>PVJD01000356.1:0-473793 GCA_004026545.1 Mormoops blainvillei | reverse complement strand
CTCTTTTTCACCATTTAAACAGTGACGATAAAAGAGAAACAAACTTAAAAATCATAGGATAAAACTCTGATATTTTGAAGGGTTGCCTTTGATAAGGACTAAGACAGAATGAATGTTTTTGATTTCTAGTATTAAAATGAAATCCTATTTTAGGTAGACGTTTTTGAAAAATCAACAGACCTCCATGAAGGCTATTTTCAGCAACACACCCCTCAGTGGGTGGTGTGTGGGTTTAATTCCCTATCAGTAGAATACAAGTTGATATTTTTCACTTTCCTACTCATTTAAAGAGTTCATAACAACTAGTATGTGCTGAATATGTAAGTGACAAAGTCTCTTTAAAAAATAAAATGAACACATTTTTTTCTCTGGTTGAAAATACACTTCTATGAAAGAGCTGAAATTAATATCACCATATTGAAAGTATTACACTGGGCTGAGCTCTTTCTTCCTTTCCCTTTTTTGCCAGCATAGAAACACCCTTTCATACTCAACAGCTAGCCTTTAAGATGAGCACATTTTGAGATTCTTTTTCCCTTACTATATACATGCCTGAGTTGCCTCTTAACGGTGTGAGATTTACAACAGGTTTTCTGTAAATATTTCACATTCTCGCACATAAAGTCATGCAATATTACATATTTTGCAAAATATTTTCTTGGAAACTTAAAGAATAAAATAGAACGTATGTAACCAGAACTAATATATGATGCATATGGTGTTTTAATATAACAATTATGAAGTGACTAAAAAGTAAAAAGGGACAGTCATGAATACATACCAAGTACCACATTTAAATTTTTTCTTTTAAACATAAATTAGTCATTTAACCATAAAAACAAAATCCTTTTTAATCCTGAAAACTGCGAGCCCGAGAGATTAAATGTCCAGCTCGAGATTGCACAGCTAAGGAGGGACGAGAACAATATTTGTTAGTCCAATCTGTTAGTTCAGACACTAATCCACTGACTGAACTTCATTGGGCAAGAAAAAATATGGGATTATTCATGAAAAAGATATGTTTCATTATGAAGTACGTGACCTGACAAATTATGATGTAGTAAACTCATCTGTTTATGAAAGAAGAATTGGACCCAAATTGTGTTTCTGACACATAGAAAAAGTTACTTATCTGTTCAAATAGCTAAAACTTTTACTAATTTTACTAATTTAGTAAATTAGTAAATTAACTAAATTTAATTTACTAAATTTAGTCTTTTCTTGGAAAAGACTCTGAAGGTTTTTCATTCATATAGTTTTCAAACAGCCCCCCCCCCCCTTTCTTCTGATAAGAATTATCTCCCTAAAGTTTGCATTTCAGGAGATGGCTCTGGATTCCTAGCAAAGACCAGATAGAACATTTAAACCTCAAAGGCACAGAGGAAGAATATAAGTTTTTCCACGAAGAGATTTTGTTTCCTAAATCCAGACCTTTCACAATTATCTTCAAGCCTTTGAGATGACTAGAAGAGGCCTGGGGTTGGTAAAAATGGTAGGTAGGCTTTACGATGATTCCACAGCTCCAGTTCTATTCTCATGAAGACTTGATTTGTAAGAAAAGTGCAGTTGCTTTTCATTTCTCAGAGGATTAGGTCGTAACCTGAATGATATCCAGAAGCCGACCCAGCCACCCAGCTGCATTATCTTCAATTTACTTCTTTATATTGAGGAGATTGTCAACTAAGATGGCAGTCAAAAGAGTCCTATGTTCTAGATTTAGAGCTGTGTTTCCTTGGAACGTTTTAGTAAATCCTTCCACAGGGATTTCAGAATGTTTTTCTTCACCTCTGGGTTCACAGTATCATTTTAGCCCTTGCCAGTTTCTGTCAGTTTTCCCAGGATCCCGGCTGCAGGCTCTGGAGTGAATGGAGTGTCCCAGCGGGTCTCATCCTGTTTACCAGAAACTCTGTCTGGTTGCTCAGTGCTCCTGGAGGCTTTCGAGTGTCTCCTTCGGTTTCCTCTTTTGACATCAGAACTGTTAAAAGATTAACTGAGGCATGTTAAACATTTTAAGAGTTCATTTGAGCAAAAATCGATTCTAATCGAGCAGCACCAAACCGAAAGTGCCGAGGAGTGCCCTGCCGACAGGAGCTCGGGGAGGGACCCAACAATTTTTCTAACGTTGAGTCTCCCCGGAGTGGTTCATAATTACTCCAGACTGAAACATTAAAGCAGAGGGGAAAGAAGAGGGGGAGGAAGAGATGTTTTTAATTAAAAAATTAATTTTCCTTACATACGCATTGATGGCTGCCCAGCTGCGGTGCTTTACTACCCTGGAGACAACCCGCTCCGTCCTCTCTTCCTCATTAGCCTGGCGGAAGGAGGAGGGTTGATCCTGGTGAGAGCAGCCCCTCCCCTGAACAAAGCTTCCTCTCCTTCCAACTGAAGCCTACCCTCCTCTTGTCTACTGTAAAGTGGATGAATGTCAGGATTCCAAGTGTGAACAGCAGGCACAGAGCTCAGACACTGGGGTCAGACAGACGTGAGTTATTCAGTCACTTGGTACATGTGGGCCTTGGCCAAGCGCACTGGCACCTTCCTACTCAACTGAGGTCCTTGGGCCAGCAACAGCAACATCACTTCTTCACCTGTTAGAAACTAGAACCTTGTGTTGCACCCTAAACCACCTGAATCTGAATCTGTGTTTTAATAAGATCCCTGGCGACTCCTATGCTCATTACACTTAAGAAGCACTGCCTTGGTGGCTCTGAGCCTCCGCCATCTCCTCTGGAAAATGGAGATAATAATGATAAAATCTGGCTTGCAGCTTAGTTTGTAAAGGATTAAGAAGATGTACATGAAAACAGTTTGGCAAACTGTAAAACAAGAACCTACAAAAATGTTCACTGCTTACTACCCTGAGCCATTCTGTTATTTTTGTCAAACTTCACATCTGGTAGCAATTCAGAAACTTGACCCGGCAAGCCAGAGGCGTCTGCTTTCTCAACACTTTGCTTCCTGTATCTGGGGCCCAGGCAGCAGTTTCCTAAAGGAACCAAATTGTTTGTAACCAAGGAACTCTTGACTTGAGGAAATAAAGTCACTTGCTGTTTAAAGCATCTTTCAGGTCTTCCCCTGCTCCCAGCACGCTGGGAGCTGCTGGTGGTGAGTGGGGCTGGGGACAAGGGCAGCTCAAATCCCAATGTCATAGGTGTGCAGGCGTCTGATCTAGATAGATAACAGCAGCCAAAGGCTCCAGTTTTTAACTTGTCATTCTTTTCTAGAGTTTTTCCAACAGACGCAATCTAAAGTGTAGGTAAAGCTTTATGCCATCAGGTTACCTCTAATTATGAATAACTGGAAATAACGCTGAGAGAAATAAATAAATAAATGATAGTAAAGAGCTTTAAAGTATTAGAGAACTTGTGATGACACGAGGAAATATTTATGATGTATTGTGGGGTATGGAACAGCTATAAATGCATGTATGTTTTTAAAAATTGTATATATAAATGATGGGAGGGGGTTGCAGTTTCTGGCCAGTAAATGCTGTTGTACTGGTTTCCAGGGTCTCTAGGAGCCCAAGTTCCATGACCAGGGAACCCTGTGAGCAAAGCCCTGCTTCTGGAGAAGAGGGCTGAGGCAGGAAGGGGAGCTGATGGGGGGAAAGGGTCAAGGCAGCTGCCAACAGAGCTCATCTCTAACAGAGAACTGCAGAAACCAATGGAAGGAGAGCAGAGAATGAGGGGGACACGAACCACCTTGCAGGAGTGTGAGGGGAAAGCTAAGGTCCCAAGATGGCACTGGCCCTAAGCAATGGGGGTGTGGGACAGCGCAACTCCCAATACATTCCAGGCTCTTGGAGCTTAGCTGCTGGGTAGGGCTGAACCTGCTTAGCCCAGAACAGGCAGGGGCTGACACCATGGCACAGCATCCACAGGCCTTACATCCAAAGGTCTTTGGCACTTAACAAGTCTCTGTTGTTATAGTAATGTCCACAATAGCGAAAGCAGTGGACTTTCGGTCAGGATGGTTCTCTAAAGATTTTATTTATTTATTTTTAGAGAGAGAGGAAGGGAGAGAAATACTGGTTGCCTCTTGCATGCCCCCAACTGGGGACCTGGCCCGCAACCCAGGCATGTGCCCTGACTGGGAATCAAACCGGCCGACTTTTTGGCTCACAAGACTGCACTCAATCCACTGAGCCACACCAGCCAGGGACGGGATGGTTCTCTGAACTGGCGCTCTGTGGCTCTACCACTGATTCCCTCTCCTTTTCTGTGTACCTGTAACCATGTCAGAAAATTTGGAAAGAAACAAATGAAGATGGTGTAACCTAGAGAGGCCAGAGCTGGCTGAGGGACTAGATTTGCAATTCTTACAGAATCGTCAAGGGATAAGAGCCCTAAATGGGGTATAAAAAAGAGAGTAAAACCATACATTAGACAATAATTAGAAAGTAAATTTAAGACCTGATTTGCACATGGGACTTCAGGGAATTTTAGTAAGCAACTGCAAAACCAGTCGTTGTAGGGGCAAACCAACAGAAAAGAACTTCCCAGCAAGATAAGCTTACAGAGCAAAATTTCAAAACATGCAGTAAAGATTGATAAAGAAAAACCAACAGCTAGAACATGAACTTATTGCAGACAAAATAAACAATAGAGTAATCTTAAAATGACTTAACATAGCATGTTTAGAAACCTTAAAAAACTGAAGGAAATACAACACCTGCAAAAAGGAATAAAAATGTATGAAACAAAAATAGGCATAAATGTAACAAGGATAGTTATGAAAAAGAAACAATTGGCAATCCTAGAAATAAAAAATAAAGTAACTGAAAAGAAACCCTCAATAATTGGGTAAATTCTAGACTACACATGGCCAAAAAGAAACTTTTTTTTATTATTGTTCTAATACAGTTGTCCCAATTTTCCCCCATTGCTCTCCCCAGCCCTGCCAGACCACGCCCCCACAGTCAGTCCCCAGCCTGTTGTCCATGTCCATGGGTCATTCATGGTATTTAAACTAGGTCCTTCCCCTTCTTTCCTCCCTTATCTCTCCCCCTTGGCCCCTGTGGCCCCCGTCAGTCTATTCCTTGTTTCCATGCCTCTGGTTCTTTTCAGCTTATTCGTTTTGTTCATTAGGATCCTGTTATAGGTGAGGTCAAACAGTATTTGTCTTTCACAATCTGGCTTATTTCACTTAGCATAATACTCTCCAGTTCCCTCCATGCTGTTGTGAAAATAGGAATTCCTTCTTTCTTTCTGCTGCATAGTATTCCATTGCATAAATGTACCACACTTTTTTGATCCACTCATTTACTGATGGGCACTTAGGCAGTTTCCAGCACTTGGCTGTTGTAAGTAATGCTGCTCTGAACATTGGGTGCATAGGTTCTTTTGAATTGGTGTTTCAGGATTCTTAGGGTATAAGCCCAGCAGTGGAATTGCTAGGTCAAAAGGCAGTTCCATTTTTAGTTTTTTGAGGAAATTCCATACTGTTTTCCACAGTGACTGCACCAGTCTGCATTACCACCAACAGCGTCCTAGGGTTCCCTTTTCTCCACATCCCCGCCAGCACTTGTTTGTCGATTTGTTTATGATGGCCATTCTGACTGGTGTGAGCTGGTATCTCACTGTGATTTTAATTTGCATCTCTCTGATGGCTAGTGATGCTGAGCATCCTTTTATATGTCTCTGGGCCCTGTGTATGTCCTCCTTGGAAAAGTGTCTGTTCAGGTCCTTTGCCCATTTTTTAATTGGGTTGTTTTTCTTCCTGGCATTAAGTCATATGAGTTCTTTGTATGTTTTGGAAATCAAACTTTTGTCTCAGGTATCGTTGGCAAATATGTTTTCCCATACGATTGGTTCCGTTTTCATTTTGCTGAAGTTTTCTTTAGCCATGCAGAAGCTTTTTAATTTGATGTAGTCTCATTTGTTTATTCTTTCCTTTATGCCCCTTGCCCTAGAGAATGTATCTGAAAATATTGCTGTGTGGGATATCTAAAATTTTACCGCCTATGTTTTCCTCTAGGACTTTTATGGTGTCATGGTTTATGTTTAAGTCTATCCATTTTGAGTTTATTCTGGTGTACAGAGTAAGCTGGTGGTCTAATTTTATTTTTTTGCATATACCATTCCAAATTTCCCAGTACCATTTGTTGAAGAGAATATTTTTACTGCATTGTATGCTTCTACCCCTTTGTCAAATATTAATTGACCATAGAGATGTGCGTTTATTTCTGGGCTCTCTACTCTGTTCCATTGATCTATGTGTCTGTTCTTACTCCAGTACCAGACTGTTTTGACTACAGTGGCCTTGTAGTATAGTTTGATATCAGGTATTTTGATCCCTCATACTTTGTCCTTCTTTCTGAAGATTGCTGTGGCTATTCAGGGTTGTTTTTGGTTCCATACAAATTTTTAAAATATTTGTTATAAATCTGTGAAATACATTATTGGTATTTTAATAGGGATTGTGTTGAATCTATAGATTGCTTTAGGTAGTGTGGACATTTTAATGATGTTGAATCTTCCAATCCATGAACACGGCATATGCTCCAATTTGTTCGTATCTTCCTTAATTTCTTACTTCAGTGTTCTGTAGTTTTCTGAGCACAGGTCTTTTACCTCCTTGGTTAAGTTTATTCCTAGGTACTTTATTTTTCTTGTTATAGTAAATGGGATTTTTTTCCTAGTTTCTGTTTCTGATATTTCATTGTTGGTGTACAAAAATGCCTTCGATTTCTGAATACTGACTTTGTATCCCACTTTTTGGCCAAACTCACTTAGTAGGTTGAGTAGTTTTTTTGGTGGAGTCTATAGAGTTTTCTATGTACACTATTATGTTATCTGCAAACAAGCTTTACTTCCTCCTTTCCAATTTGGATGCCTGTTATTTCTTTTTCTTGTCTGACTGCTGTGGCTAGAACTTCCAATACTATGTTGAATAAAAGTGGTGAAAGTGACCACCCTTGTCTTGTACCTGATCTTAGCATGAAAGCTTTTAGTTTCTGCCCGTTATGTGTGATGTTTGTTGTAGGTTTCTCATATATGACCCTTATTATGTTGAGGTATGCTCCCTCTATTCCCACTTTGCTGAGCATTTTTATCATAAATGAGAGCTGTACTTTATCCAGCACTTTTTCAACATCTATTGATACGATCATGTGATTTTTGTATTTTATTTTGTTTGTGTGGTGTGTCATGTTTATTGACTTGTGAATATTGTACCATTCTTGCACCCCTGGGATGAATCCCACTTGATCATGGTGTACGATCTTTTTAATGTATTGCTGGATCCGGTTTGCCAATATTTTGTTGAGGATTTTAGCATCTATGTTCATCATCAATATTGGTCTGTAGTTTTCTTTCTTTGTTGTTTCTTTACCTGGTTTTGGAATTAGGATAATACTGGCCTCATCAAAAGAGTTTGGGAGTCTTCCCTCTTCTGGAATTTTTTGGAATAGTTTGAGAGGGATAGGAGTTAGCTCTTCCCTAAATGTTTGGTAAAATTCACCTGTGAAGCTGTCTGGTCCAGGGCTTTTGTGTACCAGGAGTTTTTTGATTACTGCTTCAATTTCACTAATTGTTATCAGTCTGTTCAGGCTTTCTGCTTCTTCTTCATTCAGATTTGGAAGATTATATGTTTCTAGAAATTGGTCCATTTCACCCAGGTTGTCAAATTTCCTGGCATATAGTTGTTTTTGGTAATTTCTTAATGATCCCTTGTATTTCTGTGGTATCGGGTATAATTTCTCCTGTTTCATTTCTGATTTTATTGATTTGGGTCCTTTCCCTTTTTCTTGATTAATCTGGTTAAAGACTTGTTGTTTTTGTTTATGTTTTCAAAGAATCAACTCCTGGATTTATTGATCCTTTGAATTGTTCTTTTAATCTCTATGTCATGTCATTCTGTTCTGGTCTTGATTATTTCCTTCCTTCTGCTCGCTCTGGGCTTTGTTTTGTTGTTCCTCTAGTTCTTGTAGATGTAGGGTTAGGTTGTTTATTTGAAAATTTTCTATTTCTTTAGGTAGACCTGCATTGCTATGAACTTCCCTCTCAGGACTGCCTTCATTGTGTCCTGTGAGTTCTGGGCTATTGTGTGTTCGTTTTTGTTTGTTCCCAGAAACTTTTTGATTTCTTCCTTGATCTCATTGTTAACCCATTCATTATTTAATAACATGTCATTCAGTCTCCATGAATTTGAATATTTTTTAGTATTTTCCTTGAGGTTGGTTTCTAGTTTCAAGCCATTGTTATATGAGAAGCTGCTTGATATGATTTCAATTTTCTTGAGTTTCTTAAGGATTATTTTGTGACCTACCATGTGACCTGTCTTTGAAAATGTTCCATGTGCATTTGAGAAGAATGTGTAGTTTGCTTCTTTGGGATGAAAGGTTCCATATATATCAGTTAAGTCCATTTGATTTAATATATCTATCAGTTCCACAATATCCTTGTTGATATTTTGCTTAGAAGATCTATCCATTGTTGACAATAGGGTGTTAAAATCCCCCACTATGAGTGTGTGGCTGTTGACATCTTTCTTGAAGTCCTCCAAGATTTTCCTTATGTATTTGGGTGCTCCTATGTTGGGTGCATATAGGTTTACAAGGATTTTATCTTCTTGATGGATTGTTCCCTTAAGTATTATATAGTGTCCTCCTTTGTCTCTTTTTATGTCTTTTGTCTTGAAATCTATTTTGCCTGATATAAGTGTTGTTACCCCAGCTTTGTTTTCAGGACACTTTGCTTGGAATATTTTTTTCCATCCCTTGAATTTCAGTCCGTGTAGACCTTTTGGTCTCTTGTAGGCAGCATATATGTGGGTCATGTTTTCTTATCCATATAGCTACCCTATGTCTTTTGATTGGAGCATTTAATCCATTTACATTTAAGGTTATTATTGATAAGTACTTATTCATTGCTGTTTTTTCCCTTTGTTCTTGTGTTCCTCTCTCTCTTTTTCTTCAACTTCTTAAAGCAGTCCCTTTAGCATATCTTGCAATGCTGGTTTGGTAGAGGTATATTCTTTTAGCCTTCTTTTGTCTGGGAGACTCTTTATTTTGCCTTCCATTTTAATTGAGAGCTTTTCTGGGTAGAGTAGTCTTGGTTGCAGGCCTTTGCTTTTCATTACTCAGAATATTTCTTGCCATTCCCTTCTGGCTTGTAGTGTTTCTGTGGAGAAGTCTGCTGCTAACCTTACCGGGGCTCCCTTGTATGTTACTTCCTGTTTCTCCCTTGCTGCCTTTACTATTCTCTCTTTGTCTTTAGATTTTACCATTTTTATTATGAGGTGTCTTGGAGTGGGCCTCTCTGGATTTATCTTGAATGGGACCCTCTGTGTTTCCTGGACTTGCATGACATTTTCCCTTATCAAGTTAGGGAAGTTTTCTGTTATTATTTTTTCAAACAGGTTTTCTATCCCTTGCTCCTCTTCTTCACCTTCTGGTATTTCTATGATACAGATATCATTATGTTTCATGTCGTGCTGTAGCTCTCTTAAGGCCTCTTCATTCTTTTTGAGTCTTTTTTCATATTGTTGCTTTGTCTGGGAATTTTTTTCTACCTTGTCCTCCAATTTGCTGATTTGATCCTCTGTTTCATTTAGCCTGCTTTTAATTCCTTCCACTGTGTTCTTCCATTCCAAAATTGTATTTTTCATTACTCCTTGGCTCTTATTGATAGTTTCTATGTCCTTTTTCATGCTGATGTAGTTCACAGCAAGTTTCTTGTAGCTTCCCTGTAGTTCTTTGTAGTTCTCATTGAGCTCACTGAGCTGCCTTATAACCATTATTTTGAACTCAGTGTCTGATAGTTTACTTGCCTTTATTTCATTTAGCACTCTTTCTGGGTATTCCTCCTTTCCTTTTGTTTGATGGGTGTTTCTTTGTCTCCCCATTTTAGGTAATCTTCTTTTTAAAAAAAAGAGATTTTATTTCTTTATTATTAGAGAGAGGGGAAGGGAGGGAGAAAGAGAAGGAAACATCAGTGTGTAGTTGCCTGTCGTGCACCCCCTGTTGGGGTCCTGGCCTGCAACCCAGGCACATGCCCTGACCAGGAATCAATCCAGTGATCACTTGGTTCACAGGCCAGCACTCAATCCACTGAGCCACACCAGCCAGGGCATGGAATCTTTTTTTTTTTTCTTCTTATAGTGATCTGCTTTGACTCCCTGTCTTCATGGTGTGAACTTCTATGGTAGGAAACCTGTGGGATTCAGTGGTAGTCTCTTTGATCTCCTGAACTTGATGCTCTTGGGATGCCCTTTGTGCCATTTATGTTAGCTCTCTTTTGAGTGTTGTTGGGTCGTTTTTTGGTGATCCTTCCCTCCGGCTGACTCACTGTCACTCCACCCACTACATCTTGTATGCTATTGTTCAGGTTCACTGTTTTTTCTTTCTGGATCCACCTCTGGTGATGTCAGATGGTGTCCCAGTCTGGCCTGAGGCAGCTGGTTCAAGACTACTAGAGATCTACAGTCTATGGCTGACTCGTTCAGTTGTTAATCTAGTCAATCTGTAATCAGCAGTCAAGCTTAAGCACCATAGAGTGAGACAGAGTAATGCCTGTGGGTGGGGCTATTGCTTCCTCTCAGGCTGGTACCACTTGGAGGGGAGTGGTGTACCTGAGCAAGATGGCTCTGGCACTATTGGGAATGACTCAGCACAGGTATTCCTGCAGCTGCTCTCTCAGTTCTCTCCCCAAAGCCACCATCCCCAGTCTCTCCTCAAGTGTCTCTAGTCCACTCTGTGCCCCCCTTGCCAGAGCCCAGGGTAAGTGGCTACAAATGAAATTTTATGCATTGACCCTTTAAAAGGCTCTCTGTGATTCCTGCCATCTGCCCTAGTGGAGAGAAACCCTGCCATTTTTTGCAGGTGGATGTTATCTGGGTCCTTTTCGGGCTCTGGTGCCGTTGGCTGGGGAGCCCAGCTTGGGGTTTAGACCCCACACTTCTTGGGGGAACGCCCCGGCTGCTGAAATACTCCTCCAGCACTTCAGCTGCCACCTGTGGAAGGCCAGCCAGTTCTCTCTTGTCTCCTTTGTACTCTGTACCAGTCACGTTGTGGTGAAGGTGTTTCTTCTGTCTGTCTGTGGTTATAAGGCTTCTCACCTGCTATTGTTCAGTTGTTGACTCCAGATGATTTCCTTACAATTTAGTTGTAATTCCAGATTGGTCCTGGGAGGAGGTTAGAGTAGCTTGTACTTACTCCTCTGCCATCTTGGATCTCCCACCAAAAAGAAACTTAAATAAATTAAAAGATAATATTAAGGAATTTCCATAGAACACAGCATAGAAAAGTGAAGATATGATAGATGCATTAAGAAGATCTGTGTTGGTGTGGCTGGTGTGGCTCAGTGGATTGAGCACCGGCATGTGAACCAAGGAGTTGCCAGTTCAATTCCCAGTCAGGGTATATGCGTGGGTTGCAGGCCAGGTCCCCAGTAGGGGATGCATGAGAGGCAACCACACATTGATGTTTCTCTCCTTCTCTTTCTCCCTCCCCCGCTGTCTAAAACTAAAATAAATAAAATCTTTAAAAAAACAAAAAAGAAGAAGAATAGAAGATAAGTTGAAAGGTCCCAACAAACACCTATACAGTTCCAGCACAAAAGAATTAAGGGATGGGAAAGAAGCAATAGTGAAAAATATAAAAGCAGATCATTTCCTAATATTAAAAAAAGGGTAAGATCTCAGGGTGAAAATAAAGTAAGCATTGAGTGTCTACCATCAAAATAATCAGCTAATCACAGCTGGTAATAAAACTGCAGAATGTTAAAGATAAAGATAAAAACTAGAGAGCTAATGAAAAGGAGACCTTTCACCTACCAAAGAATTGACAAGATGTGCAGACCTCTCACCCAAAAGAAAAAAGGCCAGAAAATCATAAAGTAAATGCTCCAAAGTCCTGAATATAAAAAAAGGAGGGTAAAATTCTATTTGCAGCTAAATAGTCCCTTAAGCTTAAAAACAAAATAGAACCTTTTAATTTTTCTGAAGATTTTATTTATTTTTAGACATAATGGAAGGGAGGGAGAAAGAGAGGGAGGGAAACATCAATGTGTGGTTGTCTCTTGCACATCCCCTACTCGGGACCTGGCCCGCAACTCAGGCGTGTGCCCTGACTGGAGAATCGAACCAGTGACCATTTGGTTCGCAGGATGATGCTCAATCCACTGAGCTACACCAGCTGGGGGAAATAAAACCTTTTTAGACATATAAAAACTATGAAAGTTTATGTGTGAGAGAGCTTCACTGAAAGAAGTTCAAGGGATACACTCCAGTAAAATAAAAAGTAAACTTAAGAGGGACAGTGGATGTAAAAATCAAGAATGGCTGCAGAAATTGGTTTTTAAAAATCAGTAAACTGAACCATTGATTATAAAATAATAATAATAATAAAATAATAATAATAATAATGGCAGCTACAATGATGAAAAGTTTTTAAGGTGTAAGATTTCAGATAATTTTAAAAAATTCTTTACTTGTCTGAAAGGACAATAGAGATACTGAATGACCCTTGAAATTTGTTAGAAAAACTTATAAGTAAATATGTATATTAAAATATAAAAGTAACCAGTAAAGATTGCAAATACAGTTGATACCATGTGTGGCACAGCTAATACAACATTTAAAAGTAAGAGTATAGCGTTACGTGAATTAATTAAAATATAGAAAAGATTTAAAATAAACACATTGAGTTCTTTAACTCAAAGAGAAAGAAAAAGAACAAAAGAATAAACCTAAAGAAAATAGAGGGAAACAATAAAGAGAAAGGTCAAAAATTTTTTAAATTAAGAAACAGAAAGCAACAGAGAGGTATAGCAGTCCAATTATTTCATCTCTCACACCTGTTCTGCAGAGGTGCATCTTTACATGCTACAAAAACTTCATTCTAACTTTGTCTACCTTTAAAAGTTATAACTTGCATACCCGTTTTTCTTTTTTCTCAAGAGGTTTGATGATGGACTTTAGGTACAAGCTTAAATGTTTTGACCGGGGAATAGGGGCAGAAATCCATGCCAAATAATGTAGGATTCCTGCTGCATTTGCCTCCTGTCAACATCAGTGCAGTCGGAGGGCAGGGCCATCACTGAGGGGCAGAAAGGCAGAGACTTGTCTACACTTGTGCAATGGTTAGTGACACAGCTGGAAATAGAACCCATGTCTCTTTCCCCATCACCCCAGTTTTTCTTATGCCTCACCAGCCCATCCTCCCATGTTGTAGAGGGATTACAAAGTATCTTTCCTTGAAGTCTCCTTCCTGGGCCAATTTCAGATCACTCTTCTGTAGGTGACCTCATCGAGATGCCAGAGGTGAGAGAACCCAGGGCTCCTGGGACCACCACCGAGCAGTCCAGGCTACCCTTCCCCTTCCTTGGAGAGCACGATAGATCTTCAAACCAGGAGAGCTGTGTGCTGACCAGAACATTGTCTCCATTACCCAGCGTTTAAGGCTCAAGGTGGCAGACAGACAGCA
Source organism: Mormoops blainvillei (assembly GCA_004026545.1). Lineage (NCBI taxonomy): Eukaryota > Metazoa > Chordata > Mammalia > Chiroptera > Mormoopidae > Mormoops > Mormoops blainvillei. The sequence continues at coordinate 460,367 of PVJD01000356.1, read as the reverse complement.
GGGAGGGACTGGTAATCTTACAAGATCAGAGGCAGCCTATGCTGACGTGTGCTGAATTTGTGAGTGCTTAAGAAAATGCCACCCTCTTGAAGGAGGGCTGGACCAGGTAGCCCAACACATCATGGCAAAGACTCCAGTGTCACTTCCTGTAGGTGTTCTTAGTTAAAGCAACAACAACAAGCCACATCACTGGTTGGGGGTAGAATTTGGGCAATTCCCCAGCATTTTCAATGTGAATGTAAGCCATGACTCAAAAATAGTGCAAACATTAGGGCCAAGTTCAGTATTAACTTTCCAAGAGAGTGCAGTGATATTTTGGTCCACCAGCAACAGAGGGAAAAAAACTACAACAACAGAAGATGATGATAAGGACTTGGAGAAAATCAAAAGACCAGTTAAAAGCTGTATCTACCCCCATCTGTCTAGGGGAACTTTTGAGTGGCTCCAACTAAAAGTGTTGAAAACAAGATATTAGCTTAGGAACTTTATGATCTATAAAAGTGATAACCCACCAATCAAGATCTGGTTTCCTATTCTATTCCAGGGTAGAAGATGCAGAATTTACATAAACAAAATCACATTTGATACATGCATACTTATAAAGACAGAGACAGACACATAGAAATATATGACTAAAAATACTCATATTTTTTTAAATCCTTGTAAAATTACAATGAGACTTGCACACCTGCACACCTCTACTTCAGCAAATACAGTACTGCATCTAAGTCCCTCTTTTCCCATCCAGAAAGTGAGCACCTTGAGGGCAGGTCCCTTTGTGGTCCCAGCCCAACAGAGTATGCACAGAAAAAGTAAACAACTGTCTGCTTTGTAACTTACCGAGTTATTCCCGTGGTTCAACAGACGAAGTTTAATACACATTGGGGAAAAGGAAGAAAACACCTGACCACTGACAGGTTGTCCTCATCTATAACATGGCCCTGTTTCCTGTTGTAAGCATGTGGAGAAGCAGAGCTGCTGGACACAGGAAGGCTCCGTCTTTGCTCATTGCTTTGCCAGAACCAGCGGTGAGGGGTGGATGGCAGGAAGGCAGCCTCTACTGCTGAGAAGCCAGACCCGGGCTCTGGGGCTGTGAAGGCTGAGGTGGGAGCTGCACAGAACTCTCTGTGAGCTGGGAGTAGCTCGGAGTCTACAGTTTGGATGATGAAATTCAAGTGACGTTTCAAGAAAAGACTTCACAGTGGCAGTGTTCATAATGTCAAAAAAAAAAAAAGAGTCAGACAACTGCAATGCCCTATAAAAGGGAAATGGGTTCATGGAGTAGGGGCATCCTGTGGACAACTGGACGGCAATGAGATGAGAGAAACCACAGCTCCATGCAACAGCATGGATGAATCTTAGCAACATAATGGTGAGAGAAAAAGTTAATCTCGGCTTTGGGTGAAGAGGGCAGGGTAGGCAGACATGGCTCACCTCTTCGCACAACCATATCAAAATTACAACTAAAATATAGAACAACCATCACTCAGAACCATCAGAGATTGAGTTGAGTGGAAGTATGACAATGACAGAATTAAAGAAACAACATCCATCGAGACTGGTAGGAGGGGCACAGACGCAGAATGGGCTGGTCCCTCACCCTGTGTGGTGGATAAAAATTCAGGAGGGATATCTTGGGAGCGAGGGGTCCCAGCCCCACACTAGGCCCCCCAGCCCAGGATTCCAGTGCCAGGAAGATAAGTCCCCACAACTTCTGGCTGAAAAAACCAGCAGGGATTGAGTCAATGGAAAAAACTGCCGGAGCACCGAACAGTTCCTCTTAAAGAACCCACACGGACTCATGGACTCAGATGCACTCCCTCTGAGCTCTAGCACTAGGGTGGCAGTTTGGAGGGCACCAGTGACATACTGGGAGGTGCTGAATTGTCTGGCATCAAGGTAAACAGAGGCCATTGTCTCTTTTCTGAGCCCTCCCCACGCGGAGCCAACAGGCTGGTACCATATTTGAGACTCTATCAACCTGGCTAACACTGTTTGACCAGCCTTGGGGATCCCCAGAGACTCCACCCCACACAACTTTTGGGTCCACCCAAGCTACTTTTCCATATGAATGGCTGGTCTTGGTTCACATGGCACAACTTCCTAAAGCCTCTCAAAAAAGAAACAGCTGTCCTCAGTGAGCCCCAGGCCCAGCGCTAGCAGCAGCCATCTCAGATTGCTTTATAACCCAGGCAGGGTGACCCTGGAAAAACTCAGGTGGGGGCTGACCTTGGCCTGTACCACCCAGGAAACCCCAGGGCCAGCACACCCAGTGGACAGCTACAGGCCATGTCAGAGCACCACCACCCTGCCCCTGCACAGCTAATCCTCCACAGGGTGCAGAAGTTGGTGGTAAGTGGTCACAGCCAATCCTTGAAACTGACTGACCTGGATAAATCCCTCCCATAGATCTCCCAACAGCAACCAAGGCTCAACTACAAGAGGAGGGTGTACTCAGCCAACACAAATGGCGCACCTCAAATACCCAACTTGGATAATAGGGGAGGCCGTGTCACTGGAACCTACAGGACACTACATTAGGCCATACCACTAAGACACAGAGTCAAAGCAGCTCTACCTAATACATAGAAACAAACACAGGGAGGTTACCAAAATAAGGAGACAAAGCAACATGGCCCAAATGAAAGAACAGATCAAAACTCCAGAAAAAGAGCTAAATGAAATGAAGATAAGCAATCTATCAGATGCAGAGTTCAAAACTCTGGTTATAAGGATGCTCAAGGAACTTAGTGAGGACCTCAGCAGCATAAAAAAGATCCAGTCAGAAGTGAAGGATTCACAAATTGATGTAAAGAACAATTTACAGGGAAACAACAGTAGAATGGATGAAGCCAAGAATCAAATCAATGATTTGGAACATAAAGAAGCAAAAAACAACCAATCAGAGCAACAAGAAAAAAGAAAAAATGAGGATAGTATAAGCAGCCCCCAGGACAACTTCAAGAGGTCCAACATTCACATCATAGGGCTGCCAGAAGGAGAAGATGAAGAGAAAGAAATTGGAAATCTATTTGAAAAAATAATGAAAGAAAACTTCCCAAAGTTGGTGAAGGAAATAGACATGCAAGTCCAGGAAGCACAGAGTCTCAATCAAGTTGGACCCAAAGAGGACCACACCAAGACACCTCATAATTAAAATGCCAAAGTTTAAAGATAAAGAGAGAATCTTAAAAGCAGCAAGAGAAAAGACAAGTTACCTACAATGGAGTTCCCATAAGACTGTCAGTTGATTTATCAAAAGAAACCTTACAGGCAAGAAGGGGCTGGAAAGAAGTATTGGAAGTCATGAAAGACAAGGACCTACATCCAAGAATACTCTGTCTGGCAAAGCTATCATTTAGAATGGGAGGGCAGATGAAGTGTTTCCCAGACACAGTAATGTTAAAGGAGTTCATCATCCCCAAGCCCTTATTATATGAAATGTTAAAGGGATTATCTAAGAAATAGAATATCAAAACTATGAACAGTGAAATGACAACAAACTCACAACTATCAACAACTGAACCTAAAAAAAACAAAAACAAACTAAGCAAACTGCGGTAACAGGAACAGAATCACAGAAATGGAGATCACGTGGAGGGTTATCAGTGGGGAGGGGGAGGGTGGAGAATGGGGGGAAAGGTACAAGGACTAAGAAGCATAAATGTAGGTACAAAATAGACAGGGGAAGGTTAAGAAAAGTATAGGAAATGGAGAAGCCAAAGAACTTACATGTATGACCCATGGACATGAATTAAGTGAGGGGGGGTGGAATGTCGGAGAGAAGGGGGTTCTGAGCAGAGCAGGGCAAAGGGAGAAACAATTGAGACAACTGTAACAGCATAATCAATAAAATATACTTTTTTAAAAAAGCTAATCTCAAAAGATCACTTATAACGTGATGCTCTATCTATAAAGTTCACCAGCAACTGAAATCAAAAGTACTGTTTAGGCCTCCACAGACACACCGTTGTGCTGATGTCACCCGGGCTCAGCAAGAGCTCGAGGGTCCCTCATTCTTCCCAGGTACAAGCGCTCCTGAAACCAGGGAAAGCCTGGGCCAATGAAATGTCACCAAAGTGCTCAGTGTCACTTTTGCTTGGAAGAAACATCTAAGAACTGGTGCTGAGTTCCCCTTTTTTTTTTTTTTTAGAGAGAGAGGGGAAGGAAGGAAGGAAGAAAGAGAGGGTGAGAAACCTCGACGTGAAAGAGACATCCATCAGTTGCCCCTCTAGAGGCCCCGACTAGGGACCAAACCCACGACCCAGGCATGTGCCCTGACCAGGAATTCAATGGGCGACGTTTCACTTTGCGGGATGACAGCCAACCAACTGAGCACACAGTTGCTGGTGCTGAGTTCTCATTCTCCTCTCCTGCCAAAGCAAGCCCCAGGTATTGGTGCTGATGGCGGCATGGCCGGACGGCTGCTGCAGCCTGTCCAGCCGCATCTGCAGTGAGCACTGGCCACCAGCCTGCACTGGTCATGTAGCAGGAGCAAGAAATAAACCTATGTTGGGGTGAGCCACTGAGATTGGTGGTTATATATTACTTCAGCATCTAACTAGCTTATCCTGGCTAATACAGTAACAAAATTTTATTTTAAAAGGCAAGGGAATTATAAACACAAAATTCAGTAATTACCCCTGAGGGGAAGTTAGGGGATATCAAAAGGGAGGAATAAGCACAAGACAGGTGAAAATCTTGTTAAGGCTCTAGATCTCAGGTTGAGTTCTGAGTTCGGATGTATTCACCATGTCATTGTAAACAAAAAATACAAGTACATCATTGTAAATTAATTAATTAATTAATTAAAGTGGCCCTACAGGAGCCAAAAATGAGAGTGTGTCATTAAGTAGGGCCCATGATTTACCCACTTCTGCGTACCTGAAGTGCATTTAAAAAGGAAAATAAAGAAAAGGGAGTGCTCTTCCAACATGAACTAGAAACCCAGTCATTCTACCTGCCCAAGGGGTGCAGCTCTCTCACCTTGTAGGCAAGGGACACACACAAAGGTATGTATGGAAGGGCAGGGGATGAGCTCAAAATCGTGGGAGAGGGTTTCTCCTAATCCCCTGAGATCCAGGGCCTGAGATTCTATTCTAGACAGCCCCTCCTCTAGCTACCCGCCAAGTTGTCACTGGAGCCAGCTAGCTGGGAAGGTGGGACGCAGGAGCATCACAGCACCTTTGTTCTTGGCAGCTTGTCAATCCTACTCCCAAAGCCTCATTGCAATAAGTTTACATGAGGTGGCTTCAACGCAGCCACCTCTTCCTCCCTGCTCCCATCCCAAGGGGCAGTGCAGTCTCAGTGACTTCACAGGCCCCTGGGCCAACCCCAAACCCCTTTAATGATGTTATTATTTACCAGGAAGAATTCTGCTTTTTCTGTACCCAGGGCATCATGAGACTTACATACTTTTTCCCCCTCAACCTTGATGCTCAACATCATTGCATCCAATGAGAAGCCATAGGGGAGTTTTAAGGAGGAGGGGATGGGGTGCGGTTTGTAACTTGAAACTGCTCTGGTTACCAGTAAGGGACAAGAGTAGAGGCAGGGGGACCACTGAGGCATTTGCACTGGTGTTGGGAAGAGGGGGAGAGGAGTTGGAGACCCCTGGACAAACTCAAGAGCCACTGAGAAGGTAGAATCCAGAGCCGGGAGGGGAGTCGGAGGGGCGAAGGCTGCCTGCCACCCCACCCCAGGCACCGAGGCTCACAGCTAAGGCTCCTACCGCCCATCCCAGCGTTGCCTGGGGGGCTGGAGTGGGGAAGGAGAGGGTGTCAGGAGATGGCTGCAAGCAGCCTCGGGAAAGGCCTGGGTCCAGAAGTGGGGGTGGGCAGGGGAGCAGCCACTTATCTTTGGACCTTTAAAACTACTTGCATATATCAGTTGGACCCCCAAAAATTCAACAAGAACAACAAAAAGCACATTAGAGTCAGAGGGCCTGAGTCATGTCTTCTTATACAGGTAAGCTTCAGGAAGCTGATAACCCTAAAAATTGTGCACTGAGATGGGTATCTGAGTACAAGTTTCTTCTGAAAAGGGGTCTAAAAGTTTACTGAATTCCCAAAAGAGCCTGTGACCTGGTAATAATTAATATTTATATAATGCTATACTTCAGGCTCCATACTCACTTAATTATATCATATTTAGTTATATCATATACACCCATTTAATCTTCACAACAGCCCCATGAGAGACATTCTATTGTCATCCCTCTTTTACAGATATAGGAACTGAAGTATGGGGAGGTTGGGCAAGTGGCTGAAACTTGCTCAGTTAGTAAGATTTGATTTCCCCGCAGAAGCGGATTTAATGGCGGATGCACCGGGCCTGAGCCCTGGGACCCAACTTCTGAAGGGCCCCGCAAAACCCAACTTTATACTTTTTTCTAATGACACCAAGTTTGGTTTCATATGTGCAATTTTAATTACATACAAGTTTACAGCCGGCGCTAAAACCTGATAGTACGTTTAAATATTTTCTTCGGCGCCCAGGGCCTCAACCGACCTTAATCCGCCTCTGGTCTCCCAAATGTCAACCACTAACCTGGATCTGGTCTGGTCCAATAGTGAATTTGCCCAGAAAGGTAAGTGAGGCCCCGCCCCAGGGACCAAAGGTGTTCACTGTTCTCAGTGAGGCCAGTCAGTGAGACACGGGCCTCTGTTCTCTCAGCCCTTCTCATGCTCTTTACCTCAAGAGTAATAGGAAATCTGTGTCCCCTCACTGTCATCCCTGCCCGTGGCAGACAAGGCAGTTTTGTGCCCGGACACCTCAGGAGCAGTCATGGGGGAAGAAAGCCTTCCCACCCACCAGCACCCCGGCTTCCTCCCCAGCCAGGCCTCACTGCCTCCCTGGCCAGACAGGGGACAGCGGCAAAGGCAGAGCCCTGGAGACGAGGCAGGGAAAGGGGCTGCCAGCAGGGTAGAGCTGCCTCAGGAGGCAGTGTGGGCACTGTCCCTGCAGGCCTGTGAGCAGAGGCTAGATCCCCAGTCATCTGAGAGGGACCTGGACCAGTGTTCATGCCCAGATCTCAGATTCTCCCCCTGTAGGACTCTGTATGGGGCCTGGTGACACTTGTAAGACATCACAGTAGAGTATGCAAAAAACCCTAGCCAAGTCTAGACCTTGATTTCATGGAGGCCCAGAGAGGGACAAAGGCTTGCTCAAGGTGCCACAGCATCTCAAGCTGCACTAGGGCAAGGGAAGCCCCAGGGCCTGGATGGGTAGAGGGTAGAGCGGTAGAGGGATGAGCTTGAAGGAGGGGCTGGTACCTTAAGTAGAAGGGGCCTCTTGGAGGAAAGGAGACATACAGGAGGGATCCTCAAGGGAAGGAGAGTTTGAATATGATGAGAAGAGGATGGGCCAAGATGGAGGACATATTCAGGCAATGCGGGAGATGGCAGTAAGTCAGGCGTCTTGATGGAGGGGACTTGGTGGACACTGTGGGCCGGGGTCCAGAGAGCTCTATTGTCCGGCTGGACAGGAGAGGCCCCTCTGGAACTCCCTCAGCCCACATAAGGACAGAAGCCCATTCTGGTGCCCCATCTCAACCTGGCAGGGGCAATTCCTCACTTATCCGAACAGTGTGTGAGTAGGGGGAGGCAGGTCTGAGACTGCCCCCACCGACTCTCAGATTAGAGCCCTCAAGCGAGAGCTCTGTCTCCCCGACAGCTTTCCCAGGGCAGGACCATGTTCCTCACCAGCCCCACCCCACCTCTGGGCCCCAGTAGGCAGCACACGCACAGGAGGGGTTGCCCTGGTTGCCGCCCTGAGCAGACTTCCCCAGTATACAGAGCAAGGGCAGAGCGAACTTTTTGGACTATTTTGACAATCCAATATAGAGTCATTGTCAGCCATGACAGTTGTGTCAAGTGCTATGTCAAGATTGGGGTAATGGGGAGTAATGGGAACACCCTTAGGAGGGACCCAGAATGCCCCCAAACCACAAGTCTGGACATTTGGATAAGGACTCCATCTACACACCGATATGAGCGGGGCCTCCACCCCAATGGGTTATAAGGACTCAGAGCTCCAACCACCCAATGCTCAAACTTGGCTGTACCACAGGTCATGCTCGGAGCCCTGCTGGACTTCCACTCCACCAGATGTGCGCCACCACTGTAATCGCCTGGCTTGAGAACAACGCCCCTCTCTGTAACCTGCGGACGCTGCCAGTGACCGGGTCTTCTCTCCAGACACTCACTCTACTCACTCTGCTCACTTCTATCGCATAAACTCCACATCTCTGTGTGTAACCTGCATGTGACTCTCCTGGTTTATTGAGGAGGCCTCCTCTAATACACCTGGCATTGTGGAAAGATGCAAACATGTGTGAGTGACTCCCTTTGGGGATGCTCCGTTGCTCAGGACAATTGGAGGGACTCCATATTAAATTGTCAGAAGTATCCAAAAGTCCACTCTGCTCTTGCTCTGTATACCCGGGTTCCAGCATCAGCCCAGAATCAGGCTATTTTTAGCAGGCTCCTCCCAGCAGCGCCCTGGCTCAGAGCGGCCCCACACTGTTCTCAGCTTTTAGCTCTTGCAGGGAGCGATTCTCACACCCAGCGCGCTCCGATTCCTAGGGTGACCTGGGTTGCTGCCTCAAGTCTCCTGGTCTGCTGAGATCACTGGCAGGTGACATGAGAGGAGGCCTGTTGACAGGCTTCCCCCCTACCTCTCTGCAGCCCTACTGCCTCAGGAGAGCCTGAGGGCAGAAGGCAGGGTGGACAAGTGTGCTTCCTTGACTTGATTCACATAATGTACCTGGTGCTTCACGGGCTGTGAGGAACATTCAAGAAGCTGCACCTACCTCACTCAGCCTTTAGCAGAAGTTAATGCCCTGGAGAGTAGTGAGTCGAGTATAGGTCACCCAACTGAAGAGGAACTCCACGGCGAAAAGCCACACACTCCGCTTGACAGAGGTCAGAAACACACGTTTTCAGGGGATTCAGCGGGCACCAGGAGCACAATGATCTGCTTTGCATATAAGTGTTTCATGCTGGTCTTCAATTCCACAGAGGGATATGTGCACGCTGCGATCACAGGGCTTTTAGTTTTATGAGAGAACTTTAAAATTCAAAAATCTGTTGTGGGGAATCTCGCAGGTTTTAAATATGGGCAACCAGGTCAAATTTTAAAAGCATTTGTGTGGTTTCAACAAAACACATCCAGGAACCATGCTTGATCCAGGAGGCGGAAGTGGGCATTAACAGTGGGGCCCAGCTTCCCAATGCCTGTGCTGCCACATACCAAGATGTGCCCCCATGTGAGAGCTCTCCAGGGGCAAGGGAGCCAGTATTAGGACCCCAGATCCCAGACAACAGGGCACTGCACTTCAGGGCCCAGCCAGCATTTTCCAAAGAGTTATCCAAGGAAACTGGTTGCTAGAGCTGTTCATAGCTGTCCTTATTTATGGACAAACACACACTCTGGGAACCTCTGGGTTAAATAAAGCAAAACAGACTTCTTTACTACAGGACTTGTCCCAGCCTCTAACATGTAACGAAGTGTCTTGTGATTTTCCAGGAGGTAGAGCATAGGTACTGCCTCTTGAAAGAGTTCCACGTGAAACCCATTCTCAGGGCATACCCATTAACTCCGGAGAGACATTCCTACTGTTCCACTTTATGTGATTCTGGAAGTGCAGCTCACAACACTAACCGACCCACTCCCCAGGCTCAGCATCCCCGGGGAGCTGGAGCACAAGGCTAGGAGTGGGAGAGGTGGGAAGCAGAGACTGGGGCCAGAAGGTGATGGTCAGGAGCACGGCTTTATTCAGAGGGCGGTGGGAGCTATTTAAGAGTTTTAGACCAGGAGGGACGTGAGGGCAAAGAGCTCACCGAGTGGAGAGCAGACTGAAGGAGGGGGGCCAGGCCAGAGTTAGGGAAGCTTTGCAGAGTGGCCATTAGGTGGAAGGAATGGTCAGGACTTGGTGGCTAGAATGCTATAGGAGTGCAGGGGAGTGAGGAGGTAAGAATGAGACCAGGTAATGGCCTACATGGGAAGAGCCCACATGGAGGCTCGGAGGCCCTCGGGAAGGGAGGAGTTACGAGCCCAGGCTAGGTATCAGTCCCCTCCACGTTCCCTGCCCCACTACCCATCTTGTCAGGGAGCCAGACTCAGGCAAACTTTAGCCACCTGGGGTTCCCATGGCAACTGTGGAGCTATGTAGTGGAGAAGCTGAGCAAGCAGGAAACGAAGAAGCTGGTTGGGGAGTGGCTGCTGGCCTGATCAGTGCACTGTGGGCCCCAGGGGCTCAGAACCTAGCCTCTCCTTCCACCAGGCACCTGGCCATGGCAAAAGGGGTGGCCAAGACAGAGTGTCCAGGCTCTGCCCCTAAGCTCCTTCTCTCAGAGACAGATTATGGGGGTGGTCCAGGGAACCCCAGTTCCAGTCTGGGTCCAACCCTGTGTCTGTCGTCTGTCAGCAGCCCTCCCATGACTGCCTCTCCTGCTGCCCCAACAGCAACAAGGCTAACTTGAGCCCTGACATCAGGCTGCAGTCAGGGGTGTTGGATTGGAGAGGGCAGTGTATCTGCTCAGGTCTAAATGCAGGTGGGGAACCCAGAAGGAGGGTCAGAGGGCTGGCTTTCTCTACCTCCAAGCACACGGAGCAGCCCAGCCAAACAGGTCCTCCCGACACTGCCACCTCCACTGCCCACCCCCTCTGGGCCTTTCTGCTCTCACCCACCCCCACTCAGCATCCATCCTCCTAGAGACCTCACTTCTTGCCAAGCAAGAACCAAACCCTTAGCCACACACTTGCCCTCCAGGAGCTGGCTCTGCTCTCCCTCTTGGTTAACTCCCACTGTCCTGGGCTCTCTCACCAGCCAAGTTAGGCGGGTGAGTAGTTAGCTCCCCCACCCCCATGCAAAACCACTGTTCCTGCTGCACCGTCTGCATCCACAGAGGGGCTTTTTCCAGTGCCCCAGAACCACATGCTAAAGTTCTACCTCATGGCTCAAATCAAATATCACCCCCTCCATGAATCACTCCTACTCCTCAGTCAGAGATGAATTCTCCCTCCTCTGTGCATCCCAAGCTTCTGATATCCTTGTATTTCCCATGTATGGACACCCTGTCGCCTGCATGAGTCTCTAATCCCCTGAGAGCAGGGGCTCAGTCTTGTTCATCTCTGTTTCCCCCCTAAGCCCAGCTTGATGCTTGGTATACAGTAGGCATTGCTGAGGTCCTGGTGGAGGAGAGGGGGAGAGTGCTGTCTCCCAGCCACTAGTGACTCCCTACCCCAATTCCCATGTTTTAAGGAAAATGACCCTGAGGGAAGAGAGGTCTGGTCATGAGGGCGGAGTAGGTAAGCTCCATGCTTGCTTCCCCTCAGAACCACACCAGAACTACCACTAAATTATACAACAATCAACCTAGATAATCATCTGAAGACTAGCTGTACAGAAGCCCTATAACTAAGAACATGAAGAAGAAGCCACATCAAAACTGGTTGGAGGGGCGCAGATGCAAAGTGAGCTGGTCCTACACCCACAGGTGGCAGTTGAAAATCAGGAGGGATATACAGAGGTAACCCCTGAGGAGCAAGGAGTCACAGCCCCACACCAGACCCCCAGCCCAGGGGTCCAGTGCAAGGTAAACAAGTCCTCACAGCTTCTGACTGAAAATCAACAGGAATTCCATCCATCCTGGCAAGACACAAGGTGGCAGGAGTCCCAGGCACCCTCTTAAAGGGCCCGCACACAGATTCATTTGCTTACAGGCACTCACCCTGGACACTGGCAGCTTGGAAGTGCCAGAGACACACAGCGAGAAACTGAGTTATATGGCTTCAGGGCCAGGCTGGACGGAAAGCGGCCATGTCCCTGTGTTGAGCCCTACTGCTGCACAGCCAGCAGGTGAGCACCATCTTTCCTGTGTTGAGTCCTCCCCCAACACAGTCAGATCTGAATCTTCATTAGCCTAGTGAACTCCACTCGCACCACCCTGGTGACTCCCTGAGACCCTGCCTCACCTACTTCGTATACCACCTGAGGCTCTTTCAGCCACTGAGGCTTACAGGCAGCTGGCAGGCCAAGGCAGGTCTTGGGGGCCCTGAGCCTTTTGCTGAGCGGCCCCAGACCCTGTACTGGTGGCAGCCAAACTTGGTTTGCAGCATGACCTCTCCCAAGTGCTTCCAGCCCAGCATGGGCAGGTACCAACCACAGATTGCTTTATAGCTTCTACCAAGAAACACTGGGCCAGTCACAGACATCGGCTGACCTTGGCTTTCACCAGAGCCCCTCCCAAGAGGCCCCAGAACCAACACACACAGTGGCCAGCTGTAGACAGTAGCGGAGCGCCACCTGATTATCTCCCAAATGGTGGCTCTTGGCGGGCTTCAGAGCCCACTGGGGTAAACCTCATTCCATGGGCAATGAATCCACACACAGAAGCTCATACACTGTGGTGGTAGCCAGTACTCACAGTCATTCAGTCTGAGGGTCAACCCCATCCATTGACATGCCAACAACAGTCAAGGCTCAACTACAACAAAAGGGCAGACACAACCACACAAAGGACATTCCTGGAGTCCCTGGCTCAGGTGATCAGGGAAACTATACCTCTGGACCCCTCAAGACACCTACTAGATAAGGCCACTCAGCCAAGAGTGGGAGATGTAGCAACTCTACTTAATATACAGAAGCATACACAGGGAGGTAGCCAAAATGAGGTGACAAACAGGTCCCAAATGGAAGAGCAAGAGAAATCTTCAGATATATGCACCCTTATGTTCACTGCAGCATTATTTACAATAGCCAAGATATGGAAGCAGCCCAAGTGCCTGCCCATCAATAGATGAGTGGATAAAAAAATGGTGGTACATTTACACAATGGAACACTACTCGACCATAAAAAAAGAATGAAATCTTACCATTTGTGACAACGTGGATGGACCCTAAAGGGTATTATGCTAAGTTAAATAAAGTCAGACATAAAATAAGTCAGACAGAGAAAGACAAATACCATATGATTTGACTTACAGGTGGAGTTTAAAGAACAAAATAACAAAACAGAAACAGATTCATAGATACATAGATCAGTCTCAGGGTTGCCAAATGGGAGGAGTGTTGGGAAGTCTGGATAAAAAAGGAGAAGGTATTGAGAAGTATAAATTGGTAGTTACAGAATAGTTGTAGGAATGTAAAGTACAGCGCAAGGAATATAGTCAATAATACATTGACTATACTGTAATAACCGCTCTGGCTGGTGTGTATCAGGGGATTGATTGCCAATCCCCTGATACCAAAAGGCTGATATCAATCCCCTGAACCAAAGGGGTGCCAGTTTGATTCCCAGTCAGGGCACATGCCTGGGTTGTGGGCCAGCTCCCAGTGGGGGCCGTACAAGAGGCAACCACACACTGATGTTTCTCTCCCTTTCTCCTTCCCGCCCCCTCTCTCTAAAAATAAATAAATAAAATCTTTAAAAAATAATAGTAGTATCATAGTAACCATGTGTGGTGCCAGATGGGAGTACTAGACTTATGAGGGGAGGGACAATTTCATAAATTATATAAATGCCTAATTACTATGCTGTACATCCAAAACTAACATAAAATAATATTGAATATCAACTGTAACTGAAAACTTTTAAATGAAGTGAATAAAAAAGGAGAAGATAGCCCCACTCTTAGGCCCAGTGGCTCCTCTGGTTGCCATGAAGCAGACACGAATGTCTGGCCACGGGCGAAGACTGGCCCCTTCAGTACTTTGACCTTCCAAGTGAGGTAGCCAGTCCATGACACAGGCCGAAGCCAAGAGCCTGTGTCTAGAGCGGCCAGGATGTAGAGTTGAAGCCATGCTAGGGGGCCACATACATACCAGAGTTATGGGTGACCAGGACTCCCAGGAAGCTAAAGAAGCCCAAGGAGAGGGAGGAAAACAGGGACAACTGTAACTGAACAACAATAAAAAAGTTTTTAATAAAAAAATATAGCTATAAATATAAAAAAAGAAGAAGAAGCCCAAGGAGGGGGGCAGGAACAGAGGAGACATTGGGGAGCGGCTGACAGTGAGGCCCCTGTTGCAACTGTGGCTGGTGGCTTGGCTGCATCCACATTGCCCAGAGAGCTCAGATACAGCAAGACCTGTCCATTTACAGGTAAAGCAAGTCTTTCCCAGGGAAGAGGCAGAGCTTTCCCTGCTATCCAAGAGGCCTACTGAGGCTCTTCGCCCTGAGGGAGTGAAGACCGTGGTCTTTTGGCGTCGTTTCAAGAGGCTTCCTGGGAACTCCAGGGTCAGACTGCCTGGGATAGCAGATAGCGGTGGAGAGGAGGAGGCAGGTCTGGACTTGAGGAGGTTTTCATAGCCCTGATCCAGAGCCCACAGTCTGCACTCCCTGCTGTGCCCTGGCAGTGTCACCACTGCTGACACTGGAACCAAGAGGCACCTGCTGAGCAGGTGTCAGAGCCTGCCAGTGCCTCCTCTCAGAAGAGCTGAACAGAGAGCCAGCAAGCAAGGGCACCTGGCACATGGTCTGCAGGCTCCCATCCTTGTGGTAAGGAAGGACAGACAGGAGGTGCGGAGGGTACTTAGAGCTAACAGGGAAATCAACCAGGAACAAACACAGAGAGTCCACTCTGGCCTGTGCCACACCTAGTCACCAGAACCAGGACTGAGAAGAGAATGTGGTGACACTAGACCAGGTGACTGGTCATTGCAGCATTTCTCACTTTCCATGTCAATGTGACAGTAGTGACCAGAGTAGACGTTAGCCAGTGAGTGGTTGGCCAGACTATCTATCCATTTGGGCACCTAGGTATCCCCTGAGCCTATTGATGTTTCTGGCAGGATGGGCCTAGAGGACAAGGAACCTGGGGTCTGTGTCACCCCTGGTGGTGGTGCCGCCTCAGAGATCGTCCATGACAATGACGTAGAGAGGTGAAAACGAGGGGCAGGCAAGGAACAGAAGCAAGAGGCCTGCGATCCCCGACTCAGCCTCAGCTCTCCTTCCACAGACCCCTACCGACCCACCCAGTCCCGTCTGTCCCCACCCCACCCATGCTCTGTGCCTGGCAGGTTCATGATGCTGACTCAGCACCTTCAACCCCCACATAAAGGTCCTCTATGCATCCCAGCAGCAGGTGACTGCCCCGCTCCCTCTAGCAGAGCAACCCAACCCCAGCCTTCCTGGGAACTGGAGGCTCAGGGACTCCAGAAGGACTGCAGCATGAAAAACTCTTCTGTGTTCTCGCATGGAGGTATGGCTTTTCTCTGTGGGAAGGAGGCTCCCTGAACACAGCCATGGGCTCTGGATCCCAGCTCAAAGGAAAAGATACCTCTCAGGTGTGCATGTCGCAGGGATCCGGATGCCCCAAACCCATGCTCCAGCTCTGGGAGGAAAGACAAGGAGTTGCCTCAGGGCCTCCACTTGCTGGCCCAGAGAGAAGGGTCAGATAAACTAGCATGGGGTAGGCCCTGTGTCCAGTCTGGGGGGTACCATAGCCTCTGCTGCCCAGTCCTCAGGCAAGGATCCTGCTGTTTAACGCCCTGGGGGCTGTGGACATGCTGGGCTGAGGCCCCAATTAGCCATGCAATTTTCCTCTCTGAATTTCCCTTGTGTGATTTCCTGAAGGCAGGACCTTGGGTGGCTTCTATGTCATCCAGTCCGGAAGCTCACAGGGGGATTGGAGCTCCTCTGATGCTGCTCAAGTACACCAGGGCTCAACCAGGAGATGCTGGAGGAGGGAAAGCAGAAGGCGGCCCCGGAATGACCACTCTCCCCCACCCCCAGCACAGACAGCCATCTCCAAGGAGACACTTGTCCAGGAGAAGGGACTCAGATGGCAGCTGGTGGTCGTAAAGCCATCTCAAAAAGGTTCCTGACAGCCGAGCATGCCCGCGCCACCACCAGCACAAGCTGTTAAATTAGCACTGAGGGCTGCACCCTCACTCTCTATTTATATCTTCCTTGATGCCTAAAAATGGATATTTATGCATTTTAAACATCAGGGTAAACACACTATCACTCAGTGCCACATGGCCGCAGCACACTACACAGACCCACTAAGACACTCCTCTCCCACCTGGTTTGCCAAATCTGGGGCTTCCAAGTGTGTCCCGGGCCCTGAGCCCCTGGAAGAGCCCCACTGTCATCTGCAGGTTCATGTGCCTCAGGGACGTGAAGGGGACAAAGGGCCAGGCCAGCCTCCCCTTTAGTCTCAGGGCCCACTCAGAAGCAGGGTCAACCCACCCTCACTTTATAGACCAGCTGCCAAGTCTCAGAAGTTGAGGTGGGGGGGCCCTGGAAGGGTCACACAGCATCCTCTCTAGGCCAGGGTTCCTCCCTCCATCCTCCTACGTGGGGTGCCTTGTTTCTAATCAGGGGAAGCGGCAGAGTTGGGTTGTTGTTCCCAGTCTCCAAGTCTGTCTTTACTTCTCTTCACGTAAGATCTGCCTCGTCCCAGCTCCGACTCCCTCTCTCTGTATCCCCTCTGTGTCTCTGGGCCTGTCTGGCTCTCACTGGCTCAATCTCAGTCTCTCACACATCTTTCTCTGTCTCTTTCTTAGTGTCTCTTCATCCTTCTCATCCCTGGTCCCTGTGTTTCTCTGGAGCACTCCCACCCACCCCATCTCCCTGCTCTCCTGGCTCACATCCTTTCTCCCCCTCAGAGTTCCTGTTTTTGTCCACCCCTGTTACCCTGACTGTCTTAGGGATGAGATCAGGGCAGGGCTTGGGGGAGCTGTCCTGGGGTCCAGGAGGGTCTCTTTGGGCAGTCAAGTAGTCATGTCTCCCCCGACCCTGGCCCCTGAGCCAATGAGCCCACAAAGGAGAAGTGGGACTGAGGGTGGGGGGCTTCTGGAGGCAGATTTCTACTCAGTGAAAGACAGTGAGTCCTCCATCGCCAGAGCTGTGCAGAGGGAGCTCTGCGAGATTTCTGCATCAGTCCAACCACTTGCCTTGAAGGGTTCATCTGGTTGCTATTGGGATTTGAGCTGAGTGATAGGGCCCCTGGGCCTGCCCTAAGCTAAAAAGGTTAATGCCCAGATCCTTGAGGGTCTTCCAACCTGTTCCCACCCACTCTTCACTTTTACCCCTCCAGCTCCCTCCTCTCTTCCCTTTCTCCCTCTGTCAGGAATGATAAGAATTCATTAAATGTGTCCCCAGCTCCTGCCTTCTCACTTCCCTTAGGGAATTAGCCTGGAACCCTGCGAGATTCCAGGAACAAACCACTGTGCGGCACTGCTGCATAGACCTGTGCGTGTAGGTATTCCTGCATGCAAAGGACACACTGTGTGCTTCTGCCTGTTTCTGCAGGTTCACCAGCATGGACACAGCTGTGCACAATACCACATGCACCCCTGGGTCTGCAGACACATCAGGTTGTGTGTGTGAGTGCATGCAGGAGTCTCTTGGTGTGGGTGCTGGTCTACATTCCGCATGTGCAATTGTGTGTGTTCACTGTATATCTTTGCATCAAAGTCCACCTCTATGTGCGCACATCCCCGTACTGAATCTGTGCATGTATGGCGCCTGGGTAATACCTGTTATCGTGCCAACCTGTTTAGGTGTAGGCACGTTTCTGCATTCTGCATGTGCATATGTGTGTGCATGTGCATACACCTAGATGTGTACATCTTACCGTGCATGAGTGTGTATTTGTGCATGTGTGCCATGCGCGTGCATGGACATGGGTCTGTGTGCAGTGTACACACACCCTGACCACCTTGCACACACACCTCCTTCCTGGCTCCCCAGAAAGAGCCATTTTGCCTCGTCTCTGGGTTGAGGATGGTGGCAGCAGTGGCAGTGCAGATGGCAGGAGCTTGAAAGCAGGAAGGTGGCAGTGGTGCAAGGAAGATGCTCACTAATGAGGCCACTTGCCTTGCCAGGCTGGAAGCTGGTGCCACTATTAGCACCTAAGTAAGCAGCTCCCCAGAGAAGAGTTGCTGCCTGAGCCCTACTCTCCCCATCCCCAGGGCCCCCCTTTCCCCACCTCTTTCCTGTCTTGAGACACTGCAGGAGCCATGGGCACCAAGGGGGGCAGCCGCAGCACAGGGCTGTGCCTAGTCTCACCAGGAGACTGAGGATACCTGCCTGCCTGCCTGCCCATCATTCTGCTGCCAGGAAGCCACTGTATTCTGCATACTCTCCAAGAGGCCTCTGGGGGCCCAATGTGCTTCTGGAAGAAGGGAGTCCTCCACGGTGGGCATGCTTCTGTAAAATGAACACTAGGCTGGGGATCAGGTGGACTAGCTGATAATCCCAGCGCTGTTTGACCTAGGGCAAATTCCCGTACCTCTCTGGGCCTTTGTTTCCTTCTCTGTAAAACACAGGAGGAGGACTAAAGCCACTTTTCTCAAAGCATGGTATATGAATCATTGGTGAGACACAAGACTATTTCAGGTAGTATGCAGATAGAATTTGCTACTTTAACTACATCTTTTCTTAAATCCCCTTTATGATAGTTCATTAGTGGTATATAAAAATGCAACTGGGTCTTTTCATGTATCTTTTCTCATGTATGTGTTTAGCTAGCACATCAGACCCCTGATTTCACAAAAATTACTAGTTTAAAGACAAAGGTTAAGTAAATAAGAAAGGTTGGCATCTGAGCAAGACAGAAGCCCTGGTGGAAGTTAACATATGACTGCAACCTTGTGCCCAAGGGTCTCTGAGGCTCTCTCTCCCTGAGAGGCAGTGGGTTCAGGGCCCCAGATGCCTGGGAATGAAAATACGCAGGCTGGACCCTGGTTCCCACCTTGTCCTCATCATCACCAAGATGGACTGTCCCATGGAGTGCCAGGAGAAGTTGGGGTAACTGGGTGGCCCCTCTTGGCCACAGGCCCCATGAGACCTCAGAGGACACAAAAAGTGCCCATACATGTGATCCCTGGGGTGATTCAGGACAGATCAGAAAGGGGCACAGGAATGGCTGAGATTGAAGGTTGAGGTGGCCAGGTCTGGGCAGAGATGGCTCAGACTGGGTTAAGGTGTCCCAGGGGCCTCAGCAGCTGCATCACCTGTGGAGCCTATGGAGGGGGCTTCCTGAGCCCCCCAGGTCCCCTGAACAGGCTACGCCCCCTGTTTTGCCCAAGGGGGAGCAGCCTGTCCACAGCCTGAATGTCTCTGTCTTCTAGGAGGCTGGGCATGAATCATAGGAATTTACAACCCAGCCCCTAGTGAGAGTTATGAGTCTGCCTCAAGCCTGCCTGGCAGAGACTGGCTGCCTGTCAGCCCCTCATTGCCACTGACTGACAAGGCCACTTCCTTCCAAGAAAAACCCCCTTCCACAGCAGGCAGCAGAGGAAAGTCTCCCAAGCCCAAGGGCCAGCTCATCATCCTCATACCTGTCCCGATCTGAACCCCTCTCCTACCCTCACGGTCCACACCTACCTATGATTCCCCCAGTTCCCCACGGCCCCAAACAGCAGGTGCACCCGAGGGACCTGGCTCCCTGGCCAGAGCTCAGCCCTCCCAGACCTGCCACTTGCTCACCCCTCCCCATTGCTCTTCAGAGCAATCCATCCCAGGGCCGAGCCAAAGCTGGGCACACCAAATCCCAGAGCCAGAATGGATCTCTGAGGCAATCCCGAGCATACACAGATATTTCACAGCTGAGGATCCAGAAGTCCAGAGAGAGGCCTTGCCCGAAGTCACACAGCAGCACAGTGGTGTGGCTGAGATGTGCGCCCCAAGGCCTCTGGACCAGTCATTTCAGCGTCTGACCATAGCCAATTGTCATATGGCCATGGGAATAATTTTCACCTCCAAGTGCAGGCCCCTGTCCAGAGAATGGATGGACCTGGATTTGAAATCCCTGCTCCACCACTTTGTGTCTAAAAGTTACCACCTCTCTGCCTATTTCCTCACTCCAAAATTGGGACTCAAAAATTACCCTAACATCATGTGTTTGTCACGAGGCTCAAGTGATATAATGCAGGTAAAGTCTCAGGACAGAACTGGGGCCCTGGCAGGTGCTCCCTGCATAATTAAGATGGTCCTTCTTCATCCTCCTTATGTTTCAAGGGGCCCCGCTGCCTGATTTGCTTGGGAGTGGGGGACAGTTCAGGGCAAATGCAGCAGGAGGAACAAGGAGAAGAGGTGTGTAGGGCTGCAGGGCAAGAGTGAGGTCACTTCCTGCTGGAGGAAACACTGGAAGACTCACTGCAGAAGGTGGTTTCCAGTGGAGGGTTCAGAGCGCCATCTCTCTTGTTCTGAGGTCCCTTAGGGGCTTCCTGAAGACTGCAGGGCTGAGAGGAGGCAGCCTGCCCTGAAAGCCAATCCCAGTCCAAGCCTCTACCCTGAGTGACCTTGGGGTAAGTCCCTCACCTCTCTGGGCCTCTGCAAAACAGAGCAAGAGAGGACCAGACCACCCTCCCTTGGAGATGTCTTCTAGCTCTGACCCTTTTGCAATCCCATCCATACCCATTCTCTGAAGTAGCCAAATCTTGCCACTGGGAGGCAGCAGGAAGCTGTGCTGGAGTCTCCGTCCTTCCACATCCTGAGGTTGGGGCTGCTGCTGGATGGTCCCTCCCCCAGCACTTCATGTTCTTTGTTCCCCTACACGCTCAGCTGGCTCTTCAAGGAACCAGAGCTGGGTGAACACCCAAATCCAGACCTTTGATCCTCCCCACAGCCCTGCAGAGCAGCCGGCATTCTCTCCACTTTTCAGATGGGGAAACTGAGACCCAGAGAAGGGAGGACCACTTCAAGGCCACACACCGCACGAGGCAGAGCCAAGTCTCCAGCCCTCTTTCCCAGCCCCAGCCCTGTAGCAGAGGATGTATGAAGAGAGGATTGGAGTCAGACAGATTTGGGTTGGAACCCTGGTGCCCCGCCCTTGGCTGTGCATCACTGGGTAGGTCACCAACCCCTCTGGCTGTCAGCTTATGTAAGTGCCTGGTACATGGCAAGTGCGGAATGCAAGAAACCACCACTTTTTTTTCAGTAGCTTTTACAGTCCACAAGAACAGACACTGTCCATCTTACTCACCTTGGCATCCCCAGAGCCTGGAGGCCCTCTCCCTCCTGGGCCCTACCTGGGACTCAGTTTAAGGGTCTCCCTCCTCGAGCCCTTTCCACCATCGCAAATCAACTCTTTCATTTGTCTCCTCCCCCTGGCCGCTCTGCCTGGTGCCCACACTCACCCAGGCCCTGATGCAGGGGTTCCTGCTCACCCAGCCCCCCTTTCTCCCA
Organism: Mormoops blainvillei; assembly: GCA_004026545.1. Taxonomy (NCBI): domain Eukaryota; kingdom Metazoa; phylum Chordata; class Mammalia; order Chiroptera; family Mormoopidae; genus Mormoops; species Mormoops blainvillei. The sequence continues at coordinate 439,221 of PVJD01000356.1, read as the reverse complement.
TCTCTCAGCTGCCTTATCTCTGTCCCTGCCACTTTCTCAGTCCCTCTCTCCTTCTGAGCCCCCACTCTGCACAACACGCTATGTTTACAACAATGACAGTTGTTGTGTTTTTTTTTTATTTCTCTTTTGTCTCTCTTCCTGCCCTGAAGGGAAACATGCTTCCATACTCCTAAGAAAAAATGAAGCTCCGGAAGAGAAGAGCAAACAAAGAACAGTGAGAATGTGCGTGTCCCCAGCCACACCGCCCACAGGCCACCCTGCTCACACAGTCCTCCTCTTGTCAGGGCCTCCAAGGACGGCTCTGTTATTTGTAGAGTAATTAAATGTTGATCTTTATTCTAGAGGATAAACAGGGCAGAGGGACACAGGAGCAAGAAGGAGAATGAAGGAAAGGAGAAAAGAAAGCCAGAGGTAAGCAGAGAGGCTTGGAGAGGGAGGAGCCAAATGGAAAACTGTGCACCGAGAGGGAGGAGAGAAGAGAGAGGGGAAGCCAGAACGGGAGCCTATCTGCAAGGAGTTTAGAGATGCAGCTGCTGGCCCCCACCAGGAATCTAGGGACATGCCCTCCAAGCAGCTCCCCTGACTCCAATCCCACCAAGGACGAGGACCGGGAGGGCCGGGTGGCAGGAGCTCCTACTCCAGTCTACCTGTCCTTGGGCAGCCCCTCAGGTAGGCATCTCTGAGTGCTGGATCTGGCTTATCTGGGTGGGCAGGGCCCACCCCATCTAATGGTAGGACCCTAGTCTGGAGGGCTGGTAGCCAGCCAGCAACAACTCTAACCCCAGGGCTGGGAATCATATCCCAACTCCTTCCTGAGCACAGAAACCCTCCTGGCAGGAGGAGAGGAGGAGGCATTCTCTTGGTTTGTCTGCATTCTTCTCCAGGGCACTGGGCAGTGTGAGCGAGCCTGGGTGAACTTGGGCATGGGCATGAGGCAGGGGATGTCTGGGGGGAAAGGGACATATGTGTGTTAGTAACAGGTGTGTGTAGTGTATGTTGTGGTGTCTGTGTGTGTTGTATCTGTCTTCCCCTGTGAGTGTAGTATAAGGCCGGTGTTTGGGTGTGTCTGATATTTCGGGGTGGGGTCTCTGTCTACGCGTGTGTGTGTGTACGCAAGTGAGCATATGCAGTAAGGAGCACCTGTCTTGTCTCTGCGTGTATATGGGTAAGGGACCTGTGTTTGTGCACAACCCCTACCTATGTGCCTGTCTGTGGTGCATTGCTGTTTCCCTGAACGCAGGTCCCCTCCTTTGCTCCTGGCCAAGGACCACCATCCCCCCAGCTCCTGTCACCCAGAGTGACAACTGGCCCTCTCCAAGTGGCTCAGTGTCTCTCCAGCAACTGAGTGACAGAGACCAGCCCCGGAGTCGGCAGCAAAGAGGGTCACATGACTATAGTTTTACCACCCAGCCTTGGCAGGGGTGACACATGGAGTGAAGCCCCTGGAAAGAAAGGGGGAAGCTCTGGTAGGCAGCCTGCCGTACCTTGAGTCTCATCCACCGAGGTCTGACCCTGCTCACATGCAGAGCCCCAGCCCTGCTCGCATACTGAATGAGGACCTTTATTTAGAGACAGGTATTAATATGCCATATGGGCAAAGTTATTTTCCTAGGTCTGCACCTCAGTTTCCTCATTTTTCCACTGGCAGGCCTTGGTAGGCATTGAGCATTGAATCAGAAAACCCTCAATTCAGTGGTGATACCCTGCATCCCCTCTGACCCAGCAACACAGAAGAGCATCAGCTGCTGCCACCGGTCAGCCCCCACTCCTACCCAACACTTTTAGATCAAGCGACACAAATTTTTGCAGCCTTCATAATAAATGACATTGTCAGCAAAATGACATCTTTCTAATCTGCTGCAAGACAGATAGGACCCTAAGCTTCCTCATTCACTCCCTATCGAGCCCACCCAGCCCCGTCTTGTTGAAGAGTGTAGAACACAGGACAGGTGCCATACCCCAGACAGGGGCTCCTGTCATGCCTCCCAGTCTCCCCACCCCTCATTCAGGGCAGGGCCCACAGGAAGCATTTGCAAAATGAAGGAATAAATAAATAAAAATATTTAATACCTTCTATGTGCAAAACACAGCAGGCACCAACTCTGCTACTCAAAACCATGGTAAGTTGATCAATTTGGTATAGAAAATATCATCTGTGGGGAGAACTGTGTGAGTACAGCACAGCAGGAGAGGAGTTAGTCATGAATGTCAATGACCAGTGGGCACAGGTGGGGTGAATGTTTGACACCCATGGTAAAAGCAGGTGTGCAGGGCTTATGTATTGTGACCTGCTGGACATCATGGGAACCTGGGCCTGGCTGAGGTGTGTGGTCCACTGGGTAGGCAAAGCGCTTGGTCATGCTGTAGATGGGGCTGCGGTTCTGGTAGACAGATGGCTCTGGTCGGGTGTACCTGGCTGGCCCAGGACCTTCTGCCACATGCTTCTTGTAGAACCAGTTCTTGTCTGCAGAGGCCAAACTATAGCAAGGAGCAGCTCGGCCGATGGGGACGTTGGGCCCCAGCAAGCGTGGCAGATGGTAGCAGTTGGGAGCTGGATTGGGGTCCATCACTCTGTATGGGCACCGGTAGCCGAAAGTGTACTGCGGAGCCCTGCGTTCCCCAGGAGGGCGGGTCTTCTCCAAGGAGTAGTGGCAGGAGGCTGGGGTGGAGCTCAGGCCTGAAAGTGGGTGAGGGTGGGGAACTGAGACCTTGATCAACCTGATGTGGTTTCGCCAGAGCCTCCTTAGCTTTGGACAGGGACACATCCAACCCTGCACAGGGCTATGGGCAGGGGAGGGACTTAGGCCATCCTGACATCAGAATGAGACAGTGTTGTCATAATATAAAAACCACAAGAGTCATCAGAACATCACCCTTGGGCTATCAGCATTCTGACATTATCCCCGTGACAGCACCAAGAAAACATCTTAAAATCACCACAGTCCATGAGCTCATTAGTATGGCAATACTGCTGCCCCAATATGAGGCCCATTTTTATCATAACAATCACCCCGCGACATATATGCATAACATTGCCTTCAAGATGTTAAGTACTGTGACACAGACATGGTGACATTTGTGTCTTGATGTGACATTGCAAGGAGGGGCCAGCATCCACAGACACACCTGGAGAGGGAAGTCAGGACCCTTTGTCCCTGCTCAGGTGCTAAGGGTTTAGACCTCTATCCTTCAACCTCCCGAGCCCCACCCCCATCCCATCTTACACAGGTTAGAGATGCGCTCCTCCATGGGCACCTGCGGGCAGTTGGACATTCCAAACCGAGTTATTTTAGGATCCAAGAAATAACAAGGCCCAGGGCTGCATATGTCTGTGATCCCTGCAAGGCAGCCAAGGAGCTCTGTCAGCCCAAAAGCCTGCCCCAGGTTGCGCCTGGACTGTGCCCAGGCAAGACCCTCCTCCCCAGGAGAAGAGCTAAGGGCTCCCTTTCGATAACTTGGGCTCTTGGGTGTTTTGGGAAATTTGATTTCCTCATCTGTAAAATGAGGCTTTTAACATTCTCAAGAGTTTGCTCAGAGGGACAGATGAACTAACAGATGCTTGGTTCACAGGTCAGGGATCGGTGTCAAGGGTCATAACAGGCACAGTGGCTATTGTTAGGATTAGAAAGGGTCCCAGCCTCAGCCAGGGGACTCCCCTGCTGAAGGGAGCAGGTCACCGCAGAGAGGGGCCTAGCAAGCGCCCCAGATCTCAAGCCCCACACACATACCCCTGCCCTGCCTCCCCTCCTGCTGGCCTGGGCCAGCAGCCCCAGTTTTTCTGGAGCTCTCTGTTCCCGCCCTCCCAGGGGGTTCTAAACAACCTGGGAAGGCTTGGGGGCTGCCATCCCCACCACTTTTTCCCCATTCCCCAGCTGCTCAGCTGCTGTGGCAAGTAAACCCACAGTAGCCAGAACTGAAGGGCCCCAGCCAATGACCAGACAGAAGACGACCCTGCTCTGCCAACTGGACAGGGACAGCATTCCCTTCAAGCCATCTCAGGAGGTCCCAGTTGGGAGATACCCACAGAGTCACCTCTGTGGTGGCGTGGGTCACTGGGCACCTCTGCTGACTTCCTTCTGGACCCAGTAGATCACCTGTTGTCCAGCTCAGGGCAAGCCTGGGCTCCCAGGGGCCTGTGGCTACAGATAATGGCCACTTTCCTCTCACTGCCACGCCCAAAACATACAACAATAATAACCCTCCACCCAAGGGGGTGACGGGCGTGGGGGCACTCACGCTTCTCTGCGTGCCGCGTGCGCAGACTGCAGGCTGGCTCCCGGAACATGGAGCTGTCATGGCCCACGTGGCCTATGCAGGATGGCCGCAGGTATTTGGCAGGCCCTGGACCTGTGAGGATGAACCACCAGATCAGAGGCAGGATGCCCCAAATACAGTGCACCATGACAACATTCGGGTCTTTGCCCCCTTGATATCACATTGCCACAAATCCCACCATCGAGCTGCTTCTTTAAGTGACAGGCAGTGTTCCCAGATAAAATGTAATTTCTCTTGGGCAGGCAATGAATAATAAGAAAGGTAATAGTGACAATTAACTGAGAACTTACTCTGTGCCAAGCACAATGCTAAGCATTTTATATGGATTATTTCAGTTAGGCTTCCCAAAAACTCTGTAAGATAGAGACTGTCACATTTCCCATTTTACAAATGAGAAAACTGAGGTTTAGAAATGTCAATTTGCCCAAAGTGACACAAACTAGTAATGTGAAAATTCTGAGACAATCAGCCAATAAAGCCCCAACATTTAATCACATGCTAAACCACCTCCCACACAGAGCAATAATCAGTCATTAACAATGTAGTAAAAAATAGTTTTTCTTTTTTTTTTTTTAGATTTTATTTATTTATTTTTAGAAGGGAAGGTAGGGAAAAATAAGGAGAGAAATGGCCATGCGAGAGAGAAACTCATTCGGTCGCCCCCCACACACCCAGGCTAGGGACCGAACCCAAAACCCAGGCATGCGCCCTGACTGGCAATCGAACTGGCAACTCTTTGCTCTGTAGAATGACACCCAACCAACTGAGCCACACCAGTCAGAGCTAAAAATTAGTATTTCTGCTTTCATTTGAGAGTAAGATTCAAGGGAAGTGAAGAAAGCTAAAGCTGGGCTGAAGGTCCCAATAAATAAATCCCTAGGCTTTTTCCAAAGCTGGGCTCGCTTCATGCCTCATGCTGCCTTTCTCTCCTACCCACCTCCCCCCGAAAATTCCCAGCTGCTATTCACGGCTGGCAAGGTTCAGCTCGGAGGCACAGATCTTCTGTGGGCTTCAAGGAGAGATTGTAGGAGGCAGGGCTGGAAGTCTGAGGCATCTTCAGCAGCCCTGAAGGGAGAGGAATGGGCCCAAGCTCAGAGGTCTGCTCTCACCTTTGATCATCGTCATGATCACAGGGGCGTGCTTTGCCTCCTGCCATGAGGGCACCTGCCCCTTCTTCTCTGGGTGCTGCCCACAGAACACAGAGTTCTTGGACCCCTTGGGCAGTTTCATGGCTCGGGCCAAGGAAGGGGCAACAGCAGCTACTGAGACATCTAAGCAGCAGGCAAGGAACTGGGCTTGTGTGGGACCCGTTCCAGGGGCCCCTGCTCGAGTCCCTGTGTCCACTGCCGCCCCCTCTCCAGAGGTGGTCTGGGGCCTGAGGAGGAAGAGAGTGCTCCAGCCTGAGCGGCTGAGACCGTCTAGGTTGCAGCTGCCACAGGCCCAGCAGGCAGGAGCCGGAGATGACATCACTACAGAACTTCGACTGTGAAGCCCAGTGTTTATTTCTGTCCGTTGCCATGGTACCTGAACTGTGGTGTAGGGAGTAGCAGCTCAGTTGTGGAACCCTGGGAGCTTTCCCCCCACTGCCCCTTACTCCCAACCAAGCTACATAGCCTAAAGGGTCCCCAGGACCCTGGGTCACTGAGGCAAGAGGGAGAGGTGGAGTGACAGGGCCAGCTCTTTACTCCTGGCGGGTACTCTAAGATTGGGGAAAAGAAGAGAAAGAATGGGTCAGTCACGGGTCAAGGGTTCCTGCAGCCCGCACAGCCCCCTAGGGTGGCCTTTTACCCCCTGCCCCTCCCACCTATCCCCCCAGGTTCCCACCTATGCCCTCCTTTCTATCAAAATCCGTTTTCCCTTGGGGAAGGATCAAGCTAATTATTTCACACTAAGGTCTAACTGATAGCTTCCTATACTCCAATCCCAAGGCCAGTGTCTGTAGAAATCCATGTCTAGCTCAAGGAATACTTGCCTGCTGCTGGCACTTCAGGCAGGAAATGAGAAACAAAGAAGATTGGAGGGGTGGTGCTGAGGCCTTAAGAAACCACTCCCTGTGCCTGTGGTCAGGAGCGACATAGGGTAGCGGGGTGTGAGAGGAAACCCTGAGTGGGAGGGAAGATATCCAACTGCCATGTGGTTGATGTATGAGCCCCAGGGCCAAGGGAATGCTGGGGACCTCTTCACCCCTAAAAGCCCAAGAGTTTGGGGGGCCCAGGGGCATGCTTGCACCCACCATTTCATAGCTCAGATGGGATTTGATGGGAACCAGGAGAGAGGGGTTTCCATCGTGGGAAGAGATGACAGACTGGCTTTAGAGAGGGTGTCTGTCACAGCTCCAGTACATAGATAAGGAAAGTAAGGCCCAAAAAAGAGAAGGGCTTGCCCAAAGTCTCCCGTCGTATCAGTAGCAGAGACAAAACCAGGACAAAACCCCACGACTCTCTTTGGATGATAGCGTCTCATCTAATGGAAACCAAACTATGCTGTGCATCATCCCCACCAGCAGGCACAGTAAGGAGTAGAGCAGCCATGCATGCTCGGAACAACGGGCAGGGGTCCCCCCAACAGCAGCAGACCTGCCCACACCCCTCCCATCAACCACAGAGGAGCCAAGCCTCTGATTTCTGGAGAGGCGAGGCTTGGAAAGGCGGGGATTGGCCTGGGGCCTTGGGCAGCGCCGCCTCCACAGCCCCATCCTCGTCAGCTTTTCCTGGAGGAAGCTGCGGGCCCACGGAGCTGGAGCCCTGATGGTCCCCTCGTGCCCACAGGGGCCAGATGTGGAGCTGGGACCTCCACCGTCTTGGTCTGGGGGCAATTTCCTGGTATTTCAGACCCAGGGAGCCTCCCTGAGGCTTCTCTCCACCTGCACTACTCCTGTCTGTCCTCCTTGTACACAGCTCTCTCAGAAAAACTGAGCCACTCTACACCCCTGCTTCTGGTCCAAATACTCCCCTCCCTCAAGCATTCGCAGAGACCTGGCTCATCCCAAAGACAGCTACCGGTCCTTCCCAAAGCTCCTGTCTGTCTCCCATTGCCCTGTCCCTCCGAGTCCAAGGTAGAGAGGGCCCCTCGTCTCCTCAGTACCCACCAGGCAGTGTCTACTCCCTGTCAAAAGCACCACTCCTCCAAGGGTTCCGGCATCCGGGGTGCCCCTTCTTATCTCCTCAGAGCTGCCATCTGTCCTGGTTTGGACACCTGGTGGCCCTGGCTTATAGTCTTCTCACCCACCTCCCCAACTCCTGCCATTATCCTGGTCGTTTAGGTCCCCCCAGGGACCTCCCACCAATCCTTTGGCCTCCCAGTTGCCATGCCTCCTCACCTCCAAATACCTCCTCCCCACTCCCTCTCAGCCACCCTTCCCCAGCACATCAGCCCTTCTCCCTGTCTCCAGGCATTGACCACCTACCTCCCTTTGGAACACCAGCCCACCATTCCTCCTCACTCACCCTAGCACTCATGCACAAATCGCCTGCTCTCACTGAGACCTTGTCCCTGACCCTGCACTTTCTCCTCATCCTTCAGTTCCCTCCTGCCTTCGTGGCCCTCCTTGCCAGCTTTTTTCCTGATAAATCACCAGGACTACCTTGTCCACCTGCACCAGGCAACTGAAAGCTCATAACCTTTAAACTCCGGACTTCCCTTTGTGCAATCCAACCTCCCATCTCCACTCTGGTGGGCTGCTTGTCTCCCTCTCCAGAGACCATTTCAAGCACGACTCAATCCCCTCTTCATACCCGACCCTTCCTCCTCCTCAGCCGAGAAAAGAGAGACCCCTCTCTGCCACACCACCAGAACCGCTGGCTTCTACCGCCGCCTGCTCCCAGTACCCTCTGGGGCTGGGGACGACCCACCCACTAAGACTTCACCCATCTCTTTGCCTCCTCAGGAACATTTTGCATTCCAGAGCCCCTACCTTTGCTTTCACCCCTTATCTGGCCCCTTAGTAGCTCACTCTACACACCCTACATTCTTCCACCTATTACAGACCAACTCCCTGGCCCCAAACATCTCTTCGTCACAGCCTGGATCCCTCTCCTCTGGTCCACAGACAAACTTCCCCAAAGTAGCATTTCCTTGATGTTGCTCCCGCCTGCTATTCATATTTCAACTCTCCACACACCCATCACTCCACCTCAACTATGGCCTGCGCGTGGAAGCCGCAACCGATGGACGCTTTCTGCCTTGCTCAGCTGGCCTCTCAGCAGCCCAGGACCAAACCGACCAACCACTTCCTCCTCCATGCAGCACCTCCTCCTTGTTCCAAGACATTCCGGTGTTCTTCCCATGTCCCCACTGCGCCTTCACAAGCTTCCATCCTGGCTCCTCTTCCTCAACCTGACCTTTCAATCTTGGCATATGCTTATTAATTGCAAAGGGAAAAACATCAACTTTACTGGGAGAATCCTGGCAGGCACCACCTCCACCACGTGACCTAAGTTAACATCATCCACAATGGGACAGAGAGGTGTTGCATACCTCCGGAGAGGTTGCACTGAGAAGGACATGGCATCTCCTCTGGGCTGTTCCTGCCAAAGATGTATAATCAGAATCCAATTGTGAAGAAACCAGATAAATGCAAATCAAGATTCACTTTACAAAATAACATTTCCTTGGAGGGGGGGAGCAATGCAGGGGTGGAGGGATTGAGCAAAGATGAAAAAGAGAGGCCTGACCATGTGGCTCAGTGGATTGGGCACCGGCCTGCAAACCAAAGGGTCACCAGTTCGATTCCCAGTCAGGGAGCATGTCTGAGTTGCGAGCCAGGTCTCCAGTAGGAGGCACACAAGAGGCAACCACACACTGATGTTTCTCTCCCTCTCTTCCTCCCTTCCTCTCTGTCTAAAAATATATAAATAAAAAATCTTTTAAAAAAAGAAAGAACTCATGGACACAGGCAACAGTGTGGTGATTGCCGGCGGTGGGGGGGCAGGGAGAGGTGGAGGAGGGTGTAACAGGATCAATGGTGATGGACGGAGACTTGACTTGGGGTGGTGAACACACAATACAATGTACAGATGATGTGTTGTGGAGCCTCGCACCTGAAACCTATATAATTTTGTTAACAAGTATCACTCCAATAAATTCAATAAAAAGGAAAAAATATATAAACAGAAAAAAATAACATTTCCGAAATGTAATGAAAAACAGAGGAACACTGAAGAACTTTTCCAGATTAATAGAAACTCCAGAGATAGGATAACTAAATGCAACATAGGAGCCAGAATTTTCTTCTGCTATCAAGGATGTTATTGGGGAAATTGGCAAAACTGGAAAAAAGCCTGTGGCTAATTAAAAGTATTGTACCATTGTTAATTTCCTGATTTTGATCACTGTACTCTGATTATGAAAAAGAAGGTCCTTGTTCTTAGAAAATACACATTGAAATATTTAAGGATAAAGGAACATTATGTCTGCAACTTACTCTCAAATAGTTCAGGAAAACACATGTGTGTACATAGAAAAGAATTTAAACTATGGTGAAATATTAACATTTGGGAAATCTAGGTGAAGAGTATGTAAGAAATATTTATAATGGTCTTGCTAGTTTTCTGTAAGTCTGAAATTATGTCCAAGAAAAAGTTAAGAGAAAAAAATGTTGGTGTGTCAGAGTTCGGTCCTGGGTTTCCTCTCATCCGCCACCCTCCTTTTGACTGGCTAATCTCTTCTTCTCTTGTCGCTTCAGTCCCATTATCTGCACCCCAACAATCCCTGGATATATACCTCCGACCAAGGCCTTTTTTGGAGATTTAGACCCACGTACCTGACAGTCTGCACAGTGTCACCTGGGTTTCTCACAAACATCTCAAAATCAACATGCCCAAAGCTTTTCTCATGAGATGCCCTGAGCCTGTTTATCTCAGTGAATGACATCACCATCCATCCAAGTGCCCAAGCTAGAAAACTGAGCTTGTCCTAGGCATCTCACTTGCCCCTAATCCCCACATCCAACAATCACTAAGTGACACTGGGGAGTTTGTGAACTCCCAAAGACAGGGTTTCTGTCATTCGCTCTTGTGTCCCTAGCCCCCAATATACGGTAAGTGCTTGAGAAATATTGAATGAATGAATGAATGAATGAATGAATGAGTCGATCCATTGCTTGATCAAGGGAACAGCACTTCTCCCCAAGGGACTACTTTCTGAGTCCCAGACACATTTTCATTCTGGCTCACTGGACTATCATTTACAGTTGTGCAGGTTTGTATTAGTTATCTATTCCTGCATAACAAACTGTCCTCAAAACCTAAGCCATTTCTGTGGGTCAGGAGTTTAGGAGTGGCTTAGCTGGATGGTTCTGGCTTCAGGTCTCTCAAGAAGTGGCGGTCAAGGTGTCACAAGCAGGGACCGCAGTCATCTGAAAGTCTGGATCTGGCAGATCCATTTTCAAGATGGCACACTTACATAAACGGTGATTCGATGCAGGCTGTTTGTAAGAGGGCTCAGTCCTCACCACATGAGTCCTCCACAGGCTGCTTAACTCTCCTCAAGCCACTGTGCCTGGCTTCCCCTGGAGCGAGCGAGCAATCAGAAGAGAGCAAGGCAGAAGCTTCCATGTCTTTTATGATCTCCCCTTGGAGACCATACTCCGTCATCTCTGCAGTGCCCCACTGACCATGCAGGTCAGGTGAGGGCCATCTTGGAGACTGGCTACCGCAGGTTTTTAACTGCACAAGGACACCTAGCCAATGGGGCGCAAATCCAAGCTTTGTGTTCTTGCGAAGAGTGGCATAACCACTACTCCCCACATAGGTTGAAGAGAGCCCTGCCTGCTGGCTCCAGCCGGCTCTTGGTTGTCAGTCTTGCCTCTCCTTCAAGGGACTCCCAGGAGTCATGCAGAAAGTAGGACCCTGGTGTTAACACTTCCCATCAACATAACCACCAGGCACTGCCCTTCACAGTTTATGAAGCCCTAGCACCTCTGTTGGAGGGCATCATCCAAGCACCACGGTGGTTCTACAATTTACAGGTGAGGGGAATGGTGCAGAGAGGTGCAGTGACTCACCAGAGGCCACACAGAAAGGCTTGGCAGAACCAGACTTCTGGCTTCTAACCCTACGTTCTTTCCACTGCCATGCCCAAGCCACCGGCTCAGACTCCTGTCCCCTAACACCCATTGAAGCCTCATTCACAGTCCTGAGCAGGTATTTCTCATCCTTATGGGAAGACCTCCCCCGTCCCCAAAGGTGCCTGCACTGTGCTGGACCCCGAGCAAGTATATGCACGGATTTTCCATTCGAACAGGGACTGGCCATTCCCCCTCCCGGAGGCTCTCTCTTCAGGAAACCGGACATCTACTGGTGGGGCACAGCAGGAGTTAACAACATGAACCAATATTTAGAAATAGTGCAACCCCAGGGGGAGTCAGCTGTGGCCAGCTGGTCAAAGCCACTGAAGCCGCAGCCTTTGTGGACGTGGTGTGGAAGATGAGTATCTGCTCCTGGGAACAGAGGCTGTGAGAGGCTCCTCCTGCCCCCAGCCTGTCTCCCCAGCGGGACTTAGGCATGGCTCAGACCCTGGCCCTGGCCAAGGTAAAGTCCTGCCACTGGCCTCCAGTCCATAGCCAGCTCCCGAGGGCAGCAAACATAATTTTTCAGCTCCTGAATTTTGGGATTGTTGGGAGTCGCTGTCCCACCCCTTCTGTGCCTGACCCCTGTACTTGGAGCAGCTCCATCAACACCTTCAGTGTAGAGAGGAAAAAGATCACTCCTAGCAGAGGCCGCTGGTCAGAGGTCCAGGCCCAGGGCCCACTGCTGTGGAACTCTGGCCCATGAGACTACAGGGCCACAGAATCAGGGCCTGTGTCCCCTTGCATAGTAGTGGCCTGAGTTATGTGTCCTTCGTGACAGAAGGCCAATTCTCTGGTGGCAGGACCTGGGCAGTGGAACACATCCCAGCTTGGGTACTATCCCATCTAGGGCACAAGCACCCGCCCTTTACCAGCAAACTGGCTTTGGCTACAGGCCCCTTGGGTGGGACCCAGGCAGTCAGGGTGCAAAACATAGAGGCATTCAGAGTGCCAGGCCCCGGCCAAGGCTACGGCCAGAGCAGGTACGCTTCATCCCAAAGCATTGAGGGTAAGTGACCAGGAGGGTCTGGCCCACATGAGTGGCTGAATTTTGCTGGCAGGGAAGGGAGTGATGCTGGGCTCTCAGCTGTTTGTTCTCCCAGAGGCAAATCTCTTGGAGAAACTGAGGCAGCACATACCACAGGTCATTGTAGCTTCAGAAAATTTGGAACCCTCCACTCCTGAGCTGTGGGCTCCCTGCTTCTTTCTGTGAGCGTGTTCTGAGTCTCCTTCTCCCCCATCCTAGGGGCACTGTCCTGTGCTTTGCTGGGAAGGAGTCAGCCAAGGGAACAGGAGAGGCCCTGACCCATCTAGGCATGAGGAGAATATAGACATCATTACTCCAGGGAGTCTGTGGAAAGGGAGGTCAGTGGTGGGAAGGAGAGCTGAAGGGCTTCCTGGAGGAAGCTGAGATCTGGCCAAGGAGGCATGGGCAGTCAGGGATGATCACCAAGGACATCTGACCAACCAAGCCAGAAAAAGTCATGGCAAAGGTCAGAATACAGAGGGAGAAGGCCTGAGGCTACCAAGGAGGACCTGGTCAGCTCTACTGAGGAACAGAGCTTCAGGGTCTAAGGGGCATGCTAAAGAGGCTGGGGGGTGGGGAACAACTGAGGAGCAAGCAGCAGGTACTGCCCAGTCCAACAAAGTTTGCTCTGACATAGTCTGAGCAGAGAAGGGGGTCAGGGACAAGTTCCAAAGCAATGCAGGGTCCCAACTTTCTACCAGTCTGCCTGGCATGGCGCTGCTCGGCACTGCTCCGGGGTTTAAATGCTGGACTGTGGGCAGAGCCAAGGCCAGGCCTGTGTGTGCCAGAGCTCCAGCATCACTTTTCCACTAGAGCCTCAGTTTTCTCATCAGTGAAAAGGGAACATTGTCTCCCGACACACCACTTCCCAGGGTTGTCAAAAGACCAGGTGAAAGTTTTGTAAACTGGGAGGCCCAGCAGAGAAACTGAGTTGCCATTATGCTTCTGGGCCTGTTTCTCTCCCTAGCTAGCAGTAAGGCAGGGGCGGTTTTGAGCTAATCCTGACTCCATTCTGAACTGCAGCTGGAGGCTCCACAGTGGACTCCTAGTAGGTAAATCTGTGTGTGTAAGGATCGGGCAGAAGGCAGAAGATGGAGAGGAGGAAGAAGGGCAAGATGAGGTGCATGGAAAACTCCCCCCAAGTTTTCGATTCATAAATAAGCAAAGGCCTTCTCCAACCTTCTTTTTTCATTCCTAAAATTAAAGCTCTATTCCTCCAAACACAGTCTTCCCAGCAATCCCTACTCCCTGCCCCAGGCCCACACCTGGCCAGTCGGCAGCCCCTAACGAGGACCAGGTGCCTTACTGACTTGGGGAGAAGGGGGGAAAAAGAGGGGCAAGTCGTGGAATCAATGGCTTTATTGCCCCTGAGACCAACTGAGCACAGCCCCGCCCGGGCCTTTCGGAGTGAACTAGGTGGGACTTCTTAGGCTTGCCGGAATTCCCATGGAACAGCAGCAGCTGGCCTCTTAGTCACGCCCAGAATGCACTTACTGAGCACCTACTCTGTGCAGCTGACCCTGAAGGGGGAAATTCAGCCTTCGAAAGGCTTTCCTTTAAGGGAGGTAAAGAGTGTAAAACCGTATGCAAACGGGAGCACAGGGGGGTGTGCAGCAGGACTACAGAAAAGGAGAAAAAAGGACGAGCATTTTTTGAGCACTTGCTTTATACCAGGCCCTGGGCTAGGCCCCTGAGGTACATTAAAGCATTTAATCCTCACAAATCCAACTTTAGAAATGAAGAAATTGAGCCACAGGAAGGTAAAACAACTTACTCAAGTTTGGACAGCTAAGTAAAAAAGCTAGAATTCAAAATCAGGGCTGGGTTCAAGACCAGTGCTCACAACCACCTCACAGACCCAGCGCCATCACACCGTGCCGCGGTGGTAGGAGTGCCGGGCTGGGGGGCAAGGACCCAGCGCCAGCTCTTAGCAGCTGCGGAGACTTACTCAAGTCCCGTAAGCTCTCTAAGCCTCTGTTTCTTCGTCTCAAAATGGGGCTCAATTTTGTTGCAAACTAAAATCTATATACATGGTGGGAATGTTACTGGTCAAGAGGAGAAGTTAGGGAGAGTGTATTTGGTGGGATGGAGTTGAGGGTGGGCTGAAGCAGGCAGGTGTGGCAGAGCGATTCTGAGGCAAGAAGGGGGAATACTCCGGGGGTGTTCTTACCCCCATTCACTGGACATAAAAACTGTGGCCAGGCAATGCTAAGGCTCGGGCCAGCAGAGAGCAGGCAGAGCCGCTAGGCCCTGGAAACTCTGCAATAATATGGCATTTTCTCCTCCTGTTTGGGACAAGGATGATGTTGTTGCCTGGGCAGGAGCCAAGGGGAGCAGGGCCCCAGCCTGGAACTGTTAAGTAGGAGCTAAATCCAGGGCCAGATTTCCAGGAGGCAGACCCAGAAATTCGAAACACTGAGTTCAGGAGTCAGGAGGCCTGGAGTCCTGGCACTAAATGGTCAGGGGCCTCACCCCAACCTGGGGGCCTCGAAAGAGCCGCTTCCAGCTCTGAGCCAGCTTCTTACTCCATGAAACGGGGGAGGCGGTGGTTCTAGCCACCTTGCAGGGTTATTTGGCGGCAAATGATACCATGGAATTGAGAACCCCCCCCCGCCTTGTGGGTGAGTGTAGAACACCTCTCCTTTACAGGCTGGGGAACTGAGGCCCTGCCTGGCAGAGAAAGCCAGGGTTGCGACACCAGTGAACACAGAGCCAGTGTAAAACCTCAGGCTGGTTCCTCTCTGCACAAATGGAGTCCTGAGGAGACCTCAGAGACAAAGAAAGACCCCAAAGCAGTCTGTGTGGCGGGGTCCTTTCTCCTCAGCCTGGTGTGAGGACTCCTCCACCACCCCCACCAACCCTTGCAAGAGCAAAAGAAGAGAGGAGTGGGCTGGCCCAGCTCATGTGGGGCTGTTGTCCTCCGTGACTTTGTTCCAAATCTTCAGAGTGGGGCCTGGGTCAGACTGAGCTGTAAGGGTCTCCCGACCCCTGCATGGGGAAGAACAGCCCAGCACGGGCCCTTTAAGAAGGTTGGTGGGGGGGCAGGCGGGGATCCCCAGCCTGATGAAACCAGAGCGCTGGTCTGGTCCGCCTGCTCCGCCCCCAGAGTTAAGTAGGCGGCAGGCACCAGGAGCCCCAGCCTGCACCAGAAGAGCCCCGTTCTCTCAACTGGAGACTTTGTTGCCCAGGTTCTGGATCCCGCTGGGCTCCTCTCAAGTTCTGCCACCAGCCCGCTGCGATGCACCCAGGCCGTCAGCACCCGACCCCAGTCCCCATCCTGGTCCTGGCTTTGACCTTGGCAATGTTGGCAGAACCAGCATCTGCAGGTAAGTGAAGGGCCTGAGACCCCGACCCAGACTGGCAGGAGCTGTGGAGGATTCCTTAGTTAAAGAAAAGGGGCAGGAGGGTGCAGAAGTGGCTCCCAGACCAGGAGACACGGAGGCTGTGCTCCTACCACCTCAGGCTGGGGTCTCTGGGAGTTTACCCAGGGATAGACGCTCTCTGTCTCGGGGTTATATGGCTCCGGAGTGGGACTGCCCGGGGCATGGCTCTATGCAGGGTTGTTCTCCATACCCAGTGGAGCCACCTCAGTGGCACCTGGGCTCCCTGAGCCCAGCAGGCTTTCCGTTTCCACGTAGTGCCCAAAGGATACCTAGTGAGAAATAACTCAGCCTCAGCTGCCCAGGCCAGGAATGGGGAGAACAGCAAAGCAAGAAATGGGGAGGTAGCCACCCTGCCCCACCCTATGCTGGGTGGGGTGGGGCACAGACACCTCAGCCTCCACCTCCTCCAGCCACCTCCCAGCTCTACTCCTGCTCCTACTCCACTTGTAGCCAGGCGAATTCTCTGTCTGGCTCCTTCGTCACCACCTTCCTCCTTCCCTCCTCTTTCCCCTCCTGTCTTTCTCTCTCCTCTCTCCTCACTGAGAAGGCCTGGTAGGTGACAGGACCACCCACTCTCCAGCCTCCTAGACACAGGGCTGGTGCCCTTCACATCCTGTGCTCCAACAGGGGCTCGTCCCCCAGACAGCCCTGGGCAACCTCCCAGGCTCAGGCATCGGTGGCTGACCCCGGCAGAGACTGAATGGCAGTTTGCCTTCTGAAGGTGCCAGGATAGGTCTCCTCTTGGCCACAATGCCCGAAAATGGACCATTGCAGCATTTGTCCTTTAATTAAGGCATGGTCTAGTTATTCCATAAGAACCATGGCCTCATGTATGAATTAGTGCTGCAGCCTACAGATTTTGGAACCATTCCCAAGAGCAACTTTGAGCAGAGGAAGGGCCTGAGTCTCCCTTCCAGGATCCCAGGCCATGAGAAGGGAAATGAGTCAGGGGAAGACCCCCCACACACACACTAGGGTGAGTCAGAGCTGGATCCCCAGGCTTTCTGCTCCCATTCCCAGGGATCCCATCCTCCAAGATCGCAGGGCCTGGGTGATGGGCTGAGCCTCTAAAGAGGTGGGAAGGGGGGCACCTGAGGTGACTGGGGAGGTGCACTCATGTAGCTCCCCAGCCTCCAGCCAAGGGAAAGCTTCCAGTACAACCACTTCCTTGGTCTTCAATCGAAAGCCCCTCTCAAAATGTCCTCAGCATTGACGTTGTGCAGGCACCATGCCGGGCAATGGGGCGTACACAGAATGCACAGGCTGCACTTGGATTCATTTGGGACGTGGAAAAGTAAATTAAAACTCAAACAGCAATTTCTATCAAGACCCAGAAAAAAAGAGTACAGAGAAGAGAAATGCAGAGGCAAGCTGAGGCAGGACAGAGAGTGATCCTTGGGCTAAGACTTGGAGGATGTGAAACGGTCGGCACTCCAGGAAGAGTGTCGGGGAGCAGAGGCCCTGAGCATGAGCAGAGAGATGTTGAGCTGGGGAGGCCTGGCCGCAAGGCACATTTTGAACAAAAGCCAGGAAAAGCAATTGCACTGGGCACAGAAACCTTAAATGGCAAAATGCAGCCCACTGCCTATGCCCTCTTGAGGAGCCACCAAAGGTTTTAGAGAGGAGAGCAGCATGTGCAAGTGCATCTTTATAATATTGAACCAACTCCTGTCTTTAGGAAGGATTTGAAAATGGATAGGGCATAGGTGAGCTGGTATCCTCTCCCTCTGCCAGGCAGAGCTCTCCTCCAAAAACCCATCTCTGTCACCATGCCTGGCTTAGCTCCCTGTCCTGGTCTTGGCAATAGGGGAAGTCCCTGCCTAAGGAGGGTGTCCCTTTCAGCAGCCCTGGACACCCCCAACCCGAGAGGCCCTCAATGTCTAGGTACCAGAGTGATACATATTAGGCATTCAGGTCATGAGAGTCGCGCACCCTTGGAAACCGTTTAGGCCAACCTTCCAATTGTTCAGACAGGGAAACTGAAGCCCCAGGGAGGAAACCAAGTGCTCTAAGTCCCACAGAGAAATCCAGCAGCTGGGGAAGAACTCCCAGTCTTCCTCTGAGGGAGTTCCCACCTATGTGGGGGCTAAGCTTGGGCCACCGTGATGACTGCGGGTGACAAGTGTGGTGTCCAGTTCCTTCAGAGCACTATAGGAGGCCCTCAGCAGAGTGACAAGCATTGGGGAGACTGGGTTTGAGCTGATGTGGAGAGACAAATCCAGAGGCCAGAGTAAGCACAGAGCATGCAGGCCAGTGGCTCCTCCACCTCTTCCTTGGCCCAGCATAGCTGACTTTGAAAGGTAGGAGGTGAGGGGTTGACATGGTACCTGGCAGGGAGGGTTCCTGTGTAACCTGGGTGGGGCTCTGAACTAGTGGGGGTATGTTAGAGAGCATGGGGGGACCAGGTGCAAGGAACTGAACTAGAGCAGACTCTGCTAAATGGTCTGGGGTAGAGGGGGGGCCAATGATGTTGGAGACAGCCTCTGAGCCATACACATGCTGCCCTGAGCCTCTGGGGCAGGGCCGGGGCCAGGGCTCTTGACCCAGCCCACTGAGACTCTGGAAATGCTGTTCCGGAACCAAGTGTAACTGAGCCCCCAATGTTTGCCTGCCTGCATGGGCAAGACAAGAAAGGGCTTTCAGTGCAACTACCTAGGGGGCCCAGGAAGGGGCTGGGCCAGGTGGGCCAGGACACTGGCCATGGCTAGGAGGGAGTGGGTTGTGTGGTGAGTTCCCAGGGGAAGTGTATAGGCTTCGTCTGGGAACTGGGCGTGCTGCCCAGGAGGGGGTCAGCAGGGGAGGGGGGATTGGAAATAACCCTGATGTACGCACTCACTGGTGCACACAGGTGTAGGCTCACACATGAGTACAGGCAACCCAGCACACAGCCAGCTGCGCTCACAGACCTGGGTGGGTGGCTGCTGCCTCTTACCTGGGAGGTGCCTGGGCAAAGCGGGTGAGGACAAGAAGGGGGGTGGGGCGCCCTGTTGGGCTGTGGCTCCTATTTGATGCCAGGAGCAAATGAACAACAGGGCCTTTGGGCCCAGGGCTTGAGTCCGCTCCCTGGTCCCCTGCTCCTTCGGTTCCTGGCCCTGTCCAGCTCCCCTTTGCTTCCAACATGCCCCTGCCCCAGCATCTGTCCGCTTTTGTAGAGCCAGAATTCTAGAGTTAGGACTCTTTCTTCAGGGGCAGGCGTGGGCTGTATTTCAGGAGGGCTGTATTACCATCATTACTGCATGTGTAGAAGTAATTTTTGAATGAACTGAATTGGTATGAACAATTTCGTACCTGAATATTCTCTGGGATAGGGGGCCCCTGCTTCTCCGGAGAGTCTATAACTGCAACCAGGGGAGAGGATGCAGCTCTGTTATAACAGGGCCCCTACCTCCAGAGATGGCCTTGGGGAGTGCCAAGCACAGTGCCACAGCCTGACAGCTCTGCACAGCAAGCAAATCCTGCTTCACAGTAGAGGAAATGAGACGTAAGGACCAGGATGGGCTGGCCTCAGGTCACTGAGCACATAGGCCACGGCACCAACAACAGCTGGCTTTCCCTGATGAGGCCTGGTGGACAGCAACCCACCGGCGGGCTCAGGCCCCCAAACAGGGGAGAGAGATGGGTCTTCAGGGGACAGGCAACACCCTGAAGCCCCTGGGTCTCTGTTCCCATCTCCCCATTCCCCTTCGATACCTCTCCACCTCTCCAAATTCTCTCCACTTTCTGAAAGAATGAGTAAATACTCTTCAAGAAAGCTCAATCCTCCTCCAGCAGCTGAAATGGCAGAGGAAGCCACATTTGTCTCAGACATAGGGTTGTGGCTCTGGCACTGCTGCAGCAAGGTAGCTTGGTGGGATATTCTAGACAGTGCCTATCCTGTCGACCATGTCTTCCTCCCACTCAGCTCTTGCCCAAGCCCTGCCGGCTCCAGGCCTGTGAAGGAGCTGGCTCTGCCAGGCCTCCCACCACTGCTCATGCTAAATTTTCTCAGTGTGTGTCTCTCCCATGGCTTCACTGTCATGGTGGGTCAGCAAAACCTCCTTCCCTCCCAGACCTTATTGCAGAGACTGCCCACCCCAGGCCTGTGCCCCATGGTTCACAGGGAAGCCAGGGCCCAGAGAGCACCAACTACTTTCTCAGAGTCACACAGAAAGTCCTTAGCAGGGTAGGGGTTGGTCCTCTCTGCTCTTTGTCCTTGTATCTTGGTTTGGATGTGGTCTTGCTACAGGACCAGCAGCTGCCTGAGGACAGACCTCCCACCTGCTTTTCTCAGCGGTCTCGGCTATCTTGCTGCACACGGAGCTCCTGCTCCTACTCCACTTGCAGCCAGGTGAATTCTCTGTCTGGCTCCTTCGTCACCACCTTCCTCCTTCCCTCCTCTTTCCCCTCCTGTCTTTCTCTCTCCTCTCTCCTCACTGAGAAGGCCTGGTAGGTGACAGGACCACCCACTCTCCAGCCTCCTAGACACAGGGCTGGTGCCCTTCACATCCTGCAAAGGGGCATAGAGATCACTGAGCAGACCAGGGGTTTGCAGACTCTGCCCAAGGTACTCCAGGGCTTTACATCCTGTATCTGGGAATATGGAATGTGTGCTCCACCCTAATTCATGCATAGCAGCTCTGCAAGCATATGGTTATAGATTGGGATTTTGTTTTTGATCAAATGTTCTATGGCAGGAAGGAAGGAAGGAAGGAAGGAAGGAAGGAAGGAAGGAAGGAAGGAAGGAAGGAGGGAAGGAAGGGAAATGGAAGGAAGGAAGGAAGGAAGGAAGGAAGGAAGGAAGGAAGGAAGGAAGGGAGGGAGGAAGGAAGGAATGCTTGAAAACCAATAAATTGTTTTGAGTTAAAACATACTGACAGCAGGGGAGATTCAGGTCAGATACAAAGAAGAATTTCCCGGCTTTCAGAGAATCCAAACCACGATTGCCGCCAAGGACCCCCTGAAGCTGTTCTTCCCCAGGTGGAGCACAGCCTGGGGACCAAAGGCAGGGAATAAAACACAGCCCCAGCTTCCCCCCAGCCAAGCCTGGGGCCTGGCTTATCCTGTCCCAAATCCCATTCCTACCCCTCCTAGAGCCAAACAGGACATTCCTAAGCATCCAGACAGGCAAGAATCTCATGGTACCACCTGCCTGCAAAAGCACCATGGCTGGGCTGGGCCCCCTCCCTCTCGCCATGTATTAGCCTCTATATTCAAGGTGATTCTGGATCCCAGAGCCTGACTGATGAACTAGGTCATCAGATAGTAATCCATAACCCCTGGGACCGTTCCACCTTTGCCCAGCCTGTTCCCTGCAACTGGTTTTCTTTTTTCTCCCCACCCTTAAAAGTCCAGCTCCAGCACCACCGCCTCTGGGAGCCTTTCTAATTATTGATTGCCGAGGTCCACAGCCTGTCCTGTCCTCTTTCTGGGCCCCTGACCTGCATCTCTACAAGGTTACAGACCTTTCTTCCCCTACCCACTCCTGGCCTCTGTCTCCTGGTCCATGACCTCCATCAGTAGGACGCCCAGCATGCGCACACGCACACAGTGTTGCTCCGCGGCCTGGCTCAGGGCCTAGCAAGAAGAGTGTCCTCCAGCCCCTGAGACGGAAGTTCTGGGGAAAGCCCCCAAGTCAGGACACATAGCCCCCAGCTCCACCGCCAGAGCAGAGCCTCTGGCCTGAGCCAGACTGCTCTCTGGGGACATAGTAGGGGCTGGGGGGAGGAGACCCATTTCCGTTCCCACCTAAGAACAACTCCTCCCCCTCCTACATTTCAGGAGGGGACAACTATAAATATCAGTGGGCCCAGGATGCTAATTCCCATGACACCAGTCCCTCCTTGTTCCTTCCTTCATGCACAGGGGCTGAGACCAGCCCAGCTCTCCTGCCACTGAAGGCCAGACAGGCAGGACTTGGGCCCAGACACACCCATGCACGCATACACACACTCTTCCCACTGTGGTCAGGAAAGGAACAAATCACCCTTTTTGGGCATCTTGGAGCAGCTAGAAGTAAGCTCCCCTTCTACCCTCAGTTCTGACTCAGGTCCCACCTCCCCCCACTGTGAGTACATAGCTCTGGGAACCTCTACAAGGGTGGAGGAGGAAGGAGGCCAAGCGCCTAATGGTAGAGAACAGCGTTGGAGAGCCTAGGATTCAGTTCTGGTCGTATGACTGGACACATGACCTTGGGCGAGTGGCTTGGCCCTTCTGTGCCTCTTTTCTCCTCTCTAAAATGGACAAACAATTTCTACCTTCTCTGCTGGTTACGGGTGAGAGCCCTTTGCCTGGAGTAAAGGCTTAGCAAGTAACTGCTGCAGAGGCTGCTGTTGCTCTATTTCCGTCTCCTTCTGGAACGGGGGCAACCCTCACAAGATGGGGGCTCCCGCTTAGGAATCTTTTACAAAGGTTCCAAGGTGGGGGATTGGATGTGGTGGCCCTATGAGAGGGTCTGTGTGGGACAAAGTGACATGGAGAAGAGGAGGTAGACTTCTAAAGAAGTTGTCAGCCAGCCACTGACAATCTTCCCAGGACCCTTCGGAAAGCGGGGCGGGGAGGGGGATATGCATCTGACTGACCCACTGGGCTGAGACCCACACACCCCTCCCACTGTGAGGAGAAGCAGGACAGCTCCTCCCAGCCCCTCCCCCCCCAAAGCCTAACAGTCCCTGGATGGAGATCATTGACCCAGAGTGTGATACAATCAATGTGTACTGAACAAATGACCGAAGAACACTTGGACCTGACCTGAGAGAAGATGAGTGGGGACAAATAGAGGACCAGGCACCAGAACTTCCTACATGATGGGGAGCCTAACCTTCTGCCTTTCCCCCATCTGCCCACCCCTCAGGGGGCCCCTCTGGAGGTAGGTAGGGGCAGAAGGCCAGGGCCATGAGATGGCTCAACTGCCAGAGGTCCCACGGGGCTGTTACTATCACTCATTAAGCAGTAGTGGCTGCATAGTGAGGAGCAAAACGTAGACTGAGGGAGTGGGAGACCCTCTCTGCCCTGGGCTCCTTGGAGCCACTGGGATGTTGGTGATGAGTTCCTGAATGTGTGAAGTCAGAGTCGGTAGAGGTAAAGAGAAGTGAATCTTAGGAAATGAGAAGCCCAGGCGAGTGCTGGAGAGACATTCTGGATAAGAGTCTGGTCAGAGTCTGAGCCCCAGCTTGAGAGCCCAGTGCGTGAGCCTCCTCTGCCTTCACCACCGAAGGGGTGACTCTTCTCAACAGGCCTTTGTGCAGAGCCCAGCTAGCTCGCCGGATGTGTGCTCATAGAATCCAGGTGCCAGCCGCCGGCTGAGGCTCCATTTCTGGGCATCTGGTGCACACGTACTTCCGGCCACCCATCTGGAGCCCAGCGGAGCCCTCCCGGGGCAGGTATAGTTGTCCCTCCTTATCTATGGGGAATATGTCCCAAGACCCCCAGTGGATGCCCGAAACCACAGCTAGCATCAAACCCTGTATATACTATATTCCTTCCAAAACAGGTACACGTAGTTTTATTGTGCTTTACAGATATTGTGGTTGGTTTTTATGTTTGTTTGTTTTACAAATTGAAGGTTTGTGACAACCCTGCATCGAACAAATCCATTGGTACCATTTTTCATATTATGGATAGCATTTTTTAGCAATGAAGTATTTTTAATTAAGGTATGCACCGTTTGTTTAGACATCATGCTATTACACACTTAGTAGACTACCATATAGGGTAAACATAACCTTCATAAGCATTGGGAAACCAAAAAATTCATATACCTCACTTTTTTGCAATATTTGCTTCATTGTGGTGGTACGGATTCAGACCTTCAATATCTCCAAAGTATGCTCGTACATACACACATCTTCACTTACAGGAAACACTTTATGTTTTTTTATTTTTTATTTTATTTACTTACTTATTACTTATTTACTTATTCTTAGAGAGGGGAAGGGAAGAAGGAAGAGAGTAAGAGAAACATCAATGCATGGTTGCCTCTCATGCACCTCCCACTGGGGACCTGGCCTGCATCCCAGGCATGTGCCCCAACTGGGAGTCGAACCAGCAACCCTTTGGTTCTCAGACCAGCATTCAATCCACTGAGCCACACCAACCAGGGCTATATTCACTTTATTGTGGTGGTATGGATTCAAACCCTCAATATCTCCAAAATATGCTTGCACATACATACATTTTTGCTTAAAGGAAATACTTTACACCTTTTCTTTGGCATATTCCAATGACCAGCATCACTAGTCTTCTTTTCTTTTTTAGAGGGGGGGGGGGAAGAGAGGGAGAAAGAAAGGGACAAAAACATCGATCAGTTGCCTTTCGTGAGCACCCTAGCTGGGGACCAAACCCACAACTCAGGCACATGTCCTGACCAGGAATCGCCCAACCAACTGAGCCACACCAGCCAGGCTGCATCACTAATCTTGCACTTTGGGACCATTAAGTAAAATAAGTGTGACTTGAACATAGCAATCAATCTGATCTTCAAGCCAGCTAGGTGATGAAAAGGTGGGGGAGCATGTACAGCATGGAGAGGCTGGAAGAAGGGATGACTCATCACGCGACTCAGAACGGCACGCAGTTTAAAACTTATGACTTATTTCTGGAATTTCCATTTAATATTTTCGGACCATGGTTGACAACGGGTAACTGAAACCACAGAAAGCAAGACCAAAAATAAAGGGGGACTTCTGTACTCAGATGGGTGCTTTGGACAGCCCTGGAGCAGGGGAGTTGTAGGAGCCTGAGCCAGCAGTGCAGCTCTTGTGTGGGATGCCTGGACTGCTGTGTGGCCTTGGGCACATCTCTGTCCTTCTCTGGGCTTCCGGGTAGAATCTTCATTCTCCCAGGTCAGCTCTAAAATTCTGAGCTCAAGTCTCTTGTGGAACAGGGTAGGGTACTCTGCTTCTGTCCAGAGAGAGCCGGAGGCTTGTTTCGGGCCACATAGCAAGGTGGGCTGGGCCTGGGAAGGAGCTGAGAGGCGGCCCAGCCTGCCAGAGCTCCCTGGCACTGGGAAACCACTTTCCTTTGCGGCACAGGGCCCTGGAGCTCCCCCAGAATGAGGGTAGTAGCTCCTCTCTATCCCCAGTTCCCATCTTCTACTCCCTGACCCCAGCCCCACCCTGTCAAAAATAAACCCAGACCACCCCACCTTGTGCCAGCCAGACCCACCCAGCCCCTCCAGAGCCAGCTGAGTCACCGTGTGGAGCTGCTTCTTTTTTTAACTGTCTGAGTCACCAGCTGTGGCTTTGGCTCCCTGACACATGCCCCAGGCCACAACCCTCAGTGGTCCAGCAGAGGGAGGGGTCAGAACAGAGGCTGGCAGCAGGTGTGAGCTCAGGGTAGAGCCGAAGACTGTAACCAACCCCTCCAGGCCTAGGAAACTCGCCCCCTAGCAATCCAGAGTCCAGACCTGCCCCAGGCGGTCCTTCAGGGATCTTAGTGACAAAGCCCAGCTGTATTAGCTCTGCTTCCATAGCATTTCTTTGCCTCCAAATAGGTTTGGGCCTCCCACCCTGAGATTGCCAGGAACAGAGGGTCTCCATGTCCTGGGCCCTGTGGGGTAGGAGTGGGCACAGCCTGGCTTTCTGAGGCGATGCCTGATTCCCCCCCTTCCTCGCTGGATTCAACTCAGACACTGACCACTCTGCCCAGAGCACCGGGAAGACTTTCTGTGGGTCAGAGACCCCACTTCAAAACTTCCCTTGCTCCCCGTATATCCCGCTTCCACACACAGTGTCAACTGGTCTGCAGACCTCTCCCCGATCCCTGTCTCTGTCTCTGTCAGGCCCCTCTCTCTGGACTTGCTTTATTCTTCCTTTGCCCAGTCCTGGTGGCAGTTCAAAGTGCTCCCTCTACACTGGGCACCTCCCTCTTTGCCTTCCCAGTAGACATGACACACCTCACCTCCACCCATTCCCACAAGGGACTCTGGGCCCCAGGGACCAATCCAGAGAGAAAGTTTCCATCCCCCTCACATAAATCCCCTCCTTCTCCTGTCCCAAAGTGCAGCTACATCCTGTCCCAGGGAATGTCAAGATCCCACAGGCACTTCCTTGGCCACCGAGAACAGGGGTGGGGGATGGGGAGGAGGCCTGGAAGCCCCACCCCCAGCCCCTGCGGAGCCTGCACAGCCTCAGATCCCATCCATCTCCTGTCTGTGGCTATGGCCTCCAGCTATAAATAGGGGCCCTGATTCTATTTTCTTCAAAAATAAGCACCAGACTGTGTCACCACAGGCCCAGAAAAGCACTCCCAGGCTGGGCAGGGTAGGGACATTGTGTCCAAGCCGTACCCCGGGCACAGGGGGTAACTGGAGAGAAGCCTTGGAGGGGAGACAAGGTTGGGGAGAGCTGGTCAAGCCCCCAGGTGCAGCCCTTGCCAGCAATCCCCTGGGGAATGTGGCTACCCCTCTGGCCCCGCTGGACCCTCCCTCTTTTCTTCCTATCTCCTCCCACTAAGTAGCCAGCCTTGTCCCAAGACTCACAGTGTTAAAGGGGAGGGGTGACAGTGACATGACTCCCCAAGCCACAGCTGAGCGTCTTTGCACTCCCAATACAGAGGAGCTTTGGTCTGTGGGGAAGGGTGGGGAGAACTTCTTCTCTGAAGGAGCATGAAGACATTTCAACAGGCAAAGAGGGAAAGAAGAGTTTGCCAGGTTAAAGGCCCCAAGCAGAAACCAGGAGCTGGGACCTGACAGGTATAGATGGAAGACAGCCCAAGGTCTGGTGAGGGCAGTATATGGGGTGCTCAAGCGAGGGGCACAGGAAATCCTATGGAGCAGGGGCAAGGTCACCCAGCACCCAACATCAGTGCTGTGCCAGCGGGTTGGGGCTTGATCGTAGGGCAATGGGAAGCCATCGACGGCTTCCAGGCGAAGAAGGGTGATGGAGTGGTTTTCATTTTAGGTTAACTGTGGCTGCTATTAGCAAAACGAAGCAGAAAATTTATTAAGCCAGGCAAGGGATGGCAGCCATCTGCCTTGTGGGATAGCACAGAGGAGCAAGAGGGGGAGATGAGTTCGAAGAAGGATTTAAGGGCAGGATGGGTGGACCACGAGGAGGGCAGAGGTGGAGTGTCTGAAACAACTTTTAGATTTCTGCCCAGCAGTGGGTGGGTAGCAAGTCCTTCGCTGGGTGGAGAGCAGGCTAGGGGAGAGATGACACTGACTCTGGCTTGAGGCGGGTGGGCTTGGGTTTGAGGGTTCCTAGGGGTGTTCCTGGTGTAGACGGCTAGGGGGCACTGGCAGGTGCCAGAGATAGAGACGTACGCGTCATAGCAAAGAAGTGGTACCTGAGGCCAGGAAGGAGATGGACTAAGGAGTATGACAGGGCTGGCACAGCTCGGAGGTGCTGACAGACTGGAAGGGTCTACAGAGTCAGTGGGGGTGCCAGGCAGGAACATATGCCAGAGGATTCAGGCCTGTGGCGGGGAACTCAGCTGGGGGACCTCTGAGGCAACTGGTCCGCACAGAGGCCACTAGCAAGGACAATGAGGTTCCCTGGTCTACCCTCCCAGGCCACACCCTCCAGCCAGCATGCCACCGGTGCAGGAGCTCCTGCTTCTCCAGTCTGCTGTCAGCTCCGCCAATAGAAAATCCCTCATATGGGCCAAATGCCACCTCCATTTGGTCCTTGTATTTCCTTAGGTGCCGATGCTTCCACTCTCAGCACATGTGTATGGTCCTCCTGGGTGACAGATGCCCTGGGTATAAGACACAGGCTCTGGGCCCCGTCCGCAAGAGCTTCCAGTGTGGCCAGGCCTGTGGTCCCTTAGGCCAGAGTCAGCTCTGCTGTGCCCACTATAGTAAGCACATCTTTCCACCAGCCAGTTCCTGCTGGACTGGGCTGGGCTGGGCTGGGCTGACCGGGGACCCAGTGTATGTGTCAGTCTCCCCACCACCCCAGGTCCCTTTCCACAGATGGGAAAACTGAGGCCAGAGAGAGTATGGCAGCATGTGGCTCTGAGTGTAGTGTGTGTGTACATGCACACGCATATGTGTGTATGTACGTTGCAGGTGGGAGGAAGCGGTGTCCTCTGCTTCCCCCAGGTCTCCTGGACATGGGACCTCTGTCTAGGGGGTCATCCCACCTCCCTTTCCTGTATTTCAGATGGGATAAGTAAGGTAGAGATAGTGGTGGCTTCTCTAAGGCACATAACCTGTTGCGCACAGGCTGGGTCAAATTGGTCCAGACCTCTGTCCAGACCAACAGTCACAGCTTCCACTGTCCTCCCATCTCAACTCACACACTCGCGGTCTCCGGGCCGAGCCTGCCAGGCTCAGGGAGGCCCTGAGGCCCCTCTCCAACAGCCTGTCCTCAGCCGTTTCTCATCAGAAAGCGGAGCAGAAGGGATTCTGCCGGAGGAGGGATGGCCTCTCAGCCTCCCGGGGAAGGCTTCACACCCTGGGTGGAACACACACCTCCCACCTCTCCAACCTCTTCCCTGACCTCTAAGATCTCAATGGGCTGGTGGATCAAGGAGAAACCCTCTTCAGGGCTGACTCACATATCACTGTTTTCTGGAACGTGCCATCCTCAGCCAGCCCTGAAGAAGGTCCCTCCCTGACCTACCAGCCCCAAAGCCAGACCCCATCCAGTCACACTGAGTAGGCCAGCTGCCAAACCACGTATGGAAAGAAAATGCTTCCCCCTGCCTCACTTCCACCCCCTCCACCCTGCCCCCCGCCCCCCAAAACCCTGAAAGAAGGAGGCTTGGAAGGGAGGCTTGAGGACAGGAAGGGAAAAAGTGTGTCTTCCCCAGGCAAGGGGCCAGTTCTCACACCCAGGCAGATGCTCCACTTCCAAGTTCTACATAGCAACCAACACCCCCTTCTCTGTGCATACCCGCCCTGAGACCCACAGCGTCCCACTCCACACTGCTCTTCAGGCCCTCACAGAAGTAACTGCCCTCCTTGCGTCTGTTTCCTCACCTGTAAAATGGGAGCAATCTCACAGGGACCCTGCTGGGTCTGGGGGTGCTGGGCAGGCCCCATGCCAGGCCAGCTCTCCCTCTTTCTTCTCTCCGGAACCACTGCCTTAACCTGGTCAACTGAGATGAGGGACCCATATTTCCTCCATGGCCAAGAAAGCCAGGGGACAGAGGACGTGAACAAGGGCCTAGGAATCCTCCTAGTAAAAGGAGGGAAATACAAGTCAAAGAAAAGCCTCTCAGAACTGTTCCAAGCCACAGAAGACCCACCCTTCCACGCCTCGGGTTTGGAGAACGGCAGGATTCCACAAAGACTCCACTGCTGGCCCCGCTTCCTCCTGCCCCAGCCTTCCAGTCTGGGCGGACTTTGGGCCGCTTCTTCCAAATAAAACTCTCATTTTCTCTCTCATATCCCCTGTGGCCCACGTGGCCCCAGGGTAGGGACACAGGGCTGGGAGCCCAGGGCAGCAGCCCTGCCCCATCAGCATCTGTGGATGAAGCTCAGCATCCCAGCCCACTTGTTCCCTGCTTCCTCTCCAGAGGCACTCACCTTCCGGGGGGGTCCCTAAACTGGACATGTTCCTCGGTATATGCCCCTTGGCATGGGTGGCCTTCAGCTACTTGGTTAGAGGACTAGTAGCAGATACCAGTGACCGGGGTCAGGAAGCCATTGTCCTGCCTTGTCCTCCTTGGCCTGGCAACCAAACACAAGGTCAAGTGCCCTGAGGGTGAGTCTTGTGGCTCAGTAGTTCTCAAAGTGAGGAAGGATGGGGTCGCCTTGACCACAGCCGAGGTCTCTGCAGTGTTGAGGGGTGGAAACGGTGGTCTGCTCACAACCACAGGAGCCTGGTGTTCCCACACTCTACTAGTATAAGCTGTTGCCCCCTGAGAGGAATAGTGGCTGTTTTAAGTTCCCTGTGACTTTGAACCAATCTACTGCTGTTCCCATGGCCACGCCTTGTGGGCCCTGGCATGTCCTGCATTATGGACTCAATCTGAAATTAAGGACATAGTAGTGAGCGCTGCCGATCTGCACGCAGCCAACCCTGGCAGGAGATGAGCCATCTTCAAATTGGCTCTTGTAACCCCAATGTCATCACTGCAGGCAGGTTATGTTGTACCTTTGGTCTGACCTGAGGTCTGTCACTGTAACTTTGCCCTTTGTTACCTTTGAAGGTAACAGGCCTGGGGGAAAGTAAAAGTTTGGGAGGGCTGAGCTTTGAGCCTTGTGGGGGTGGAGCTGTGGGACATGCTGAGGGAAGGGCTGACACCTGAATAGACATAGTGACAGCTCCTCCCTTGCCTAGGAGTCCAGATAGATAGACGTGGCTGGTCAGGAAGGGCTTCGATCCCGTATTCAGAGCCCCATGCCCTCCTTTGTCCCACACTCACACCTCCATTACCCACTGCGCAGGGGTCCGGGGCCTGCGCTGCTCTGCGCAGCTGAGCCCTCATGCCAGTATATTTGCTCTCCCGGCTCTGCAATGGGAGGGGACAGCATAGGAAGCATCAGCCCCACCGGGCTGTCAATCAGAGGGAACTTTTCACCCTATTTCTGCCTCCTCAGAGCTTCCCTGGCTTGGGGAACAGAGTACTGGGGATCTGGCATGAGGTCCAGGGAGCCTAGTGACCTTAGGGAGGACCCAGCTGCAGGGAAAGGGCACCTGGTCCATCCCTGCTCTCACACAGGGCCACTCACACACACATCTGTGAGAGAAGACAAAGAATCCTTCATCCTTGCCTTAACCCTCCCAGAGCACCCCACCCTGCAGCCCCTCAGATTCCCTCAGGGGGACTCTCCCAGTCTCACCCCCTCCTGCTCTGGGTCTGGAACCAGGGTTTGTCACCCCTGGTAACAAGAGCTATGGTGGAACAGTCCAACTTCACCTAGAGCAGGAACCCCTCCCTGCCCAACTGGCTGGTGGTGCCCCTCCTCACCCTCCTAGATCCCATCCACAGTAGCAGGCGCGCCGCCCACGTCCTGCCTCCTCTGTCTCTCTTGTGTTTGTCCTCTTCCGTCTCCCTCAGGCCTCAGTCTGGAACCCTAAGTTCAGTCTTTATGGAGGGTCTTTATTTTCCATTCTCAGTTTTAATATCTTTCTCAGGCTTTCTGTCTTTTCCCAGGTTGGTTCTACTTCTCTATCCTCGTCACTCCAGTATTGTGTTTGTGAATGAATGAATGAATGAATGAATGAATGAAAGAATTTGCATCATTCTACTTTCTCTCCCCACCCATCTCCCAGCTCCTGCTCCATCTTGGTACCAATGTGTCCCTCCACAACACACACGTGTCCAGGTCTCCCACCAACCTTCTCGTGTGCCCCGGCAGTCCCCAACGGCCACCCTGCCCAGCAGCTCCAGGTTCCAAACTCTCCCTTATAAAGTCAGGCAGCAGCAGACACCAAGGAATGCTGCTGCACCCATGACGCACGCTGGCTGTGGGGCTGCTGGCTGCCCCTAGGCGACCAGGAATGCAGCAGGGGCTGGCACACAGGGATTGATTGTCAGGGAGGGGTGAGGTGGCGTGGGGGTGCTCAGACAGGCAGCAAGGCCAGGACTGCAGGTTTTAGGACTGAGAAGTGGAAGCCAAGTCCCCCACTGCAGGCAGAGCCACAGAGAACTGATAGTGTGGAATCCATCAAGCAGGAAGGTGGGATGCAGGGCTGATGGTGCGGAATTTATCACCTGGGAAGTGGGGACCCAGGGTTAAGGAGGCAAGAGGCCCAAGCCAGGCTCTCTAGACTGTTCTGGAGCAAGGGTGACGCTCCCAGTTATAGCCAGGATAGGGCAGACGGAAGAGGGGAGGCAAAGGCAAAGGCTGGGAGAGATGAGGAAAAGCAGAAGCAGAGGCAAGCAGCAGGGTGACTGAGAGGCCAAGACAGAGACAAAGGGAGATGGGACAGAGCCAGGGAGACAGTCTGTCTAGCCCCAGGGGTTGTAAGGTCTCAGAAGGAGCAGGGTCTGCAACAGCCCCCAGACTAGAAAAGCATCCATCTGTGAGACATGCCCCTAGCTAGCCTGGGATGGGCAGAGCCTGATGGGCACATACTCTGCCCCTCGTCCCAAGAACCCATTGACAGGCAGGCAGTTGGGCATCATGATGAAAGCCTCATGTTTGTGGTCCCTCAGGAGCAGGGACCAGATTCCCATTCATAAACATCCTAGGAGTACCCCCGGGGAGCCAGAAGATGCCCACGTAACCATGCTCTGCAAGAGGGTGGCTTCCTAGGGGCCCATGTGAGAAAGGGCTTGGTGGGAAAGGACACAGGCTCTTTCTGTGTTTCCAGCCCTTGTCTTGGGAACAGGGATGGAGCCACCCAGCCCTGGGCCCAGACAGCAGTGCCCTGTTCGTGGGCAGGAAGGGTGGGATGCTATGGGCCTTTTCCACCTTCAGTAAACATCTCAGATGGATGGGCGCTGAGCAGGAGGGGCAGGAACCCTCCAGGAACACAGAGCTCCTTTCATGGAGCTGGCGCAGCCAAGTCATGGCGGGTAGGCACTGAGGGGCAAGACAGACCTGGGCACAATTGCCGCTCTGTCCTGGCAGCTCCCAGCCCACACACACACATGCACAAACACACAGACTTACATAAATCCTAAACACACCCAGCAGCCACCCACACACTTGCACACACATGCAAATACACATCTCTGTAGCCCTGGACACTCACCTATATGTCTTTTTCCAGGCAGAGAAACCCATACCTGTGGGGTTCCTCCCACGCCTTCACTTATCCCCAGACCCTGTGGGCATCCTGCTCCCCCCATTCAGAAGGATTGGCAAGCACCAGGCAGCCCACAGCATGAACTCTCTGTATACCCATAGTAGAGGGCAGACCTGCAGAAGGGGGAGGGACCTCCACCACTAATCCCCAGACAAGAGGAGGGAGGAGTGGGAAGGACTGCTCATTTTACAAAATGGTGAACCAAAGGCCTGCACGGGGCCCTTCTCCAGCTGCTGCAGGCCTGAGCTGGCGTTATGATGAATCATGGGTCTTCTTTGCCCAAAATAGTCAAGTGAAGGTCTCCAGGCAGTGCTAATGCCTCATCTCTTCCCCCACCACCCAACACTCCATCAGGCCACTAAGCCCGGCTTAGCCATGTTACTTTTCTCTCTACTCCTCTGTCTTCAACTTTCCACAACCTATATATTTCTGCTAGGCTCTCACTTGTCCTTGCTACCCATTCTCCTCCCTTTCTGCTCCTTTACACCCCCCAGGAAGCCCTTGGGGATTGAACCCCTAGTTCATTACTTCCTTTTTTTTAATTCTCACCTGAGTACATGCTTATTGGTTTGAAAGAGAGAGAGAGAGTTCAATGCGAGAGAGGAACATCAATTGGTCCCAATGGTGAATGGAACCTGAAACCTAGGCATGTGCCCTCACCAGGTATCGAACCTTCGACATTTCGGTTTACAGAACGATGCTCCAACCAACTGAGCCACACTGGCCAGGGCTACCTCATTACTTCTTTATCCTGCACCCCTATCCGTTCAAAGTCCCTTTCCCACTGCCCGCCTTCCGGGACAGAGATTCTAGGTTCTTGCAACTGCAGCCCATCAGAGACAATAAGAGGGGCAGAAGGAGGAGACCAGGAAGTAGGGGTGGTGGGGGTGGGGGTGTAGGGGGCACTGTCAGAGTTTCCAAAACCCTGGCCAGCAAGGCCTCAGAAACCTCTGCTGGGGCAGGGTGGAGCAGATGCCTGGCCTGTGCACTCCCAGCACAACACAAGCCTGCGTGTGTGAGCCCTTCCCAGCCTGGTCCCACTGGAAACAGCAGGGCCCAGACCCTCAATGAGCCCTTTCAGACTCCTGCCCTCTGGAAAGTGCCTCTACTTCCTGCTGCCCTCCCACTTAGCCCTGGAGAACCAGGCCAAGCTGGCTGCTGCTCTTGCTTGCTGTGAGGGCACTGGAGGCAAGTTGCTCAGTGGTTAGAGCCAGCCAGCTACTTCAGTTCCTGCCTGGTCCAGAGCCCTGACCTTGACCATGCCCCAGCAGATTTATATCCACCTTTAGCAAAGGGAGTGTGAATGGGTGTGTGGGCTCAACTCCCAAGCAGGGGTCACTCCCTGTGGGTGGTAGGCAAGTAAATGTTTAACAACAGACTCTCTGGGAGACAGGGAGCCCTAATTTGTCACACTAGACTCTTTTCCTGGTATAAATAGTCTCACCGGGCAACATCACCTGGCTCACAAAATCCCTAAAAGTTTACAGTCAGCTCTTCACAGCTGCTATGATTTCTGGCCCACCGTGATGGTGGACCTATTCTGCAGGGACCGCATGCCCCACCATCTGGGCAGTGGCTGCCTTCCTTGTAGTGTGCTGCATTTTGTTCTAAAGAATCAGTGTCCTACCTAGCCAGGTAGCTCAGCTGGTTAGAGCATCATCCTGATACACCAAGGTTGCAGGTTCAATACCCGATCAGGGCACATACAAGAATCAATGAATGAATGCATAAATAAGTGGCCCTGACTGGTGTGGCTCAGTGCATTGAGCGCCAGCCTGAGAACCAAGGGGTCGCTGGTTCAATTCCCAATCAGGGCATGTGCCTGGGTTGCGGGCCAGGTCCCCGGTGCGGGGCACGCAAGAAACAACCACACGTTAATGTTTCTCTCCCTCTCTTCCTCCTTCACTTCCTCTCTGTCTAAAAATGAATTTTAAAAATCTTTTTTAAAAAATAAGTGGAACAACAAATCGATCTCTCTCTCTCCTCTTTCCCTCTAAAATCAATAAATAAAATTAAAAAAAAAAAAGAATCAATGTCCTTGCAGATAAGTCACCCCATAGGTACCCACCACCTGCCAATCCCTGGCCTGTCCCTCGCTAGCACTGAGGTCTGCTGGGCCTGCTGGGCCATGAGGCCGGGATAGTTTTTCACTTCTTATTTGACCCCTGTAGCTTCCCAAACTAAGGCTCTGACATTTCCAACAAGTGTTGACAAAGGAGATGTTTATAGGGGATTTTGGCTCAGCCCAAGGGGAAGAGCCCCGCAGGTAGTGCTGCCTGCCTCAGGGCATGCGTGCCTCAGACTCCTCCAGTGGCTACTTCCTCAGGCCCATGTCAGCTGACACAGGTTGGCCCAGGGTGAGCAGGTATGTAGCTGGTGCCAGATCATCCCTATCAAAGCTATCAGCCTTTATTCACTCACACATGGCTTAAGGGAAGCCCAGCAGGGATGAATCATCTTTTTAACCCATTCCTGTCTGCCCTTCCCAGCCCTGGACATCTGGGGAACAGACTCAAAGTTATATTTGGCCCTAGTCTCCACAAAAGAATAGACCAGAAATTGTGACAGCCAGTTGGAGGTCAAGGAAGGCTAACTTTGGGAAAATCCCTGCAAGGAAGTAGCAACTTAAAAAGAGGAAATATCCCAGTATGAAACAAAAAGGACCCTGCACAGTGACCCTGCTGCCTTGGGAGGCCCAGTGGCCTGCCCAGCAGACCCTCAGCATCTCCCAGGCCTTGACTTTAGTCTCAGACCCAGGCTTGGAGAACTCAGCTGTTGTCATCCCTGGCTCACTGGCCCTGGTGGAAAAAATGGGACCGGATCTGACTGTTCATCAGGGACCATTAATTGCTCTATAGCAGGATGCAGCATGGAGTGATACAGGAAGTTTTGGCCCATTTGGGGTCCAGCACTGCATGTGGCCTCCATCTGGCCTTAGAACCTTTGTTCCTCAGTGGACTCTGGCCAAAAAGCTGCCTCTGCCACCCCCAAAGGCAGCTGGGATCATGGGCCAGGAGAAAAGCAAAGGTGGGTGGGGCTGCCTAATAGCGCCACCACCAGGCCTCAACCGTGGCCCCAGCCCACCCACAGAGATGGGGCATGGCATGGCAAGTGTGACCAAAGTGTAAGGACACTTAGGAGAAGGAATCTGAGCTGGGATCAGTTTGGGTTCCTCTGGAATTCCAGTCCTGGGATTTGTGACCATCAGGCAGGTGACCATGCCAGTGATGGTTTCCCTTTGGGCCAGGGAGGGACCAGACCCAGGATGAAGATACCGCTGGAGCCCAGGGGAGGAGAAGCATTGCTGGCAGAGGCCCCTGGCCTCAGGAACATCTGAAGAGGAGACCCGCGTTGCTTGGAATTGCTGGGTCTGGCCTTCTTCAGGGGCAAGATCTAGGCCGGGCACCTTACAGCCACATGGGAGAACCATGAGGGTACGCCAGCATAAAACCCTTCCCTAAAGCCCAGCTATCCACTCTGTAGCACCTCCCCTTCTCCAGGCAAAGTTCTGAGACTTGACCAAGACTCCCACTCTCATATAGCCTCCTTCTTTGGAGAGAACCACCTGGAGGTGCCTGTGGCCACAGTTCTGACCAACATAGACCTACAGCTGCAGTTCTCCACGTCCCAGCCTGAAGCCCTACTTCTCCTGGCAGCAGGCCCAGCTGACCACCTCCTCCTGCAGCTCTACTCTGGACGCCTACAGGTCAGTGACATCTCCCTTCTGGACTCTAGCTTTCAATGGTCTCTAACCAGCTGTGTGACCTTGTGCAAGTTGTTCTCACCTTGGGGTCTCAAGTTCTCCACTGTGAAATGGACGACAGCATTCCAGAAGCTGTGAGTCCTTCCTGCTCTCCAACCTCACTTCTCACCACAACTCTAGCTGGCCCTTTGGGTGCTGATAGCACTGATGGTTTTCAGTTCCCTGGTTTTCTACGGTCTCTTGCTGCCAGGACTTTTCTCACTCCACTCCCTCTGCCTGGCGTCTGCCTCACCCACTCTCTGCACCTGCCCAACTCCAGTCTCTCCTTGAAGTCTCAGTGTGAACATCCCTTCCTCCCCAGTGCTACCCCAGGGTCTGCATAACACCAATCATGTCTGTCAATGATGGCAACGATAGCACTGCCACAGCTTTCTCATTTTTCCATTTCATCCTTCAAGTCACCACAAGCTATATTAGCAAGGATTCTCTGGCTCTCTCTTGAGGCTCCCCCCTAACCATGAAGGGTTTGAGAACCCAAGGTCTTAGTCCAAGTAAGAGCCATCTGCTTCCACTATGGCCTGGTCATCCATCAGTCCATCTGCTGCTGCCATTGCTTCTCACTGCCCTAAGGTGTCACTGTTGAACATGGCCTGGTCCTGACAACCTTCCTCTTTGTCAGAAACGATGAGGCCACACCCTACAGAGGTGCTCCATACTTGGACTCCCAAGGTCTTAGTTCTTAGTGCTCTGCTATTTCAGTTCCCCTACTCTGCCACCACCCATTCTGCCATCTGGTTGGGGGAGCACAGCACCAGAGTCAGCTCTGGTGTTGATGTCGTGTAGACAGAACCACGTTTCTCTTCTCTCCCCAAGGATCTCCCCTCACTTTAGGTCAGGGAGGTTTTCTTACTAAACCTTCACAATGCAGAGCCTTTGACTGGGCTTCCCATTGCTGAACAGTGAGCCTGGCTTCCCCTGTGACTACCACCTCCACCCCCACCCCATGTGTGCCCCACTCAGGGCCCTCAGCAGAGAGTTCCCAGGTGCCCATGATACAGTCTTGTGTATTCTGAAGTAATTTTTCTGGCACCTCTCACCCACAAAAAGAGGGGAAATAGTAACCCTGGCTAGTGTGGCTCAGTGGGTGGAGCACTGGCCTGCAAACTAAAAGGTCACCTGTTTGATTTTGGGACACATGCCTGGGTTGCAGGCCAGGTCCCAGCTGGGGGCTTGGAAGAGGCAACAGATCAATGCTTCCCTGGCACATCAATATTTCTCTCCGTCTCTTTCTCCCTCCCTTCCCCTTTCTCTAAAGTAATAAATAAAATCTTTTTCTTTTTTTTTTTTTAAAATAAAGAACAGGGAAAGAATAGAAAATCCAGGTTGAATGTCTAGGACGGCATCTTCTAGATGTCTGTTATTAGTGAGCAGGGGCCGCATCTGACTCACACGCTGGGGCCCAGAGCCTGCCTAGGTTCCCAGGGATTACTTCGGTGAGTGTTTATGGAATGAGTAGAGGCAGCAGGAAGGAGAGAAGGGTGGCATGAGAAGCCCTTGTCCTAGGCCCTCTGCTCTGGGGACCTCAAGCGCTCCCGCGGACCAACCATGCTTTTCCAGCAAAAGTGATAGATTCACAGTGCTATCTCCCCCAATCCCTGTCTCTCCTCAGGTCAGACTCGTCCTAGGCCACGAGGAGCTAAGGCTGCAGACACGGTCAGAGAAGCTGCTAAGTGACACTGTCCTCCACACAGTGGGGCTGAAGGTGTCAGATGGCTGGGCCTGGTTGTCAGTAGATGGGCTCCTCAACACCTCAGCCCCGGTCCCAGGGGGTCCTCTGGAGGTCCCCTATGGGCTCTTCGTGGGGGGCACTGGAAGCCTCGGCCTGCCCTACCTGAGGGGAGCCAGTCGACCCCTGAGGGGTTGCCTCCATGCAGCTACCCTCAATGGCCGCAGCCTCCTGGAGCCACTGACCCCAGATGTGCATGAGGGCTGTGCTGAAGAGTTTTCTGCTGGCGATGATGTAGCTCTGGGCTTCTCTGGACCCCACTCACTGGCTGCCTTCCCTGCCTGGAGCACTCGGGATGAAGGTACCCTGGAGTTTACGCTTACCACGAGGAGCCAGCAGGCCCCCCTGGCCTTCCAGGCAGGGGGTGAGCGTGGGGACTTCATCTACGTGGACGTATTTGAAGGCCACCTGCGGGCTGTGGTGGAGAAAGGCCAGGGCACTGTGTTGCTCCACAACAGTGTGCCCGTGGCTGATGGGCAGCCCCATGAGGTCAGTGTCCACATAGATGCTCACCAACTGGAAATCTCTGTGGACCAGTACCCAACACGCACTTCCAACCGTGGGGTCCTCAGCTACCTGGAGCCACGCGGCAGTCTCCTCCTTGGGGGCCTAGATGCAGAGGCCTCTCGCCATCTCCAGGAACACCGCTTAGGCCGGGCACCAGAAGCTGTCAGCGTCTCCCTACTGGGCTGCATGGAGGACCTCAGCATCAATGGCCAG
This sequence comes from Mormoops blainvillei, assembly GCA_004026545.1. Lineage (NCBI taxonomy): Eukaryota > Metazoa > Chordata > Mammalia > Chiroptera > Mormoopidae > Mormoops > Mormoops blainvillei. Next base: position 400,636 of record PVJD01000356.1, on the reverse strand, counting down.
AGGCAAGGGCTCCGGGAAGCCTTGCTGACTCGTAATATGGTGGCCGGCTGCAGGCCTGAGGAAGACGAATATGAGGAGGATGCCTATGGCCCCTATGAAGTTTTCTCCACTCTGGCACCTGAGGTATGGCCAGCCATGGAGCTGCCTGAGCCCTGCATGCCCGAACCCGGGCTACCTCCTATCTTTGCCAACTTCACTCAACTGCTGACCATCAGCCCCCTGGTGGTGGCTGAGGGTGGCACAGCCTGGCTTGAGTGGCGGCACGTGCAACCCACCCTGGACCTGAGGGAGGCTGAGCTGCGCAAATCCCAGGTGCTATTCAGTGTGAGCCGCGGGCCACGCCATGGCAAGTTAGAGCTGGACATTCCAGGAGCGCAGGTTCGGCAAATGTTCACCCTCCTGGATGTGGTGAACCGCAAGGTCCGCTTCATCCACAATGGCTCTGAGGGTACCTCTGACCAGCTGGTGCTGGAGGTGTCAGTGACGGCTTGGGGGCCTGTGCCCTCCTGCCTTCGGAGGGGCCAAACTTACATTCTGCCCATCCAGATAAACCCTGTCAACGACCCACCCCGCATCATCTTCCCACATGGCAACCTGATGGTGATCCTGGAACACACACAGAAGCCACTGGGCCCCGAGGTTTTCCAGGCCTATGACCCAGACTCTACCTGTGAGGGCCTTACCTTCCAGCTCCTTGGTGCCCTGGCTAGCAGCCCTGTGGAACGCCGAGACCATCCTGGGGAGCCAGCAACAGAGTTTTCCTGCCGGGAGCTAGAAGCAGGCAGCCTTGTCTATGTCCACCGTGGTGGGCCTGCTCAGAACCTGATATTCCGCGTCAGCGACGGGCTGCAGGCCAGCTCCCCGGCCACACTGAAGGTGGTGGCTGTCCGGCCAGCCATTCAGATCCGCCACAATACGGGACTGCACCTGGCCCAGGGCTCCGCTGCACTGGTCTTGCCCGCCAACCTGTCCGTGGAGACAAACGCTGTGGGGCAGGATGTGAGTGTGCTGTTCCGAGTCACCAGGGCCCTACAGTTTGGGGAGCTGCAGAAGCAGGGAGCAGGAGGGGCAGAGGGCACAGAATGGCGGGCCACACAGGCCTTCCACCAGAGGGACATGGAGCAGGGCCGAGTGAGGTACCTAAGCACTGACCCACAGCACCGCACCGAGGACACAGTGGAGAAACTGGTCCTGGAGGTACAGGTGGGCCAGGAGACCCTGAGCAATCTGTCCTTCCCAGTGACAGTCCAGAGAGCCACTGTGTGGATGCTGCGGATAGAGCCACTGCACACTCAGAACACCAAGCAGGAGGCCCTCACCACAGCCCACCTGGAGGCCACCCTGGAGGAGGCAGGCCCAAGCCCCACCACTTTCCACTATAAGGTGGTTCAGGCCCCCAGGAAGGGAAATCTGCGGCTCCAGGGCACACGGCTGTCAGAAGGTCAGGGCTTCACCCAGGACGACTTGAGGGCTGGTCGGGTGACCTATGGGGCCACAGCACGTGCCTCAGAGGTGGTTGAGGATGTCTTCCATTTCCGTGTCACAGCTCCGCCACACTTCTCTCCACTCTACGCCTTCCCCATCTATATTAGTGGTGACCCAGACGCTCCCATACTCACCAATGTTCTCCTCTCAGTGCCTGAAGGTGGTGAGGCTGTCCTCTCTGCTGACCACCTTTTTGTCAAGAGTCTCAATAGTGCCAGCTATCTCTATGAGGTTATGGAGCGGCCACGCCATGGAAGGTTGGCATGGCGGGGGACACAAGACAAGACCACCACAGTGACATCCTTTACCAATGAGGACCTGTTGCATGGCCGGCTGGTGTACCAGCACGATGACTCCGAGACCACAGAAGATGACATCCCATTTGTGGCTACCCGCCAGGGTGAGGGCAGTGGTGGCATGGCCTGGGAGGAGGTACGTGGTGTCTTCCGGGTGGCCATCCAGCCAGTGAACGACCACACCCCTGTGCAGACCATCAGCCGCATTTTCCATGTAGCCCGGGGTGGGCAGCGGCTACTCACTACAGACGATGTGGCTTTCAGCGATGCTGACTCTGGCTTTACTGATGCCCAGCTGGTGTTGACCCGCAAGGACCTCCTCTTTGGTAGTATTGTGGCTGTGGATGAGCCCACGCGGCCCATATACCGCTTCACCCAGGAGGACCTCAGGAAGAGGCAAGTACTATTTGTGCACTCAGGGGCTGACCGTGGCTGGATCCAGCTGCAAGTGTCTGATGGGCAGCACCAGACCACTGCGCTGCTTGAAGTGCAAGCCTCGGATCCCTACCTCCGTGTGGTCAATGGCTCTAGCCTTGTGGTTCCTCGAGGAGGCCAGGGCATCATCAACACAACTATGCTCCAGCTGGACACCAACCTAGACATCCGCAGTGGGGATGAGGTCCACTATCATGTCACAGCTGGCCCACAATGGGGGCAGCTGCTCCGGGCAGGCCAGCCAGCCACAGCCTTCTTTCATCAGGACCTTTTGGATGGGGCCATTCTCTACAGCCACAATGGCAGCCTCAGCCCCCATGACACCCTGGCCTTCTCTGTGGATGCAGGACCTGTGCATACGGATACCACCCTACATGTGACCATTGCCCTAGAAGGGAGACGGGCTCCATTGCACCTGGTTCAGCACAAGAAAGTCTACGTCTTCCAGGGGGAGGCAGCTGAGATCAGAAGGGACCAGCTAGAGGTAGAGGGCTGGGTGGTGAGCAGGAACATGGGCTTCGTGCTATGCATGCTTGGATGTGCCAGGTGTGCTTGTGGTGGTTTCTGAGTCGGGTGTGTGTACATGCCTTGAGTAGGGGTGTTGTGTGCCCAAGAGCTTCTGGGGAATTTGTTGTACATACAGCTGCCTGTCTATGTGTGTGCATTCTGTGTGTTCCACATGGCATGTGCCTATGTGTACATGCTGTAACTAACCATGCAGATTCCTGGGCCCCACCCAGGCCCTGAAATCTCTGAAGTTGAGCCTCAGAATCTATATTCTAGTAACAATAATTTCTCTGGAGAGTTTTCATGGGAACAAACTTCAAGGACTATAGGCCTTGGAGACAGCCTTAGCTGTCCCCCAGGCCCCCATAGCCTCAGTTCTTTTCCCAGATCTCAGACCAGGACTCATGGTCTGGAGAGGGCTGCTGGTCCCCCAGGAGCCTCACGGAGCAACTGTAGGCCTCCCTGCAGGCCCACCAACTCGCTATGTGACTTCAGGCCAGTCTCTTGCCCTCTCTGGGTCTTGTTCTCTTGCACTGCCAATTTCTGAACCCCTTGTGGTCCTGGCTGTCTGGATTTGGGGGCGGAATGTGAGTAAGCATGTCTGGCATCAGGCTGTCTTTGCCCTGGGGAAAGCAGCTTTTGAACCAGGCTTCGAAGAGTCTTCTTGGGTCTCAATAACAGAAAATGGGGATAACTATTACAGGCAGAAGAAACAGTCCAGGCAAAGGCACAGAATCAGAAATGTAAATTTGAGGGCGATGATCAGGTAAGGGAGCACCCGGCAGCCCTTGGTGTGGGTGGAGTCCGCAAGCTCCACAGAGCCTGTAGTGTCTTGTAGTCTTGTGCCTCTAAGAAGGATGGGGCGCTCTCTGGTGGTGAGAAGGGCAATAGTTCGGGGGGGCGGGACTCTGTGTGTGTGTGTGTGTGTGTGTGTGTGTGTGTGTGTGTGTGTGCGCGCGCGCGCGCGCGCGCGCGCGCGTGTATCTATGGGTGGGATGATCGTGTGCTTCTGTTTACACATCAGTGTTTGGTGAGATTATATGTTTGTGTCACTGAATCTGAGGATGTGTGATTGTGTACATCTCAGGGATTATGTCTCAGAGGCCATGATGGCCTCCTTTTGTGCCTCTGGTGAGTCCCCTTGGCCCTCTGTTAACCAGGCAGCCCAGGAGGCAGTACCACCTGCAGACATTGTGTTCTCAGTGAAGACACCCCCAAGTGCCGGCTACCTGGTAATGTTGTCTCATGCCACCTCTGCGGCCGAGCTACCCAGCCTGGACCCTGTGCAAAGCTTCTCTCAGGAGGCAGTGGACGCGGGCAGGGTCCTGTACTTGCATTCCCGCCCTGAGGTCTGGAGTGATGCCTTCTCCCTGGATGTGGCCTCAGGCCTGGGTGCTCCCCTTGAAGGTATCCATATGGAGCTCGAGGTGCTGCCTGCCACCATCCCATTGGAGGCACAGAACTTCAGTGTCCCCAAGGGTGGCACCTGCACCCTGGCCCCTCCGCTGATCCGCATCACCGGGTCCTACTTCCGCATGCTGCCAGACCTTCACCTGCAGGTGCTAGTGCCACCCCAGCACGGGGCACTACAGAGAGAGGGAGACCCTCAAAATGAGACCCTCAGCACCTTCTCCTGGAGAGAGGTATGCTGTCAGAGAAGCCTGGGGGAACAATCCAGTTCTGGGGACAGAGCGGGGGAGCCCTAGGTATACCCAGTCTGGGGATGTGTACAGACAGGAAGCATGAAGCCCACCTCTGCAGAGCACATCTGCTTCAGATGCCTTAGCTCATTCCTTCCTCATTGGGCAGATAGAAATGACTGTTCCCCATTTCCTTCATCCCTTTTTTCCCTCCCTCTGGGAGAAAGAGTTGTCCCCACCTGCAGGAGCTAAAGCTCTGAGGGACTCAGTCTCCTCCCCGACCCAAGGGCAGGGTAGGAAGTGTCCTGAACATGACTCCCAGCTCTTGGCCGGCCCACAGGTTGAAGAGCTGATGATCCACTATGTTCATGATGGGAGCAAGACACAGACGGACAGCTTCATCCTAGTAGCTAATGCCTCAGAGACAGACCGCCAGAGCCATCCGGTGGCCTTCGCCATCACGGTCCTTCCTGTCAACAATCAACCCCCCATCCTCACCACAAACACAGGCCTACAGGTGAGAGCAATCTAGGACTTCTTCTCACTTCCCCTCCTGGAGAGAGGCCCAATACACAGCTTCCCCCCTCTCTGAGTCTCAGTCTTCTCCTTCTTAAAATAAAGACACTGCCACATCCCTCACTAGGTTTTAGGACAAGAGAAGAGCTATTGCACTGGAAATAGAACACAGGTGTGACACTTGTAAGACCTACAGATAGCCTTGCGAATGGCCACACTTGGCCCTGCTCTTTCCAGGACTCACCCTCAACAGAAGAGCTTTTCTATGGCTTAGGGCCAAACACCTGAAGAAAGTACTTTCAAGCCCATAAGGGTAGACTCCAGGTGGGAAGCCATTGAGCTCCCCACCCACCCTCAGCAAGTAAAGCTCACAGCTTGGTTCCCCAAGCCCCTACCCCCTACACAGGACACAGCAGCAGTGCCGTTATCCAGCAGAGGTGAAAGTTGAGGCCCAGACAAGTGACAGAACTTCCTCATAGTCTCAAAAGTAATTATATGTGGAACAGAGTATGACTTGACCAAGGCCACCCAGCAAGACAGCAGATGGGTAGGACCTTGAATGCTGACTCCTAGGGTGTGGGCTCCGCGTCAGCAGGAGCCTTGGAAGCTTCAAAAGAGGGCTGGTAGGCTGTCTGTCACACGAGCACCGGGTATTTTGTGGGATAGGATGTGCCTGCAGGGAGCAGCCCAGTGGTAGAGAGATCAAAAAAAGTTGTGAGGGCTGAGGGCTACCCAAGGAACACAGGTAGGTCATGCTCTGTGGAAGCTCAGCCACCAGGTGGTGCTGTCCACCGTGTTCACGCCACGAACCTCTATACTAGGTGACCCTCCTCCAAGCGCTCGGGTAGGGGTCAGCCTGAGGCTGGGAGAGGGAGCCCCGCGTCCCAAAGGATTCAGTTCTCCAGGTGTGGGAGCCCCTCCCCAATACCGCTCACAAGTCAATAATTCAGCAGGAGAAGTAACAGGACTCTAGGAACAGATCCTGTCCTGCTGGCAGGTGAGAGGGCTGAGGGGCATTCTCCTCTACTCTGAGCATAAGGAGGGGTTTTATGCATCCAGGCACCCCTCAGCCACACACTGGGGCTGCTAACTGCCTTGATCCCAGTGCTGCTTCAGCTCTCCCTGCCTCCCACTCGCTCCCTTGCCTGGAAGGGAAGCCCATTTCTAAGCACCCTGGTCAGGCAAAATCACTGTTCCCATAGTGTACCTAACCCCTGCCCAGATTCACTGTGGAGGGTCTCAGGGACACCTGCCCTACCTGTGAGACAGCCAGATTAAACAGTGTTGCTGGTCAGGCCTGGGGGCCTCTGAGGGTGAGAAGTCTGTGAGGTAAGAGCTGGGAGCTTCCTGAGGTAGAGGGACATGAGCTGTCCTTGAGGGACAGTCAAGATTAGGGCAGATGGGAGCAGGGAGCCTGGGTGTAGGGGCCCTGGGATAACAGGGAAAAGTGAATGGGGTGGGGTACTTTGTGCAGGGGAGCCCAGGATGGCCATCAGTGGGGGCAGAACCTTCACAGGCCTCTGTCCCCAGATGTGGGAGGGGGCTACTGTGCCCATCCCTACGGCAGCCCTTAGGGGCATAGACGGCGACTCAGAGCCCGAGGACCTGGTCTACAGCATCGAGCAGCCCAGCAATGGACGGGTAATGCTGAAGGCGGCACAGGGTACCGAGGTGCACAACTTCACACAGGCCCAACTAGACAGTGGGCTTGTGCTGTTCTCACACCGAGGTGGGTGCCAAGAAGAGGGGACCCTGTGGGGGGGGGGCAAGCTGAGGGTGGGGCACCCTGAGGATGAGCATGGGCAGTGAGACCCAGATCCACATCTGACCTTAGGGGCCCTGGATGGAGGTTTCCGCTTCAGCCTCTCTGATGGCAGGTATACTTCCCCTGGACACTTCTTCCGTGTGACAGCCCAGAAGCAGCTGTTCCTTTCACTGGAGGGCAGCCGGATGCTCACTGTCTGCCCAGGTGAGTCTGCCAAGGGTGGGTGGCATGCCAGGGTCAGGCTGCCTCTCCAGCAGTCACGGGCCTTGCCCTGGCTCCTGGTCAAAGTCTGACGGACCCCTTTTGCCTCTCACAGGGTCTGTCCAGCCACTCAGCAGCCAGAGCCTAAAGGCCAGCTCCAGCACAGGCACTGACCCCCACCACCTGCTCTACTGGGTGGTGCAGGGCCCTCAGCTTGGCCGGCTTTTCCACACGCAGCAGGGCAGCACTGGGGAGACCCTGGTGAACTTCACTCAGGCCGAGGTAAGGGCCCAGCTCTACAGCCACAGCTCAGGTGGCCCACTCTGCCACGGACTGACACGAGGACACGGGTACCGGCTCCAGCATCGTTGGCGGCATGCTCCCTGGACCTCCTGTGGTCCAGGCCATGCATGCCTTGCCCTCCAAAAGCCACTAGGCCCATGCAAATGAGGCTTGGTGTTCCATAGTGAGAGAGAAGTGTCATCCTAGGAAATCTCCAGACCTGTAAGAATTTTTATGAGCTTATTTGAGCCAATCTGACAACTGCCCAGAAGCAAAATCTCAACTGATTGAGAAAATGCTCCAGAGAATGGCAGTTATTTTATACATCAGAATCAAAGGGGAAGCTGTAAGAGTGTTACATGAAATCCATTGGTGATAGATTAGGGAGGTGGGGGAAAGCAAAGTGGGAAAAACTCTGGGATTGGATAAAAGGAAAAAAGAATAGACACATACTTTTTTTACGTAGGCAGGTATAAGACAGTTAACAGTTAACAATTAACATGATAATAATAACAATACACTCTGGTGGGAGATTGTGCCGTGAGGGGTCTGGAAAAAGGATTACTCAGACATTCCAAAGGTATATTTTTATAGATACAAAAAGATAATAGAGAGGCTTGGTCAAGGAGGATACTGGCCCAGGACATGGCTACCTGCCATGATTCGCTCTTAGGTAAGAAGTTTTAATTTCAGACCATCTTATGTGGTTACTTTAGGCCTCTGAGTTTGTACAGCTGCTGTGCAGGGTGCAGGCCTCCTCTGAGCTTGTCAGGTTTAGTATGTGGCCCCTTTTTCGTCCACATGTCCCCCTTTTGGTCATCAATTAATCCAAAGGATGCATTGGTGACCAACCTTTTGGTTGGATAACAGGGTCCCACGGTGCTAGGAGACCTCGTTCGTGGAAGTCTTGGTTTGTCTTGCTGCACAATGGACCACTGGGGATGGGGCAAGACTGTAACCTTGGGTGGAATTCAAGGCTGAATTTTTCTCAAAAGTGAAAAACAGATAAATGGGAGGCAGTCAGGTCTTATGGGCCTTTATTAAGAAAAACACCCTGGCATGTGTGGCTGTGTTGATTCCCAGTCAAGGCACATGTCTGGGTTGCGGGCCAGGTCCCCAGTTGGGGGCGTGTGAGAGGCAACCTATCAATGTATCTCTTGCACATTGATATCTCTCTCCATCTCTTTCTCCCTCCACCTCTCTCTGTAAAAGGAAGGAAGGAAGACACTGGATCTTATCAAACCTATCAGCTATCATGATCCATATTTTGCTCTCTGTCTCACTTCTCTGTATTTTGCTTCTAGTATAACATTTTCTTAGTTTGAGGGCACACCATACACCTTTTCAGTTTTCATAATCTGACCATGAGATGGGTATCTATTTACTACGGCCCATCTACTTCCCATTGGAAGCACTCAGGTGCTATTATTAATCTGATGCCTCCTAGTTGGTGCAATTGGAAACTGTAACCTTAAGGTTTAATCAGGGCCAAGGCTGTAAAAAAACAATGCTGTAAATTACAATTACCATCTAAAATTCCAAAGGCCAGGAGGACAGTAAGAGTTTTTCTTTCTTCTTTTTTTTTAAGAAAGAGACAGAAACACTGATTTTGTTTTTCCACTTATTTATGCATTCATTTGTTGATTCTTGTATGTATCCTGACAGGGATTGAACCTGCAACTGTAGCATATCGGGATGACATTCTGACCAACTGAGCTATTTGGCCGGGGCCAAGAGTTTCGTAAATAAATTTTCCTGTGCCTCAGCAGCGTGTTTTTATAGCCATTTCAGCTTCTATAGTTAGTGGTCCTGTTATCGATGAGTTTGGGTTCTGGTCTGCTGGTATAAAATAATTTAGACCAGGGACACTGATAAAAGCAAATGAAGATTTACTGAGGCTCTGGGAGGGCGAGCACTCTGAGAGAGGGCCTCAGGTTCTGTACCCCAAATGTGGGGCTTAGGGATTTTTATCCTTGGGAACATGGAAGTTGCTGGGGTTAACCAAACAGGGTGTAGGTTGGCTGGCTTTTTCCTTTTTAGGAATGCTGGGGTCCCACTGAAGTCCAGGTATGCATCAGGAAAGCAAGGCATTCTGGGATTGTGCAAGACTTATGGGATACAGGAAAGACTTCCCAGCCAGGTGCTGAGTTTGTCTCTGGGGTTTGCGACTTGGCTTTCCATCTGAAAAACAAACTTAAAAGAAGTCATGGTAGTTTCTGCATCATTATTTTATAGCTACCTATTGATAACTGCCATAGTTCTGATAGGGCTTGACTCAATGGAGCAATTTTGGGGGAACATTTTATTCTACATGTTTCAGTCCTTGTTGGGTTAGGGAGTAAGCATATTTCTATAATTAGGTTCTGGCATTTATACATAAAATTCCTTTCTTAATATTCCTTTTCCACTAACTTTCTACAGCTTCCCTGTTAATCTGTTTGTCTCTTTTTACTCATTCAGGAAAAAAACAGCCTATTAGGACAAACTACTCCCTTTTAACTTCTCTTAAAAATATACACATCCTTTTCCTTCTCTTTGCAATAGCAAACTTTGGAATAGTTTCTTCCAAACTTCAAAAGAGAAACCATAAAGAAAGGTATTATTGGTAATACAAAAGTTATTTTATAAACCTTCAGCAATTATTAATAGCTGGGCTGTGTACACAAGGCTTGAAAAAAGCCTAAAGAACAAGTATAGTTGTTATTATTATTACTAATATTAGCAGACAGGTAAGAACAATCAAACAGCCTGACTGGCATGGCTCAGTCAGGCATTATTCCACAAAGTGAAAGGCCACCGCTTAGATTCCCTGTTAGGGCACACGCCTGGGCTACAGGTTCAGTTTCCAGTTGGGGTGCTACAAGGCAACCAATCAATGTCCCTCTCTCATATCGAGGTTTCTCTCCTCTTTTTCCCTCCCTTCTCCTCTCTCTAAAAATAAATCAATAAAACCTTTCTTTTTTAATCAAACAAATAAAGTTCAACATCAATTTATAGGTATATGGGCCTTGTCGATGTCTTGAGATAACTGTCTATCTCTGATGTCAAAGGCTTCTCATCCTTGAGAAACCTTTGAGCTTCCCTGTAGGTGGAGGCAAGTGTCAGAAACGGTCAGATGTCCATTTGAGGTTAGGTATCTGATAAGGTTCTTTCCAACAATGTTGGAGAGAGTCTTTAATTAATTTTTTTTTTTCCCAATGGACAAAACCTCCTGGCTATAAGTCGTACTCTTCAATGTGTTCATCACCTGGGCGCACACTGTGAAATGATTGTTACTAATTTATTAGTCCCTATAAGCTGATTAATGAGCCCGTAATAATAATGAAGAATGTCTCCTTTTAGAAAAGTTGATTAACATGTCCCTTCATTCAGACTCATAGGGTGACTGGTGACTATTTTATAGGGAGAAATGCCATGTTTACCAAAAGTAGATTTCAGGTTGAGGATCAGTATAGGGAGAGTTTTTGGCCAAGGGAGATTAAAAGCTTCTGAAAATTTACCTAGTTGAGTTTTAGTTGTACCATTTGTATGTTCTACCAATCCAGAGAAATGGGGGTGATAGGCACAATGAAAATAATGTACAATAGGCTAGATATTACAAGTGAATTGTATTATTTGCTCAGTAAAATGAGTCCCTCAGTCACTGTAACTCAGAAGGAATTTCCCAATTGGGAATTAATTTTTTTTCTAATAATTTACTTACCATTAAGGCTGTTGCTTTCCTGCAAGGAATGCCTCAACCCATACAAATCATGGCTAATCCATATTTGTATTCTTCAAATGGTAGCATTTGAATAAAATCCAATTACTATCCCTCAAAGGGATCTAAAGAAAGTGGGAAATGTTCTTGGGACCCATGGGATGATTTTCCAGGGTTATTATTGAACATATGAAACATCTGCTATATACTTAATGGGCTACTGTAGCAGTAATATTGTTTACTCCATGAAATCATCTTTTAAGACTCTAATGTTTTAGCTCACGTACATGTTAAAGTACAGGTAATTAAGCCCCTATAGGTAAGATTGGTTTCTGACTGGGTCCAAGCCATATCTGTTTGCCTGGAACAGAAGTTCCCTCTTTTTGTTCCCATATCCTCTTTCCTTCTGCAGCTGTCCATTGGAACTATAAAAGACAGTCTTTGCAGGAAAATGGAGACAACTGTACTTGAACAACAATTTAAAAAATAAATTTAATAAAAGAGTCTTTTATTGGTTTAGTAAGAAGCAAGGAGCATTCTCAGGTCTGGGTAATTTGGCTGTTTAATGTTGCCTATCTAGCTGCAGCATCAGCTAAATAATTTCCTTTTGCTTCCATGGTAGCAGCTTGAGAATGTCCTGGAATTTTTATAATTGCCAGTTGTTTTGGTTTCTGTATGACATCTAATAATTCTACAACCTACTTTCCATTCTTTATGGGCTGCTCTGAGAAAACTAAGAAGACTCGCTGCTTTAACAGTATTCTAAAGTTGTGAGCTACACCCAGAGCATAGATTCTTCTATCAGTGTAAATATTGGCTATTTGATCTTTGGCCAATGGACAAGCCCAAGTCAGAACTTGTTGGACAGATCTTATTCAGGTAAATAAGAACCTTCACTTATGTCCACCAGGGAAGTTATAGCATATCCAGCTCAGTAATATCCCTGTTCATCTTCCAAAGATCCATCTGTAAACCAAATTAAGTCAGCATTATCAACAGGCGTTTCCTGTAAACTGTTCCTAGGAACAAAAATGTGGTCACTAAGCAAACCACAATTGTGGATGTCTTCGTCCTACAAAGAAGGTAGCAAAGTCACTGGGTTAAGACTGTTACATCGAGTTCTAGTAAAATTAGGTGTAGAAGGCAAGAGCCAGTCAAAAGACAGAAGTATTAAGCATGATAATAATTCAGTAGAGATTTACTGGTAACAGAACAGGGAACATAAACAAAGGAGAGCCTATAACTATCTTTTCTGTTTGTTTGCATAACATGTCTATAGCAGAGATGTCTGTCATACAGAGAGGGAGACGTCTGGTTACTGAGTCTAGTTGCTGACTATATATCCTATAGGTCTATGATGATCACTATGTTTGAGTTTAAAGTTCTAAAGTATTTCCTTCATTTTTATGTATAAAAAGTTATAAAGTTTATAATTAAGGTGTCCCAGAGTGGGAGTTTTAGATAATTCTCTAGAGATTTTATAGGTTGTTTTTCTTCTGGGCTCCACTGAATTCGATCCGGTCAATTTGATTTTAATAAAACATATAAAGTCTGGGTCATTAATAAAAAATTGGAATTGCCCTGGCTGGTGTGGCTCAGTGGATTGAGCACCAGCCTACAAACCGAAGCGTCACTGGTTCGATTCCCAGTCAGAGCACATGCCTGGGTTGCAGGCCGGATTCCTAGTTGGGGTGTGCAACAGGCAACCAATTGATGTTTCTCTCCTTCTTTCTTCTCCCTCCCTTCTCCTCTCTCTAAAAATAAATAAATAAAAATGTTTTTAAATTGTAATCCAATTGTGACCATATCCAGTCAAACCCAGGAACCCTCTAAGCTGTTATTTTTCTGCTGTTCATTTGTTTGTTTTTAGAAGAGGAAAGGATATTATTCCTCTGAGTTTTCACAGTTAATTAGTAGCCCATGTTTAGATATTAGATACCAAAGTATTTTACCTGGGGTAAACAGAATCAGAGCTAGTCCTTTAATATCATCTGTCCCTTTATAGCTAGCTGTTGTAATAGGTAAATTGTGTCCATTTGGGAGTCTAGTAATTTCCCAGAGCATAAAAACTAAATCATCCACAAAAGAAAAAAAAAAAGAAAAAAGCCCCAAAACACTAAATCAACCACATATTGAATTAGAGTAGAATCTGTAGGAAATTTAACATCATTGAAATCAGGTTTTTAAAAAAATTTTATTTACTGATTTTAGAGAGAGAAACATTCACTTTTATTTTTCCACTTATAATATTTATGCATTCATTGGTTAATTCTTGTATGTGCCCTGACCTGGGATCAAACCAGAAACCTTGGCACTTCAGGACAACCCTGTAACCAATTAAGCTACCAGGCTAGGCTAAATCAGCTTTTAGTATCTAGGACAAGAGGTGGGACTCTGACTATATCCCTGGGGAATTACTGTCCAGGTAAACTTGTAATCTTCCCAGGTGAGAGCAAAGAGGTGTTTCTGAGATTTCGTTGCTGTTGTTTTTGTTGTTGTTGTTGCTGCACAGAAATACTACATAAATACTGACAGTCCACAGGAATAGCTGGTAATAGGTTATGTGGATTCAGAACTACAAGATGTTTGGGAATGACTGTCTGTAGCTATGAGATTCTGTACAAATCTCCATCCTTTCCCATTGATTTTTTTTTTTTTTTTTTTTTTTTACTAGGAGGATAGAAGAATTACAGGGGCTCGTATGTGGATTTATAAGCCCCCTTTTAAAAGTAATCTTGTATATTGGGCTTAATTCTAGCTAGTGCATAAATGATATCAGTGACTGGTATCATGTTCAGTAAATGTTCAGTCTCAAGGTGATTTTCCTCCTGTGGAAGCTCCTTTAAAATCATTATCTTCCCAATTGGTTCTGTATCTGATTCATTTGTGTCTAAATATGTTTACCCCTTCTGAAAAAAAGGGTATGTGGGCATCATTGGTTTCAAGAAAACCTCTCCCTATCAGGTGAATTGAGGCAGATTTGATTAGCAAAAATATATTGAATATATTGCCTTGTAACATTCTGTAGTTGGAGAGGGTAGGTTCTGGTTTATTTATTTATTTATTTTAAAAGATTTTATTTATTTGTTTTGAGAGAGAGGGGAAGGGAGGAAGAGGGAGAGAAACATCAATTGCCTCTCATATACCCCCACCTCGGGACCTGCCCTGCAACCCAGGCATGTGCCCAGACTGGAGTCCAACCAGTGACCCTTTGGTTCACAGGCTGGCACTCAATTCACAGAGCCACACCAGCCAGGGCCAGATTCTGATTTAAAAGCAGGCTTTGGTTTATTAGATATCCCTACCACTTGCACAGAAGCTTTACTTCAAGGGAGGAGGCAACTTCATTTGGTTTAGTTAAGGAAGATACAGCAGGCCCTGGCTGGTGTGGCTCAGTGGACTGGATGCCAGCCTATGAACCAAAAGGTTGTGGCTTTGATTCCTGGTCAGGGCGCATGCCTGGGTTGCAGGCCAGGTCCCCAGCTGGGGGCGTGCGAGAGGCAACCAATCAATGCTTCTCTCCTTCTTTCTCCCTTCCTAGCCCCTCTCTAAAAAATAAATAAAATCTTTTTTAAAAAACCAAAATGAAAGAAAGATAAAGTAGCCTCAGTATCTACAAGGGCTTTAGTAATTTCCCCTTTTATGGTAATTTCAACTTCTCCTAAACTATAAGGAGAAGGAGAAACACCTTCTCAGTCCTCAGAGCAACCATACACTTGCTCCTGTTTCTTTTCCCTTTCTAAACCCCATTTCAGTTGCCTATAATTCTTCTTAAGATGACCTGGCTTTCTACCATAAAAACAGATTCATGTACAAGAGTTTCCCAACAAACCCTATTTAGTAATTCTGTTGCTTTTGCTCCCGGAAGCTCACAGGTATATTAATTGGAATAGGTCAGGATAGCCTCAGGATCACGTATTCTAACAATTAAATTAAATTTCTTTGTGAACCCATCAGGGTCCCAGAGAAAATTGGGGAAATCTATAAGATTTTAAAATTTTGTTCTAGTCCAAGGACTGTATACAGTTGGATACATTCCTGAAACTGGTTTTTTTCCAAGGGGGGACTCTAGAATTCCTGGGTTATCCTTATCTGAATCCCTATTCTCATTTTCCTCCAGGTCAATAGGGAGTGGTAGTGGAAAAGACGCAGAGGAGGCGGAGGGGAAGGGAGTAGGGGGGCAAGTCCAGCCAAGGAAGCTCAGACAGTAGGGACTATAGTGAAGGAGCTACAGAACGGGGAGGAATGGGGTGTTGGCATTTATTAGCTTCAGAAGCCTCCTTTAGTTCAAAGACAGTCTTTTAAATTTCTTATTAACTTTTTAAAAAACAAATATATCTGTGATCCTCCTAGAAGCTTCTAACCTCTAATCAAAATGCTTCCCTTTCATTCAGTTTAATTTTAGATCCAGTGTTTTGGGGTTTTTTCTTTAAGATTTTATTTATTTGTTTTTGGAGAATGGGGAGGGGAGGGAGAAAGAGAAGGAGAGAAACATCCGTAGGTTGCCCCTGGCATTCCCCAGCTGGGGACATGACCCAAAACCCAGTCATGTGCCCTGACCAGGAATCGAACTGGTGATCTTTCCAGGTTGCAGGACAATGCCCAACCAACTGAGCAACACCAGTCAGGGCAACAATGCAGGGCTAGAACCAGCATTTTCTAATTTTGTATGCAAAAAATTAATTTAGGCACCAAAAAAACCAAAAAACCCTCCATTTTGGCCATCTTAAATTGATACAATTTCTAGTTAAATCTTCCCATTTCTGTAAGTACTTGCAAATAAAGACTTCGTATTTATTGTGTATCTGTAGGAGTGTTAATGGGGGCTGGGAGTTTCTGGTCTTGTAGGTATGATTTCCCATGTTAATTTTAGTTTTATTTTGGGATCTGTAGAGTCTGAACAAATTTCTAGGGATATTGTGTGGTGGGTTTGAAGGGTGCTGCTTATGGGTTGAGCTCCAAAAGGCTGTCACCTCCTGAGTCATCTCAAACACTCTTATGTGCCTCAGTTTCTCTCATCGGTTGTCTAATACAGCTGTGAGGACTCAGTGTTAGATAACCAACCTTTATGTGCACATCCCTGGACAAGTCAATTTAATTACGGTTGAGTTGGAATTTCCAATGGAGCTCTTGTACATCGTAAGGTATACCCTCTGACACCTCCATGTAGATTCTTAGTCGCCTAAGAATAATCAAGATTTGAGCTGGAAGGAGGAAGTGCTTCTTATCTTTGGACCCCAGCAAGTTCAGGCTCTCATTTGTACCAGCAAAATCTTTTTTGTTCAGACTCTCAAAAAGCAATTCCAAATGAAAAGACAAAGTTTAAAAAACAGCCACCCATTTTTCCTCCTGTACCACCTTAGCCTGGGTTCTCTCAACACTTAACCTATAGTTCTACCTCAAGGAATTAAAAAAAAAACAACCCAGCTCAGATTAAATCAGAGCCTCTTACCTTAAAACAGGGAGGTCTGAAATTCCACATGAAACTCACCCAAGTTCACCTGATGCAAAACGAGGAGCAGGTAGAACACAATGGGTCCCTGCTGGTACCTAGCATGGGGCACGGGTCTCCAGGGTGGTCCTGGGTGAGCTTCTTTGGAATTCTGCTGCACTACACCAAGTAAATGTCAATGTAAGAAATGTTCAAACATGTAAGAATTTTTATGAGTTTATTTGAGCCAAACTGACAACTGCCAGGAAGCAAAATCGCAACCGATTGAGAAAATGCTCCAGAGAATGGCAGGTATGCACCTTATTTTATACATCGGAATCAAAGGAGAGGCTGTAAGGGAGTTACATGAAATCCACTGGTGATAAATTAGGGAGGTATGAGAAAGCGAAGCAAGAAAATCTCTGGGATTGGATAAAAAGTCAAAGGAATAGGCAGACACACACTTCTTTTACATTGGGTGGGTATAGGATAGTCAGCCATTAACAATTAACATGATAATGATGACAATGAGGGCATCCCGGGTCTTGCACTCTAGTAGGAGATTGTGCCCTGCTGGGTCCAGTAAAAGGGATTATCCAGACATTCAAAAGGTATGTTCTCATAGATGCAGAAAGACAATAGACAGGTTCAGGTAAGGTAAAGATTGACCTTTGTCAAGGAAGATACCTGCCTAGGACAGGACCACCATGACTTGCTTTTAGCTAAGGAGTTTTAATTTCAGACCATACTATGTGGTTACTTACTGTCTCTGAGTTTGTGAGGCCCACCATGCAGGCCTCCCCTGAGCTTGTCAGGTTTAGTATGTGGCCCCTTTTTCATCCTCAGAAGAGTGCAGGAGGTCAGGATAACAGGGGTTCAGATCAGGGATCGGGTCCTGGGGTTTGGCTTCCAGAAGGAAGCTGCAGTTGGACCCTAGGAGCTAGAAAGCGAGTAGCAGGCGGGGGACATTAGTGGCTGGTGAGGGGCAGGGCTTGGTCTGAGGGATGGAGTCTGAGTTGAAGGCAGCTGTTGGGGCTGTGGACAGAGGTATGAGCCCGGGGCTCAGGTCAGGGGCTAGCAAGAAGCAGAGCGGATCCCGGGAGCATATGAGTGGACAGAGGTAGCAGAGTGTGTCTGTCACTGCAGTTTCAGGGTGTGGCTGTCCCAGAGCACAGCAGAGGCTATCAGTGATCACTCAGACTGTGAGGTGCTGGGATCATAGAGCTCTGTGCTAACTGTACCAGTGCCAGCAGCCATCACTCAACGCCCCTGCTAAGGCAGAGCAGGTGGGGAGCTTTCTGGCCTCAGGAAAGGAGGGGCTTTAACAGGGGTGGGAAAGGTTTCTTGAGTCTCTCATATCAACAACCTCCAGGCCTGGGTTCTCTGTTGTCCTATAGCCCTGGCTTCTGCTATGGCCCCCTTTCCGTCTCTCCCTACAATGAAATATTCAGCAGGCTGGTGGCTACAGCAGCTGTGCACCCTGAGTCCCTGCGAGCCTTTGTCATTTGATGCCTAGGAAGTGGGAGGAACAGACCAGGCCTTCAGAGCCCTGCCCCCATCCTACACCGCTTCCCCTCAAAACCCCAGCAATCTGAAGGGTCATGTTGAATGGCCGCCAGGAGGTGCCCTGGAAGTGTCATGAAAGAAAGCTGGGAGGAAGCTGCATGGCAGAGACCCATCTGCCCTCCAGGCTGGGCAGGACTTGGTGGTGTCTGACATCACCACTGCCCCACAATACCTGAGCTGGGTGGACCAGGGAACAGGGGTCCCCATTTTGCAGATAAGGAAACTGAGGCTCACAGGGGTCAGGTGAACTTATTCAGAGCATATGACTAGTAAGAGGCAAAGCCAAGAATGTGCCTTCTGACTGTTAGTCCGAGGTTTCTTTCCTCAGATGACACCACTTGCTCTCTGAGCTATGGGACCATCCCCGCCTTGCCTGTGATTTGCTCCACCCTGAACCAGATCCCTCCCGCCCAAGATGCTCCTATACCCAGGCATCCAGCCTCCCATCTCCCACTCCCAGGGGTCTTCATTTCCTTCCTGCCCACCCTTCAGCCTGAGCCAAAGGCTACAGCCAGCCATCCTTGCAGGTCACATCTGTCTGACAGATGTGTTTTAAGTGGCCTGCATATGCATTTAATGTTTTTAAATTAATGGTCAACATACAACCTTTGGGAGATTTCACCAAAAAACCTAATTTCCAGGGGTTTTTTTAAAGGTCTGTGCTTGCTCTTAGGGCAATAATCTGAGAAGCCACCACCCTTTGACTGGACTGTGCTCCCCAGTCACCGCAGCCCCACTCTCCCAGAAGTCTCCCACACCCGTCGGTTTCCATCTTACTCTTGCACAAGCCCTATTCTTCTGAGAGAAGGAAAATAGTTCTTTGTCTTCTAAAAGGGGGAAAAAAAAGATAAACCAAGAGGACACATTTGGATCAGAAGGGGGAAAGAACTTACTTCTTTACAGAAATGAAAATGAAGACTATGCACACATGTAGTGAGCAGCAGGTTGGCTGGACTGGGATTGCTGAGGGGAGTGGTCAGAGGTGAGGTCACAGGGGTAACAGGGTCATAACAGGGTCTCTGCAGTCAAATGGTAGGCTATTGCACTCACTATCTGAGCATGAAATAACCTGACTTTTCAAAGGCTTACTATGGATTTTGTGTTAAGAACAAACTGTAGGGGGAGGGGAGCAGGGGCCAAGCCTGGGCCACAGTTAGGAGGCTATCCTTATAATCCAGGCAGGTATGATGAGGTGTGGGGAGAGGAGAGAAGTCCGGAATGATGCCACAGTTTGGCCTGAGCTGTTGGAAGAACACAGCTGCTGCCTTCCACAGTGGGAGGATGGAGACATGGGCAGATCAGGAGTCCACATGGCACATGCGGAGTTGGAGATGCCCACTAGACTTCCCTGAGGAGCTGCTGAGAACGCAGGTGGACATAAGAGGCTAGGGTTCCAGAGAGAGCAGTCGTGGTAGGAGATCCAGATAAGGGGGTCATCCACATAGGTGGCACTGAGGACTGAATGAGAGCATGTGGGGCCTGTCTGTCGATGGAGAAGAGTCTCAAGGCCAAGCCATAGATGTTGAGGAGAAGTGGAGAGACCAAGAGAGTCTGTGAAGGAGCAACTCCTGAGATAAGAAGGAAACCAAGAGAGCAGGCCATCCTGGAGGCAAGGGTACATTAGAGGGAGGGATGCTCATGTGTGGCAAACACTGCTGAGCAGGTAAGATGAGGCCTGACTGCCCACCATTGGATCTGACAACATGGAGGCCACTGGTGCCCTGGCCAGGACAGGAGCAAAGCCCAGGTGGAGCGCACTCAGGATAGCACGGCGGTGTGTGGACTATTCTTTTGGTAGTTTTGCTACAAAGGACTGCAAGGGGGAGGTGGCAAATGTTTGTGGAAAAAGTGAAGCCAAGTTTTTTCCTTAAGGTGGAAGAAAGAATAACATGGTTGCATAATGATGGGAATGATCCATTTGGGCGAAAATTGACACCAGAGGAAAAAGAAGGGGGATGGTAGAAGTGGTGTCTTTGGTTGGCAAAAGGGTCAGGGATCAGTGCAAAGAGGAAGGACCTGTTGAGAGAGAAACGCAGGTGGAGTATCGCTTTTCCGAGGCTCAGAGAAGAGATCTGCCCAAGGCAGCAGAGTTCAGATTTGACACAAGCATCTGGCTGTAGATCCTGGGTCTTCACTGCCACATGACTGTCTAATGGTGACCCACTTAGCCAGTGAGGGGGAGTGCAGGTGACAGACACAGAGGCAGGCACAACTGGGAGAACCTAAAGTGATGCTGGCACTGAAGGGTAGTCTGAGGAGGTGGCAGAGTGCCCAGTGCCAGCCTGGGAAGGGGCTGCTGGGCACACAGGTTGGACCTGCCTCATCCCAACAATGGGGGTCTCTCCCAGGTGTATGCTGGGAATGTCCTCTATGAGCACAAGATGCCTGCTGAACCCTTCTGGGAGGCCCATGACACCGTGAAGCTCCGGCTGGTCTCGCCCCCTGCCCCCGATATGGTCACCACCCTGGCTGTGGCTGTGTCTTTCGAGGCTGCCTGTCCGCAGCGCCCTAGCCGCCTCTGGAGGAACAAAGGTGAACAGCATGACAGGCTGGCAAAGTTAGGGGGATACTGGGAGAGGACCATAGAGGGGAGGACACAAAGCCAGGGTCAGCCCCCAGGACCTGGGATGTTATAGGGAGGGTGGGCAGATGGAGAGGCTTTGAAGTCAGAAGGTAGACATGGCCCTTGCTCCCCCTGGGAACTCTGAACCCCATCCTTGGGTACCTGGTCTGAGGGGGGATGCAAACCATGCCTTGGGGGCCCCAGTTGAGGGTCCATGGCTCTTCCCTCAGTGGACTGGACCTTCATGGCCTGTGTTCTACCCTCCCTCCCCAGGTCTCTGGGTCCTCGAAGGCCAACGGGCCAAGATCACCACAGCTGCCCTTGACGCCTCCAACCTCCTGGCCAGTGTTGTGTTGCCGCAGCGCCCAGAGTATGATGTGCTGTTCCAGGTCACGCAGTTCCCCACTCGGGGCCAGCTGCTGCTGTCCGAGGAGCCCCTCCATGCTGGGCAGTCCCACTTCCTGCAGTCCCAGCTGGATGCAGGGCATCTGGTGTATGCCCACAGTGGCGGGGGCACCCAGCCGGATAGCTTCCGCTTTCATGCCCACCTCCAGGGGCCAGCGGGGGCCTCCTTGGTGGGACCTCAAACTTCAGAGGCCTTCACCATCTCGGTGCAAGATGTGAATGAGCGGCCTCCTCGACCACAGGCCTCTGTCCCACTCCAGCTCACCCGCGGCTCCCGGGCCTCAATCTCCCGGGCCCAGCTGAGCGTGTTGGACCCAGACTCAGCTCCTGAGGAGATCAAGTTCAAGGTGCAACAGGCACCCCACCATGGCTTCCTGATCCTGGAAGGGGCCAGTGCAGGGCCTGTGAGCCACTTCACACAGGCCGATGTGGACGCAGGGCGGCTGGCCTTTGTGGCCAATGGGAGCAGTGTGGCAGGCGTCTTCCAGCTAAGCGTATCTGACGGAGCCAGTCCACCCCTGCCCATGTCCCTGGTTGTGGATGTCTTGCCATCCACCATTGAGGTACAGCTGCGGGCACCCCTAGAGGTGCCCCAAGCCTTAGGGCAATCCTCACTGAGCCGGCAGCAGCTCCAGGTGGTTTCAGACCAGGAGGAGCCAGATGCCACATACCGCCTCACCCAGGAGCCCCAGTATGGGCATCTCCTGGTGGGTGGGCAGCCAGCCACAGCCTTCAGCCAGCTCCAGGTAAACCAGGGTGAGGTGGTCTTTGTTTTCACCAACTTCTCCTCCTCCCACGACCACTTCGATGTCCTAGCACTGGCCAGGGGTGCCAATGCATCGGCCACAGTGAACGTCACTGTGAGGGCTCTGCTGCATGTGTGGACAGGTGGGCCATGGCCCCAGGGTGCCACTCTGCGCCTGGACTCCACTATACTAGATGCGGGTGAGTTGGCTAACCGCACAGGCAGTGTACCCCGTTTCCGGCTCCTGGTGGGACCCCGATATGGTCGTGTGATCCGTGTTCCCAGGGCCAGAACAGGGCCCAGGGACAGCCAACCTGTGGAGCAGTTCACACAGCAGGACCTTGAAGGTGGAAGGCTGGGGCTGGAGATAGGAAGGCCAGAGGGAAGGTCCCCGGGCCCTGCAGGAGACAGTCTCACTCTGGAGCTGTGGGCAAAAGGTGTCCCGCCTGCTGTGGTCTTGCTGGACTTTGCCACTGAGCCTTACAACGCAGACCAACCCTACAGCGTGGCCCTGTTCAGTCTCCCTGAGGCTGCTCAGACAGAAGCAGAGAGGCCAGAGGGAAGCCCTCCAACTGGCAAACCAGGCCTGGCAGCCTCCAGTCCCGTGCCCACTGTGGCCAGAGGGGGCTTCCTGGGCTTTCTAGAGGCCAACATGTTCAGTGTCATCATCCCCGTGTGCCTGGTCCTCCTGCTCCTGGCACTCATCTTGCCCCTGCTCTTCTACCTCCGCAAACGCAACAAGACAGGCAAGCACCATGTCCAGGTGCTGGCAGCCAAGCCCCGCAATGGCCGGGCTGGTGATACGGAGACCTTCCGCAAAGTCGACCCCAGCCAACCCATCCCGCTCACAACCTTAACTGGCCAAGGGCCCTTGCCGGGGGGCCATCCTGACCCAGAGCTGCTACAATTCTGCCGGACAGCCAACCCTGCCCTCAAAAATGGCCAGTACTGGGTGTAAGGCCTGGCCTGGGCCCAGACACTGAACGGGCCAGGGACAGGCTTGCTCAGGCCCCAGCCCCATTGCTCCCATGTCCTGGTGCTGTCTGATTGTCCCCAGAGCCACAGAGACCTGAGGACACCACGGGTAGAGGGTGCTGGGAGAAAGTTGCAGGGTCTGGGACAGTGTGGAGTCAAGAACTGGCATCTCCCCAGCTTACTCCATGTGGAGAACTGCAAGGAGCCAAGGGCAGAGGCAGGCTCAGGCAGTCAGTCCCTCGCCCTGGAGCTAGTTCGGGCTGTCAAAACCAGAGTGACCTCCTACATGGGTGAGGACTCTGTCCTGGGTCTGTGACCTTGGTTGAGTCTCCCCTGACCCTCTTAAGGACAAGAAAGGAAAGAGAGGGGCAGACAGGGGTTCCTAGGTGTTCCCTCCAAGACAGGCCTCCCTTTGACTCTGCCCTATGGTTAAGAGAAAACTTTTCCTCCTGGTCCTTTAGGGGGATGGTATTCCTCAGAGCAGGGGACATAAAGAAGGAGACCCTCCACTCCCTGGAAGGCATAAGCCAGTAGAATATGGTCAGAATGCAAGGTGGGTGGTATTGCTCCAGGGACAGATTTATTTAAGGGGGATTACAAGGAAGCTATTTAAAATGGTGCTGAGCTAGCCAACATTGATGGAGCCCCTGGCAGTGTGAGAAGGAGACCAGTTCATTCATGGGCTGAGGGCTAGGCAAGCCTGGGTCTGCGGCCCTGCAGAGGGTTGGGCTGGGGAGCATGCAGGGTCTGAGGCCACGGACACTGTAGTGCCTATGTTCCCCTGACGACGGGGGGGGCAGGCAGTTGGGGGCACTTGGCTCCATGGGGCCTGGATAAACAGTGCTTCAGAGGTTCTGGAAAGCTGTGTGTTGTTTGTCTGACTGTGCACTAGGCCCTTGCCTTCACCAACCTGCACTCCCTTGAGCCTCAAACAGCAGGGTGGCCCGGGCCACAGGAGCCCTGAACTTCTACCTCCTGGGGCCTCCTAAATCTCTGCCCCTTCTTTGTGGGATGGGGCCAAAGCCCTCTGGTTTAGTAGACACAGGGTAGGCCCTCTCCAAAGAGCTTAAAGCAAAAAAGGAAACGAAGAGATGTTCCGTGTCCAGCCCTAGATTTCTTAGCCTGAGCTTTGGTCTCCACAGCCCTGTCCCTTCCCACCCACCTCTCAGGAGAGCAGAACAGAAAAGGTGAGGAGAGTGAAGGGGACATGGGGACCCCAAGCCTGGACTCTGGCGCTGATGGGTAGGTTGAGGCACTGCACCCACAGCTGCCTCCCCTCGGCTCCCCAGAGATTTTCACAAGAAAGATTTCTGCTGGCCTCTACCCTTCCAAGAAGAGGAGCAAGGGGCGCTTCTTCTCAGAGGCAGAGTAAGCAGCAAGGACTCCGAAAGCTGTCCCTGTGTGTGGCCTGAGGGGTTGTCATTTGGTTAGGGGTGACTCAGACACAGGGTCTCCAGAAGGCCCCCCATGAATTCCTGTGGAGCCACCACCCTCTGGTTCTTCCCCTTTCAAGGATTTCTCCCAGGGTTGTAATGGAGACAAGTTGTGGGTCCCAGGGGATACTCGAGGTTGAAATCCTCAGAAGAAGCATAAGAGGTATCTGAGCTCTGGGGTGGGGGTGAGGGTGGGAGGCAGGGGTCTGAGCACAGCCAGCTTGGACGTGGAGTGCCCCAGCCAGCCTTTGGCTGCGGACCTGCGTCTGGGGAGCAGAGTCATCTCTTTCCTGCGCTTCAACATCTGTAACATCTAAACCAAGAGCTAGCGCAAGAAAGAAGATCCCCACTTCCCCACTGGCTGCCCCTGGACCGTCCCTCCCTCTGATGCCCTTTACACCTCAGCATCTGGCTGCCTAGATCCTCTCCACTCTCTCAGAAGGTTCAGGAGGGCCCCTGGAGTCCTGGTGTGTTACTGCCGAAAGAGCCCAGGGGAACACAGGGAGACAGAGTCAGAGAGGGAAAGCGTCACACTCAGCAAGGCAGTAGTGTAGTAGACCAGACCCCTAGGCCTAGCCAGCTTTTGTTGCCACAGTGAAAAGCCCGCCCTAGAGGTGGAGGCCCCCACAGAGATCCCTCCATACCCAGAGCTCTAAATCCTGGCCCAACTTCCGGGTCTCTTCAGCAACCCTCTAGGCCAGCCTCACACATGGCCCTGTCAAGGGTGTCTCCATGCCGTACCCCATGCTTTGTTCTGCCTCTCCCAGAAGCCCAGGCCTGGCTCTTCAGGGCCCTGATATCTGGGGCCAGCCTCTACCCAGAGCAACCTGTTTCCTTGGAACTGTAAGCTGAGACAAGGGTGACAGACCCACGAGGCAGGATCTGGCCTCGGCTTGGATTTCCCCCAGAGAACTGACCCAAAAACAACCCTCTCTGTTCACGCCAGGCCAGCCTGCCCTGCCCACAGTGTCTGCTCCAGCTCCTCTAAACCTCTGCTGGACAGCGGGCTGGCACCCAAAGCATCATGCCAACAGCTCTGTCAGGAACTTGCAAATTTCAGATATGCCCCTGAAGCTTAAGGAGGTTGCTATCCACTTTACAAAATAATTCACCATCCCCTCCCCTTCTGTTAAAGAGCCAGCTCCTCCCAGGCACTGAGGATGAAAGCCGACCTGTGTACAAGTGATCAGAAATGTCTGGGAGCCTTCTTTCTCACCCACATATAGTGTGCCCTTGTACATATAGCTGTGCACCTTCAGATCTTCAGACATACAACACAGAGGTAAATATCTGCCTACCTAATATATATATGTACACACAAACTTTGGAGATATATGTCCCTTGCCTGTGGCCTTCCCACAGCCCCAGGAGCTAGCACATTGAGCCAAGAGCCAAGATGCCCTGCCCACCTAGGGACCCACAATGACATCAGCAGAATTGGGCAGTGCCCCACAGTGGGAAAGGTGGTTTCAGAGGGAGTGTGGAGAACAGGATAAGGGGTAACAGAGACGCCCAGATCTCTAGATCCCCAGCTTAGGAGCCCTGCCCACCACCCTAAATGGTTTAACCTCTTAGGTGCTAAGGCAAGGGCTCGCTTTCAGTCCCTCTTCTCATTCTAGAAGCTGGCCCTTTAAGTGGAGTTTGCTATTGCAGCTGTGAAACCCACAGACTAGAACCATCATCCTCTGATAGGAAGCAGGAGAAATGGTCCCCCGCTACCTCTTTCTGCTGACCAATGTGAACTGCCAACGTCTTCCTCTGGGTCCTGAATATTCCAGATCTTAAAGGGATGGAGATACCTGTGCAGCCCCCCAGGCCTCTCTGGTTGGGTCCTGTTCGTGGGCATAACATGTGAGGGAGCCCTGGCAAATGGGTGGAGCAGGAGCTCTCTCCACAGCTCCTGGCCCACTGTAGGTCCTCTCAGTTAATGCCATCATGTAGTTACTGCTATGATTAGTTAGGTGTTGTCAAGGTCATTTTGCGCCAACTGCTGTGAGAACTGAAGATAGGAATCCCCCATCCCTTCCTAAAGAGCCCCAGACCTGCTGGTGAGTAGGTAACACACCATGATGTGTGCCCTGGCCCAGTGGTTGGAGCTGGCTGATGAGGGGGTGCCCAGAGTGAGGACAGCTAGCTCTGCCTGCTTCCTTCTCTCTTTAGAGAGTGTTGGGCTTTTCCTGGGAAGAGGCAGCCATGCAGTCTACCAAGCCAAGCAGACCCAGCTTATCTCCTGATCACATTTCCATTCTCTGTGCAATGAGGTGCATTATTTAACTGAGAGCCACTATCCTCAAAGGGCGCCAGCTCCTCAGAGGGTGCCTGTAGCCTCTAGGATAACTGGTGGACTTCACAGTGTTCCTTCACGTTTCTGGTGTCCTAAGAGCTCCTAAAGACAGAAGCAGCCCTTGGTTAAATCAACCAGTGGCCAAGAAGGGACTTTTCTACCTGAACACAGCCTCCCTGGGGGCTAGAGGAGCTCCCCTGCTCCCAACCGAGTAACTGCCAACTGTGTTAGCCTGGAGCCAGGAGCTAATCCCACGGCTTCCTTCTGATGCCTGTTAAGGTCACAAAGGACTCCAGTGACCACTCCTTAAGGCCCAAATTCAATGAGTTCTGTAAGTCTTTGCTGTTCAAAGTAGGGTCTAGGAACCAGCAACACCTGGGAGCTTGATGGAAATAAGGAAACTCAGATGCCCCCCGGGGTTGCTGAATCACGATATGCATTTGAACAAAGTCCCAGGTACTTAGAACACAACCCAATAGCAAAACTGAAGACACACTAAGTCTTCCCCCTCAACCACCAGGGAATCTGAGCCAGGAAAGGCAGGGACCAGGCAAACACCACACTAAGGCAGCAATTTTCAATTCTTTTTTTCATCCCATGGCACATAAACTAATTACTAAAATTCTGTAGCCCACCAAAAAAATTAAGTTTTTGCCAATCTGACAAAAAAAAATAGATATGGGGACAGAGGGGTAAAAATCAGGACAACTATAATAGCATAATCAATAAAATATAATTTTTTTAAAAAGTATAATTTTGATTCATTCTCACCAAGTGGCTATTGTTGTGTTGGTTGTCGTCCCTTTTTTATTTGATAATCTAAGGGAAAAGAGGTCAGTGCCCCTGACTAAACAGTCAGGTTCTTTTTTTTTTTTTTTTAAGATTTTATTTATTTATTTTTAGAGAGGAGGAAGTGAGGGAGAGAAACATCAATGTGTGGTTGCCTCTCACGTTCTCCCTGCTGGGGACCTGGCCCACAACCCAGGCATGTACCCAGCCTGGGAATTGAACCGGTGACCCTTTGGTTCACAAGATGGCGCTCAATCCACTGAGCCACACCAGCCAGAGCTAAATAGTCAGGTTCTGAATGTTGTGAAAATTCTCATAGCACAGGGTTGAAACTTGTTGCACTAAGGTAATCAATCACACAGCCTGGAAGATCAGACCTCATGCCTCTGTCCCAGGGTTTGGTCTTTCACTCCACTGGCAATAGAGTTTATTGAACATCTACTAATCTCTTCTTGGCTTTTTGACTAAGATCAAGTGTAGTATCTGAACATCTACTAAGTACCTAACCTTGGGCTCTCTGTCCTTCTTCCCCACACTCTGTCGAGTTCCTATATACCTCATGCATTTGGGGGAGAATAGCATTCTTTTTTTAAAAATTTTTTTATTTGTTTATTTTTAGAGAAAGGGGAAGGGAGGGAGAAGGAGAGGGAGAGAAACATCAATGTGTGGTTGCTTCTCACGCACCCCCTACTGGGGACCTGGCCCGCAACCCAGGCATGTACCCTAGACTGGGAACTGAACTGGCAACCCTTTTGTTCGCAGGCTGGCACTAAATCCATTGAGCCACACCAACCAGGGCCAGGCACAGGGTTCTGATGTGTGGGTTCCTACTCCAGGGGCCTCCAGTGAGGCAAAAAGGGAAGCAGAGGAAGGTGAGGTTGGCAGCCAGGTCTGATCTAGTGGGGAGGGTCTTTTGGAAGCAGCTCACTCCCACCCTTAACTCCCAAAGACTGGTCCCTGGGAAGTGCAGCAGCTCCCTACACCCTGCCTTCTGCGGCCCAGCTGGTCCTCTACCTGGCTTCTCTCCACCTGTCTGGGTCTCACATACAAAGTGAGGGACAAAAGGAGGTATCCAGGCAAAGTCACCAGTAGGTCACCTGTCTTGGCCATGGCGGAGCAGAGGGGTCAGCAGAGAAAGGGGAGGAGCTGTCTGCTTGTCAGGCCTCTACCAAGCCTGGTCAAGAAGGAGGGGTTGGGCTCCCAAGAGCTCTCTGTCCCACAGAGGGTGGAAGCTAGAGACACTGCCACACTTACTGTCCCTTCTGCCCTGCAGAACAAATATCGGCCATGGCCCCCAGTCTAGGTGCTGCCCCAGTCCTGGCACCCAATTCCCCTCCCCTTCTAGGTTACTAAGGCCCTAGCATGAGTGAAGGTCCTCAGTACCTTTTATAGTAGACATAATTCGATGCTCTGCACTCCTTCAGGGCAGTGTCCAGCCTGGCCCAGGGTTAAGTACACAGTAGATGTTCAGTAAACATCTATTGCCTGCATATAGATTCCCCCGACCCTTCCCATAGGCCAAGAAGTCTCTAACCACCAATCCCATCCTGACCTTCTTTCTTGAGTTGCCACTGGTTCCCTGGCTTCCCTCATTCCCAGGGTTGCTGGCTGGGCTCCCAATTGCAGCTCTGACTCCCAGATCCCTTTCAGAGCCCAGGCAGAACTGACCCCAGGCCCTACGTTTTTAAGGAGCAGGTTTAATCTGTCCCTCCCAGACTCTTGGGAGCTCACTCCCCTCTCTCTCCATACTCACCCACGGCTCTCTCCAGCCCAAGCACGCCAGATCTACCTGCTCGGAAACCCATGGGGTTCTGCCACTTTCACCAAATCATACATGAGAGCCCACCACAGACAGAATCAAAGTTGATGACATGGGTCAGGAGGAGACAACACAGAGCCCCCTCCTACTGAGCCTCCTCCTGCCTTGCAGACCCTCCTCGGAAACTCCTGTGCCAGCTGATCTAATGACTGCAGGACTTGCCTGACCCAACCTTCAGGAGCAAGGAACACAGTAGAGCCAAAGGTGCCCCCACTGCTACCCTACCCAAAGGACCCCACATGCAGTTGGAGGGCTCAGAGTCCCAACCTTACAGGACTGACTGTCAAAACCACAAAGCATAATTTCCAGAGGCTCAGAGCCCCTCCAGTTGCCAAGGACACATCTCTCAGCAGTGGAACTCTGGACACCAACAGAGGCATCGGGTAAGTGTTGGGTAGGCCAGCAATGCCAGACATGCTGACTTCGGGAATGACCTCCAAGAACCAGGGTCTTGTTGGGGAAGGCAGAGCCTGTTCTAAAGGGTCACTGAGCCAGCAGGCAGGTGGGCAAAGCCGGTAGAGTCCTGGAAGGCAGTGACACGAGGCGGAAAGTTCCCTTCTGAGTAGACCCTGGTAAGAGGTAGACTGGTGGGCATGACATCCAGACAGAGCCCGTGAACCCCAAGAAGATTCCAGACCACAGGACCTCAGCCCCTGTGTCCCATGATCTGCCCTGAGAACCTCAGGAGGAAGGGCAGGGGTGATAACCGTCTCTGCTCAATGAACTCGTGCAAGTCCACCTACCTGTTCTAACTCAGGTGGGATCATTAACCCCAGAGAGTACGGATCTAAGCCTGGAGGATCCTGCTGCCTGCTTTCTGCCTAGAGCCCCCCCTCCTGACTTCATTTCTGCCCCATTGCCCATCCCTACCAGCATCCATGAGATGTGGCTAGCAGGAGGCCCCAGCCCAGGTCCCACTTCTCTGCCCGAGTTAGGACTTATCAAAACAGAGCAACTAACCAAGATTTCTTTTCAAAGAGTCATGGCGGTGGCAAAGCTTTCAGAATAGGATCGAGTACACAGTAAATGTTGACCATATGATTAGTGTTGTGATAATGGTGGTGATTTTGAATTGCCTAGCATATGTGTCTGGCATATTGTAGGTGCTTAACAAATGTTCAAAGTTAATGTTCTTGTTATTATTATAATTTATTACAGCCATCACAGTGTCCGGCACATAGCAGGTGCTAAACAAACATTCAGTCCTCCTGGAAAGTCAAATGCATGCATTCTCTGCCTGGGAAAGAGGACCTCAAGGCACCCTTCCCGCTGGGTTCTGGAAGGGAGAGTAAGGTGTGCAGCAAGCAATCGAGTTCTGGGGTAGAAGCTAGCAGCCCCACTCTGACCTCCCCTTCTCCACCCCTACTCCACTGATTCAGAAGACTCTCCCTGAGGTTGGGGGTGGGATGGGCTGGGACCATCTGGCCTACCTTGAAGTAAGAGGCCAGGATGGGATGTGTGGGTTCAAGGAGGGTCAAAACACAGGCTTTCTGAAGGAGACAGGGGCTCTGGGACCAGGCAGAAAGAAGCTGTTAAAGGCCCAATCTGATGGGGCGCGGCCTCCAGGAGTAAACCTGGTGCTGGGCTGGAGGCATGTTCTTCCACCACTGCCCACCTTTCAGAGTCAAATCCTTTAAGATACAGAGATGTGGGGAGGGGCTGCTAAGACCCTGGGCCAGAACTCTGTGCACGGTTACCCCCAGTTTGAGTGGCCTCAGCTGTCCATCCTAGAAGCCTCAGAAGTTGGCCAGGAAAGGAAGCCCCTGCCCTGCATACAGGCATACCCCACACCTCACCCAGCTGATGCCAGCAATACTGGGCTGAGCTTCAGTGCCAGGGAAGAAGGAGGCTGCCCACTCTGCTGGCTGGGACAGCACAGCCTCCTGTTAGCCAGAGCACAGGGAAGGGCTCTCCAGGCCACCCTGGCCTCAAGCCAGCCCTCCAGAGGGTAGGACAGGGACTGGTGCTTACCCCCTCCCATCCCATCACACTCACGCCTTGCTGAGGAAGACAGGAATACTCCCCAGAGCAAGTCTTGGGTCCTGGAAGGTGGGAGATGACATCAGGGTGGAAGCACACATTCAGGAACCAGCTGCTGGGGCAGCACACATGCACATACACACGTACTCTTGGGACTGCCCCATGCAGCTGTGCACAGTCATGTGCAGACATGCTCACTGACAGCAGTGACCCTGCACAAACTAGAGCCTACATACACACCCTCCTCAGAGACCGGAGAGACAGCCTAGAAGACATCCCGAGTCACTTGCTATTAGCCAGGCACTGTTCTAGGCACTGCAGTGGACAAGACAAACAAACAGCAGATGCCCTGAAGGCTGTCTCCTAATAAACAGATACACGTAAAATCTAACTTTTGCACTGAAGTATTTGCAAATGAGATTTTGTGATGTCTGGAGTTTGTGGGAAGCAAAGGACGTGGGGAAGTAAAATATCAGCCTGGGGTCGATAACTGTTGAAGCTGAGGTATGGCATGTGGGGACCCACTGCACTGTATTAATTTCTCTATTGCTGTATATGTTTGAAACTTTCCACAATAAAAAGTTAAATACAGACACAGATATAATTGGCAGTTGGTACTAAGTAAAATGAAAAGATAAAAGCAGGGCATGGGGACAGAGGACTGACTAGTAAGACTCTTTGGATGGTTAGGAAAGACTTCTCCAAGGAGGGGACACTTAAGCAAGGACCTAAATTAACTGAGGTGTGAACCATGCAGACACTGGGAGCAAGAATAAAGGCCCCGAGGCACAGGCAAGCTCAGCCTATGCAAGGAATAGCCAGCAGTCCAGTCGGCCTGGAGTTCAGTGTCCACAGTGAGATAAGGGAGAGGCCTTGTGGTCTGTGGTAGGAGTTTGGAATCTATCCTACAAATGGCAGGAATCCCTGGAGATTGGAAGCAGGGGTGGGACATAATGTGACTTAGAACATGGTTTTAAAAGATCACTCTGGATCCTGTTGACTGTCGCGGAGCAAGAGAGGGAGCAGAGAGCAGCTTAGGGGCTACTGTAATAGTCCAGGCAAGCGTGCCTGTGGCTCAGGTCAAGCAGTGAGATGATGAAATGGGTCAGGTTTGGGACCTCTTTTGAGGATCTGACAAAGCTTTGCTGGTGGAGGGGATGTGGAGTGTGAGAGAAAGAAAGGAGCTGAGCATGATTCCAAGGCTGGGCTGGAGCTCCAGGGTGAGAGGTAGCTTTCGGGCTGGGAAACACGAGAGAGCAGGTATAGCGTGCCCCCACGGGGACCTATACACTCAGGCCCAGGTGCACACATACGCGTTCAGCCACCACAAAGCTGGATGCACACACCGTAGGGCGCCAGGCACAGACACAGACCCCACCACTCAACATCTGCTTGCCCCACCCTCTCCCACATTGAAGCCCCCGCCCCACCCCCATCCTTCCCAGCTCAGCCCTGGTACTCACAGGACGTGCCCCAACGACCCAGTGCTTCCCTATCAACCCTCACTCCTGACCATACTGGTTCCCTTAGCAAGGAGGTTCCTGACTCAGATTTTTCTGAGACCAGAGCCTGGCCCCTGACTCCAGCTCCCTGCCCTTGGTCTCACCTCTCTAGCTCCATCCTCTGTGACCAGATCCTGCTCCCACACCCCAGCCTGAGGCCCTACAGAAAATTAGCACTCAGTACATATTTGCTGAGTACTCTCTGTGGACCAAGTCCTCTGCCCTTTCACCTTGACTTGGAAGGCCCACAGCTATGTTCACCCAATATCCACCACCTGCCCCCCATTCTCCTCAATTCCCAGCACCCCTGATTCACTCTGCGGGATGACCACTCTCCACACCCCTCCCACCATTGAACTGCTGCATAGCCCCACACCCGGCACTCAAAGCATCTGAGCCACCATCTGCTGGAATAGGCCAGCAATAATTTCCACCTGTCAGGCTATCATGGGAGATCCTTAGCACGATGCCCAGCACATAGTAGCTGTTGTGCACTCAAGCCCACCCCTGCCTTGCTGGGCTGTGTGGCTTTCAGGACACAGCACATCTGGGGCAGTGGCAATGCCCACAGTCATGATTTCATGTCCCCATGTAATCGTGATAACCAAAACTTGAATGATGTGGGGGAAAACTGAGACTGAGTGGTGGTCTTGCCTGAGGTCCCCCAGTGAATCCATAGAGGTAGTCCTGAGGTGTGAGCATGCCTCAAAACCCCTGGGCCATGCTATCCTGTGTGCAATGGAATATATGACAGCCTGAGGCCCAGTGGACGCCTCCTGCCCTGTACTGACAAATAATGTGACAGCCTGGAAGCTCCAAGAAGTCTGCTCTCACGGAGAGAGGACGGCAACATGTAGCAAGGCTCAAAGTCTGGGAGTAGTTGGGGCCTGATCCCAGGCCCAGCCCTGCCAGATACCCTGTATGTGGCCTTGATGGTCTCACCTAGTCAGTTTTCTCACCTATGAAATGAAGCACCCATATTCTTGGCCCACACTGCTCTAAGTTTCTGCTCAAAGGCTAGCAATCCCTGCGGCTCTTTATTGAGCACTTGCTATGTGCAGGCACTGTCCAGCTTACTCGTTTTGCTCATGTAACCCTCCTAAAAGCAATCTGACACTCCTGTTATAAATGGACTCATGGAAGCATGGAGCAGTTAAGAAACATCCCTAAAAACAAGTACATACAGGGTAGGATTTGCGCTTGAGCTCAGCCACTTAGGTCCTGCCTCTGGATAGAGGAGGGAAAGAAGCCAGGAAGTTTATTGCTAACTGGGGGGCATCACGGGTGTCTAGTGGAGCCTCATATTCCCTCCAAACCACCCAGCACCCCCCTGCCACAGTGCAAGCAAGGGACTTTGGGTCAGCCCAGGAGAGTCTCCAGATGCCTCGAGGCTCTAGTCAGCCTCCTACCACAAGCATCAGCTATTTCTCTCCCAGCACAGGTGACCCAGGCCTGCGTACTGTCTCACACCAGCCTTGGGTGCTCTAGCACCTGCCTCACTGGGCCACATTTCCCGGTGCCTTCTACAGAGGGTGGCTATGAAATACTGGCCACCCAGTGTCCGTCGCGGTGCTGCCTGCCCCAGGGGAACAGAGGGTTGAACGGTGTCTCTAAGCAGCCTCCAGAACTCCTTGTGCTTGAGCATGAGATGGGAGCTTTGGACTGATGACCGCAAGCCCCCAGAAGGGACACTGCTGCCCTCTGAGGCCCACGAGGTACAGGGGCAATTGAGAGGGCCCTGAGTGCCAAAGCAGAGGAAGAGCCAGACCCGGAGGCCTCAGGATGGGAACCAAAGGGCGTGGGAAGGAGCAGGTGGAGGAAGCTGACCAGAGAAAAGGCAAAAGAAAGAAAAGACAAAATAAAAATTAATAAAGTTTAATTAAATATCTATAAGACATTGTCAAGTAGTAATGAACCCAACTCAAACAGGTATATATTAATGATTTTAATGTGGAATGCCAGCAAAATTTCCTGTGTGACAGGGTGTGTACCACTCAGCCTCTAAAATTTAAAGTCCAGGGGCCTGCCTATGATCTTCAAAGGTGCCACCCCCAAAACGTAGGTGCATCCCTCAGGAAAGAATTTGTCCCCATATTGATTTGAGATTAATTTGCTAACATCTGGGGCAATGAAAAAGCAAGAAAAGTTAGTTACAAAAAATGAAGTGTGCATCTGTAATGGAGTCCGAGTACCCTCCGTGTGATGCTGCCATCAGCCTCTTTATCTCTGGGGCTGGGCGGGGCTCACCTACCCTCGAAAGCCTTTACATTTTAGCAGTTGGGTTCATCAGCTTTCCCATTCTTTCCCACCTCTGAAGCAGAAATCTGCCCCTCCTCCTTCAAACCTAAATGAGTTAATTTAAGGAATGAAGCCAGAGAGCTAGAATCAAACCTAGAGGCCTCAGGCTCATCGTGTGAGTCTGGGCAGGTCATATCCTCCCTCTGGCCAAGTCTTGTTCTCTTGCCTGTGAAATGGAATAATGATGCCTACCTGGTAAGGCTGCTGTAAGGACCAAGGAGGCCACAGCTGTGTGAGACACTGCTTATTAAACAGACTGGATTGCACCGAGCTTTGACTAACAAAACCAAACCCAAGGAAAAAAGGTTTGTGTTAAGCTACATTGAACCCCAGAGGCATTTCACAATTGGCCTGTCTGAGCTAAGTCCGGGGAGGTGAATTTTTATCATTCCCCAGGACATCTTTGCCAGAGCTCACCGTCTCCTTCTACCCTTCCCACTGAGAGAGGTACCGGAGCTAAACTGGTGGGGAAGGAGTTTTAACGGGGAGAGGCGAGGAGCTGAGCAGGCTTGGCTCCTGGAGGTCTGAGTCAGCGGGAAGGCAGGCAGGGCGGGCCCAGTCCTTGCATGTTCGGGAGATGGTGCAGGAATGTTCCTCCGGCCCAAGGCCTGGGCTCTGATCACTGCGCCCTGGCTCCTGCTCTTATGGACATGACGGGCTCAGCTCTGGTTCAAGAAACGTGAAATGCCTGGAGATTTGTTTGGTGGCTCCAGCCAGGGGACTTCAGAGGCAGCTTGAACCTACAGACTGGACTGGGTGCAGGGGGTTGAGGCCGGGCCCAACAGCCTGCAGGGAGCTGAGAGCTGTCCTGAAGCATCCCCCATTCCCCAGGGACACTGGGTGATGCAGCCAACTTCCACCCCCCACTGGAACTCAAGCTCCTTGTGTATTTATGAAGAGCTGAACATGGTAGTGTCGGGTGATGGATGATCCCAATTGGTTCCCCTAGAAAGTGGTACAGGTGCAGTTCAGGTACAGCTACATATGTGTGACACCTCTGCTATGTGCATGTGTGACTTTGTGGCAGTATATGTGTATCGCTGTATAAGGGTATGGTTGTGTGATGACACAGTTGAGACTGACACTGTGAACAGATGAGATGTGCAGACGTAGCTGTGAATGTGCAAGTATGCAGCACTGTGGCTAGGAGTGCAACTGTGAGAGCACATGACCATGCATGCGTGTGCATATTGCCAGGTGTGACTTACGTGCCTTTGGAGGAACTGTGTGGCTATATATGCTTTGGGTTGGGCCAAAGTGTCTGGGACCATGTGAACGTGTGGATGACTGTGTGGCTGTGTCACAGGATAAGAGGAGCAGTGGTGAGCTGGGCTTGGAACCGCCTGTTTCCCCCAGCCCCTGCTCTGCTAGAGATGTGGCACAATGGTTCACAGACCTCCTGTGTTCAGGAGACAACAGGATGCAGGATCAGAGAACCATCTCCCTCCCTACATATGGCCACAAAACAGACTCCTTCCCTAGACTGGGCCAAGACTGGGTATCAGGGGTCCCAAACCCTCAGGTCCTGGTAGTTGCTCAGGGCAGAAAGAGAGACCTTGTTTTTCACCCCTCTCAGAGCAAAATGAGAGAGGGAACTAGAGGCAGCTTGGCCCAGCTCAATCTAGAACACCTGCCTGGCATGTAATTGAGGTGAGCCAGCGAACACCACCAGGATATTCCCCACACCATTCCCCCAGATCAACAGATCTCAAATTCCCCCAACACCCCAACCCACACATAGATAGAAACAAAAGAGAGGGGCTGTGACATTCTCAGCCCCTACCACATACACGATATCTCAGCCTAGAGACGTCAGGATGCCTGGAGTAGGCCTGGCCCGTCCCAAGACTTCACATTCTGGTTCCTCTTCTAGGTCCAACTCCCTCACCCTGAGGATGGGAAGTGTGGGAGACAGCCTCCTCTCAAGGAAGGGATATAAGAGGGCAATCCAGGGCAGGAAACACAAACAGGGACTTTCCAGGCACTGTGGGTTTAGGAATAGTGTTTCCATCCCACCTAGATTGGCCTCGAGAAGGAGCCCAACCCCCCACCCCCCCACCTCCCACAGCCCCCTTGCTGTGGTCAGATTGCCCTCTGTAGAAGGGACCTGAAGGTCAAAGTTAAGAAAAGATTAAGTAGGAAAGGTCCTCAGAGGGGATGGAAATGAGGGAAGGAGGGCAGGGAGGGAGGCGGGGAAAGTTCCACGGAAAGTCCCAAATCTGACCTAATTTTGATCCAGGGTCAAGGGCCCATTCCAGAAGATCCTCTGAGGATGTTCTGCCCTGCATGGGGAGCCCTTGCTGCCCCCTCCCCCACTGCATCTGCCATTCCTTTTCTCATCTCACTGCCCCAAGCTCCTGGGCCCCTGGCCTGGCCAAAGCCTCCCAATGCCTGGACCACGGCACTCCTCCCTCCACCAAGACCCTATCGCCCCAGAAGAGCACTGTGGTTTCAGCACGCTCCTCTTTCTGCTCCTCTTTGCCCTGTGTGAAGATTCCTGTTCACGCTGCCTGGGGTAATCCCAAGGGTAGGGCTGGGGAGTCCTCCTCAGTGTCCAGCATGGAAGCTACAGCATGCTGGACACCCGGGGCTGCCTGGGAAAGTTTCTGAGCTCCACCCCCTACTCCTGGACTGGGTCTCCCTGGGGAGAGGAACCCCACCAATTAGACTGTCCTGGGACACAGCCTCCCATCCCTTCCTCAGGCAACCCTTAGCCCTTGATCAGAGCAGCAGAACGAACCCCTGGCAAAACTCCAGCACTGGTGAGATGTGAGTGAGGTCTGGGAAGGGTGTGCATCCAGCTGGGGTCCTTGGCCACCTCTAAGTCCCCAGATAGCAACTCCCACCAACACAGCCCTCCCCCCAGCTGTTGAGGTTCTGGAGTAAATTTTGTGCCTCAGGGACAATTAGGGTTCTGTCCTTCCGCCACCCTCATCCTCTCTGGGATCTAAATAAAAAAAGTCATGATTTTGTTATCTTAATTGTAAAAAGTTTATCAAGAAAAAAAAGAAAAAATATTCAAGCAGCAGTAGCCAAGAATGGCCATGACCTCCTGGAGGGGCTAGCAGTGGCATCTGTTAGTTCTACCCAACCCAATGCTGGACCATGCCCTGGCCTGAGGGGTAGGATTAGCCCCCTTGAGGATGTAAACATGGGTGGGAGACAGCAGAACTGGCCAGGACCCAAGTGGGCATTGCAGTGAGGCTGGCCATGGGTGGGAGGGCCCAGGGTCCCTAGGGTGGTGGGCAGGCCAGCCTATCTTTCCCCATGGGTTTCCTGCTGTGCACCAGGAAGGATTCCAGGATTCATAGGGTCAAGGACCCTAGGAGCCTGGGGTGTGAGCCTGCTGGAGTATGGGGAGCTATTGCTGGTGAACTTAAATATCTGGTACTTTTTGGGTACTCCCCCCAGGAAGACAACAGCAGGGTCCTGGAGTCCATGACTTACTTGTCTTAGTACCTGAAGCCCAGAGGAATGAGATGCTGCATGGTCCCTAACCAAGGGTAATAGGGGCTTAGCAGGTGAATGGGGGTCAGAAGGGAGTTGGCCTGCAGCCCCTCCCACAGGGGGAGGGATTGGGTCAGGGGCAGTGACAGGGATGACAAGGGAGCAAGGAAGATCCCTCCCCACCAAGGAAGGGAAGCAAACATGCTTGGGAAAGGTGAGGGGGAGAGGAAAGGTGTTTTCATGCCTTCACACCTTTGCTCATGCTGTACCTCTCTTCCAAATGTCCTCCCATCTACTGCCCTCATTTACTATCTGGCAGGTCCTTGTCATTCTTCAAGACATCACTTGAATGTCACCTACGCCATGGAGTCTTCCCTGACAGGTAAAATGAGTGGTCCCTTCTGTGAGTTTCCAGAAACCCCGTATTTACCATAGGTCATTCTGCACTGCCCCCATCTGTTTCTGTGTCTGATCCCCACCTTAACTGGGGATACCTTGAGGGCAGGCATGTCACAGCCCTGGTGTCCAGCATATGACCCAGGACCACAGCAGGCCCCAGCGTCTGCTGAGTGAACAAATGGGTGGTGGCCAGGAGCACAAGCTCTGAAGGCTCTAGGGTTGGCTAAGGTCCTGGTCTGACCTCAAGTGACTGACCAGCAGCCCAGGCCTCAGCCTGAAGCGTTCCTGGCCCCATTCTCACCCCTGCTGTGCCCCGACCTCGGAGGTGTAAGGGATTTCCCCAGGGGTAACCATGCCTCTTCCAGAGCCCACCCCCAGCTGCTGCTGGTGCGGGAGGTCTAGAAACCAGGGTACACTGCTGCGACCAGGCTGAAGGCAGGGTGGGGCCAGGTGCTCGAGGTCAGAGATTGTCGTACATGCGCAGTGTCTTCTCCAGCTGCTGGCCTACCCGCTGGTAGAAAAGGATCTGCTGGCGCAGGTAGCTCTGCATCATGTGCTTGAAGTCGAGCTCACGGCGCTGGTGGAAGTGGTTCATCTCAGCTTGCAGGGCGAAGCCCACCACACGGCAGCGCCTGCGAATGCCATCTGCTTCGTCCTGCACCATGCGGCCCTCGTCACTCATGCGCTGGCTCTCCTTTACCTTGGCAAAGGCGCCTGGCACAGGCAGAGCGGAGGACAAGGGAGGTTAGGGCTCTGGTCTCCCCAATTTGTTCCCCAAACCCTCCATACGTCTCCTCAAAGGCAGACAGTACACTTATCCTCACAGCTCCACTAAGGCCTCGCTCCTAGACTCCAGACCCCTGGTCCAGCTACTGGGTATCGCCATCAGGATGTCCCCCGTTGTCCCCCAAACCTGTGGCACCATCAGCAGCCCACACCCAAGTAGTCACAGCTCTGCTAGCTACATTGATTTCCAGGACCAGGATGTCCTAATTCAGCTCAAACATTACCTCCAGAAAGCCTCCCCTGCACCCCTGCTGCATTAGGTGCCTCCCGATCCTCCCACAGCTCTTACCATCCTGTGGTTTCTCTGACCGCCTCCCTCTAGACTGTGAGCTCAGTGTCTCTAGCACCTAGAACGAAGCCTAGCCCACAGCAGATTCTGATACCTGTCCACTGAGCTGACTCAACTTGTTCCTCACTGGACAATTACAACAGGCTCCCAAGGGCCTCCCTCCCTCAGTCCCAACCTCTGTGAGGTTCTCCATAGCACCTGAGGCGCAGCCAAGTTGGACACCCATAACTCCAAGCCTTCCCTGGCTCCCCTCTGTCTGTGGATCAAGGTCCACACCCATTTGTGAGGCCCTCTGGGAGCTGGACCCTGTACCCATTCCACATCGACCCCATGTTCATCAGATTCACCCTGCTCTTTCCTAACTTCATCTCTCTGCCCCCTGGATCCCTATGCACAATTCACTGCCTCCCATCAGGTATACCAGAAGCCGCCCTCAGTGCTCCCAAGCATAATGTTTCCCACCCCATCACACTGCTGATTCTAAAACAGAGCCTCGAAGACCATCTGGAGTTTCCCTTTGTGTGTGTCTACCCCACAGACAGGCCCTGGTCCCCCTCACTCCAGCTCCAAAAGGACTAGAGGAGGCCATTGTAGTAACTAGGTGACAGACAGAGGGCAAGAGATAAACCTGGGCAAGTAACCCACTTTGGAAGAATCTGAATGAATCAACAAGCAATTAATGAATAGATTCCAGTTCTGAATTAACTGGTACTTGACTAATTCTGAAGCTCATGTGGACAGCTGCTAAGAAGGGAAGGCGGTTCGCCAGTGCCAGGCACTCACTCCTTGAAGGGCTGTAGGGAATCCACTGTGCAAAGAATAAGGAGATGGGGAGGGTTGGCATGGTGGGCAGCACACTCCCGAGTACTTCAAAAGGATCCACTGCACAAAACATGCTCATTATCCATGCTTCCCATTTCTTCTTTAAGGAGGTTTCTCAAGGTTCTTCAAAACATATTCTTTTTACCCTCAAATTGTTCACTGCATTCAAGATGCATTCACTGATCATTTACTATATGCCAGGCCCAGGACTCTATATTCTGGAAATAACTCTGGAAGCTTTTAGAACTGGCAGACCCATATTAGTAAACAAGTACACAGCTAATTGGTTAATATTGGCATTTTGAGCAGATAGACTCAAGTTTAGACCATCTCCAGGGCTGTTCACAGCACTTATGAGAACTCTATAGTCACCAGCTCCCAGCCCACTCAGTCCTGTTCCATCCCAACTGCCCAGACCTGAGCAGCAGAAGCAGTACCACTCCAAAGCCTGTGATGAAGATCAATGCAAGACTTCAGAGCAGGAGAGACCCTAGAGGTCAGCTGCCCTCCCTCTCTCCCATGCCATGGCTATACAGAGGAAACTAAAGCCATAATGGAAGGGACTGGCCTAGGGGCTCCCATCTCCTTCCTGCCCCTCACACAGGAGATTCCTGGCCCAGAGGTATCCCTCTACAGCTGGGGGTAGACACTACTTCTACTGCAGGGAACCCATACCAGGTCAGCCAGGCATTTGTGTGGGGCCCCCAGACAATGGACTCAGGGATTCAAGAAAATCCCAAGGGATAAAGAAGGACTATAAGAAGGAAGATAGAAAATAAGAAGACAAAGAAACTAAAGTTAAGCTTCAGCAAAAGGAACTTACTGGAAGGAGACACTAACCAGCCTGGATTCTACCTGCCTAAGAAAGTCCAGGTACAGTGAGGGTGGACCTGTACTCGGGAAGGTATATCTTGCCCATGGCCTTGGAAGAAGGAAAGGTCCCTTTCGTTGATGACGAGACGGAGGCCCAAATAATAGAAATGGCTTCACTGCAATTGCTAGGTATCCAAAGACAGGCAGACAGGCAGGGAGCCAGGGGGTAAGGGGGAGGGGGAGCCCTCACCCTTCTCCCTATCACCTCTCCACCCTGTGACTCAGATGTGAAGCCTAGACCAGCTAACACGAACATGCCCAGAAACTGGTGGGGAGTCAGCGTTCAGGCCTGTCCAGCATCCACCCTACATTCTAATTTGGACTCAACCTGAGAGCTGAGGACCCAGGGGAGCCTCCTGCCCTGGCAGCTGTCCTGTAGGCTGGGTCCCAGGAATAGGGAAAGCGAAGTTGGAGCTTCAGAGCTCTAGGGTCCCAGACGCAGTCCCTAAGCTCCCATCTTAATTAGTCTTGCCCCACTTCTTGGAGTTTGTTTCCATCTGCTCCAGGTTGGGGGAAGGAGTCCTAAGTCCTGATCCTTGCTGTGTCACCTCTAACAAGCCACTCCTCTTGCCTGGTCTACAGGTCTCCCCACACCACAGCGGTCAGGTTGGACTATTCTGCTGTGACAACTGCCCACGGCAGAATAATGCTTAAGTTTCCACATCTGAAAAATGGATAAGAGTACCTACCCTTTTGTATAATTGAGGTTTGATTGAATTAATATGTATAAAGTACTCAGAATGGCACCTGACCAAATAAAGAGTTCAAGATGCTACATGCAGTTGTGTGCAAACTGCTTTTCAGTCACAGCAAGAACCAGCTGGTGGTGGCTCATGGTGATGATCCTCTTTGTTTATGGAAGCCTAGGATGGGCGGTAGAGGGAGGGTTAGATGACAGCCCAGAACAGAGGTCCCACCTAACTCACAGGTAGGTGCCTGGCCTGCAAGGCCCACTTTGGCTTGGCCAATCTAGGAGCTCCTTGGTCTCTCCATGCATGCTCTGTTGGTTCTGGGACTGCCCTCCAGTCCACTGAGGATTCTGGCTAAGTCAGCACTGGAGCATCTAAGCCTTCCCGCCTTCTTCCCCTCAGCTCCATCCCTGGGGGAGTCCCTTCCTCCATCTGTCAGGTACAGTGGACACAAGGCTGTGAAGTCAGACACACCTGGGCTCCAATTTCTGCTCTGCTCAACATCCCATCTCACTGTGCCTCATCTGTAAAATGGAGGGGACCACATTGACCTCCCTGGCTTGGATATGATAAGTCTTAGGACAGAGCCATGGCTGTCAGGTGGGCACCTTTGACAGTCACTGTTTTCCCTCGTTGTTGCAAGGTAACTATTATTAGAGCCCCCTTATACACTCAAGACTGCCCTGGTTTGGACTGAAGTCCAGGGGTTAGGCCAGTGGGCAGACAGACTGGTGAGCCTCATCTCAGCATCAGCCGGACTCCATGTCCCATTTTACTAAGGTAAACACTGAACGGAGAAAGCTCTCTCAAGGTCACCCCAGAGACAATATTTTCCAAATCCTGGTCTCCTGATCCCATCTAGGCCTCCCACTTCCTTTCTTCCATGGTCTCTCCAATACACTCACCGTATTTCAGATGTCCAGACAATCTGGACAGAATCTAGAGCACCCAATTTGCCTGCTCCTTCCTCTGAGAAAAGGCTCTACTGCAGGGCCAGCATGGGACCCCTTCTCCTTCCAGCAGGCTATCAGCTCCTAAAATCTGCCCAATTTTGTCTCAGCCAGATTCCAAGCCTCCTCCCTAAGACGAGAACACAGGCCTAGGAATGGCAGTGCAGAGTCCAGAAGGAGAAAGAATAAGCCCAAAAGAGCCTCGCTTTTCGGGGGGTGAGGGGAGGTGGGCTGGCCTCTGCCTAAGCTTGAATGCATCATGCCAGAGGACTGCTGGCCCCTCGCTCTTAGAAACACCTCAAGTGGAAAGTCAGAAATGGCCTCTCTTAGCTCTGCCTCCCTGCACAAGGGTCAGAAAGGCCAGTCTGGCTTCACTCCCTTCTATTTCTGTACAAGCCGGGGAGCCCTGGGTATGGGGCTGCCTTCATGCCCCCAGCTCTGCCTTGGGTGAAGGTCCCCAGGCACCCCATGGGCAGCGATTTAGCAGCAGTTTAACCACTGTTAAAGGTAGTTAAAGGAAGTCCCTGCTTCCCCCTCCCACTGTCCACATAGGAACATGCCACCCAAGGAACTGGTTGAACCAGCTTTCCTAGGCCCTAAAGCAGCAGTGGGTGTGGCTCCACTCTGAACCAGGGAGACACCTGTCCCAGTGGGCCCCAACCAGCCAGGCCACCTCCCCTGCCCTATCCCTGCCCAGGGCTCAGAGCTAGATCTCAGGCATCAGTCTGTCCTCAGCCAGACCCTCCTTGTAAGTCTCCCTCTCCCACCCTAGGCCTAAGAGTTCACTGAATCCACTCTCCCTTGTTTTATAGATCAGGAAACTAAGGCCCCAGAGACAGGAAGGCACTTTCCAGGGGGAAGAGCTAAGACTAGAACTCAGGCCTCAGGTCTCCTGAAGCTGAAAGAAGAGAGAAGGAGGAGGAGAGGAATGCGGAAATGTGAGAAATGAGCAAAGAAGAGAAAAGAGAAAGTCAAGGGAGAAAAGAAGCTCGGAGCTACAGAAGTCAATCTCCTGGTAAAGGAGAGCAGGGCCGGTTTGCACCAGGCTCTCCCGGATACTGAGGTAGGGGATTGACTTTGCCGACCCCCAGGCATAATTCAAGAGGCCTGAGTCCTGGCCCCACCCAGAGGAAAACTCCCAACCAAGCCAGGCCTGACCTCAGGGCCTAAGGGCCAAGGAGCCAGCCCCACGCCCTACAGAGCCCTACAGACAGTCTTCCTGAGTTACTAAGCAGCCCCAGGGAGGACCACACCTTCTTCTGACATCTGACCTGCCTGTTGTCCCCAGAACTCACTCACCCGCTAGGTCAGGTCAGCCCACTCACTGCTCAGGCAGGAAGATAGCTCAGGAAGGGGGAGTGAGATGGGCCATGAGCTCCTGGACCCCTGACTCCTCCCTGGCCCAGCCCAGGTGCCCCTGGGTGACCCGGGATGAGTCACTTCCCTGGCAGTTGCTTGACAGCCCAACAGTAACAGAGAGGAGCCCATCTGGTCCCTCCCCTACAGAGGGTCTGTGAGAACTGAAAACATGGCCAGGCTTGGGAAGTGGCCAACATGGATGTGTGCTTGGGGAGGCCCAGGAGGAAGGGACAGTTCCAGGTGGGCCATGGACTCCCTGTGTAATCACTCTTCTGTGGACACCACCT
This sequence comes from Mormoops blainvillei, assembly GCA_004026545.1. Classification (NCBI taxonomy): domain Eukaryota; kingdom Metazoa; phylum Chordata; class Mammalia; order Chiroptera; family Mormoopidae; genus Mormoops; species Mormoops blainvillei. Next base: position 356,118 of record PVJD01000356.1, on the reverse strand, counting down.
TCTTCATCTGCAAAATGGGGACAAACGACCCTTCCATACACAGATTGGGAGCTTACATATAGGATATGCAGTGGTGAGACACACTCTGAAGGGAGGTGAGCTTGTGAGGCAGTGGGAAAACAGGCCACATTGTGCTCGTTGTCTGAGTCTATATCTATGTGGGCTCCTCAAGGGTGAGGTCTGGGCCCTGGTCATCTCTTGTGTTCCCAGATCCAGCCTGATACCTTGAAGGGCTCATTGTATAATGTGTAAATGAGAAAATGAGACAGAAACAGAAAAAGAAAAAAAGGAAGAAAGGAAGGAAAGAACAAAAAGAAGGTAAACAGCGAGCTCCATGAGGACAGGGACCCGATCTACTCACAGTAATATCCCTGCACCTAGAATAGCACCTGCCAAATAGTAGGTGCTCAACGCACTTGCTGAATGAATGAACAAAACACAGACAGACTCAATCAGCGGTTCCATTCTGTGTAGGCCATGTTCATATTCCCACGTCCAGAAGTGCAGACTCAGTACAGGTCTCCAGACATGCTGCACTGGCTCTTACCTTTCTGGAGGTGGATGATGTCTGGAAAGTTGGACAGCAAACCCTGATAGAGAGACAGCATGTCGAGCATCTGGAAGAGGTCATTCTTGGGCTGCTCAGCGAACATCTCGCCGACAGCTTCATAAGTGCGGCCCGTATGAGAAATGGCACTGTTGAGGGCCTCAGAGCTAAAGGGGGGGTCCATCTGGAAGGCATGACTGATGGCCTGGAAGGCATTGCCCAGCTTCTGGAATTCTTTGCGGAAGCCCCCCACATGCTTGCGCACCAGCTCCAATGCTACAGTGCTGAGCTGCAGGACGCTGTCATCCATCTTCTTGCTGAAGGCCTTAAAGGTGTCCACACGATCCTCCACATCCTGCAGGTCCTGGTGCTCCGTGGGGATCTGGAAGGTGAGGAGGAAGCTGGCACCCACCATCTCGTCCTTCTCTGCCCGGCGTTTGCCCATCTTCCACTGCTTGTCATCCAGGCAGCTGAGGAAATGCTGGAAGCCCTCATACTGGGATAGCACAGGGTGGCTGGTCATGTGGTCCATCCAGAGGATGAGCCGCCGCTTCCGCTTCTCAATAAAGTCCTCCTCAAAGCGGCCTGTGGCCTGCTTCTCTGGCAGGTGGGGCACAGAGATGACAGTGAATTTGTGAAGCAGGCGGTTATAGAGCCAATCAAAGTGCTTGTATCGCCGGTAGACAGGGGAGCTAGCGTGGGTGGGTGTGAGCTTGTAGGAGATGTAGCTTTTGATGCCCTTAAATTTGGTCTGTTTGGTGGGTTCCTCCACGGAGCAGGCAAATGGGTGAGGGTTGGCCTTCCACTGGGGGCCACGAGGGCCCATTTCAATGGAGTATGTCTCAGTGATCTTAGCCATCATGGGCACATCACCCAGGATAAAGGCCTCCACTCCAGAGCGCACAAAGCACGAGAAACGGTTGAGGTTGCGCCCCACCACACTGCCTCGCTTGGCAGATGCCAGGCTGTCCTGCCTCTCCAGGGGTGGCTTGGGCCGGAAGGCCATGTGCTGGCTGGGGTACGCACCAGGGTAGGAGAGGTTAAGTGGGGGGTGCCCGTTGGTGCCCAGCCCACCAGCCCGTGGCTCCTCCATTACTGTGCATCCATCATCCCAGTCATCCCAGTCATCATCATCATCCTCCTCAAAGCTACCCTGGTTTGAGAGGAAGACACTGCCCCCACCACTCCCAGGGCTGGCCACACTGGGGCTGTCACACAAGCTCACCTGGTTGCTTGGAGAGCCTGCAGGGCTGCTGGAATAGTCAGCATGGTTGAAGTTTGTGCCAGAACGGATGATCTCCACATAAGAGGCAGGGAAGAGCCCTGTCTCACCGTGGCTGTTCTGGCCCTGCAGCCAGCCATCCAGAGAGGTTTCACTGAAGATGACCAGGTCTTCACCCTGTTGGATGTTGATTTCCTCCTTGTTCTCGCTATGGAAGTCATAGAGGGCTCGGCCTTTTAGTGCCATGGCTAGGCCAGTAGATAGAGAAAGATGAGGAGAGGGTCCTGCCCAGAACTGAGGTGTCCAAGAAGGTACTAGCAAACCAAGGCCTACCCTAGCAGCTCAGTCTCTCTGCCACTAAAGCAAGTCTCAGCACCAAGAGATGCTATCCAGTCTCCTTCTCTTCAAAGCTGTGCCCATGGCCCAGAAACTTCCCTATCACGTCTCCTGGTACAAGCCTGAGGCCAGGGGGACCTCATATCCATAGTTTTCCTCCCTTCTTTGGCAGCCCCTGAAGGGGAGTCTCTCCCTCCTCCCACTCCCAGAAGAAAAGTCAAGTGACTTGGAGAAATCAGCTCTGAGAGGGCAAGAATTCCACTTTCCACTGGAACAACGTTCTAAAACAAAGGCGAATCACTCCAAAACGGTTCCAGAACCCCGGCAGCTCTGGCTCCCAGCTCCTTCTGGCTCCTCAGTCCTTGGAAGACTCTTATCACATTCCTCCGAAGTTCTGCTCCGTCCGCCTTCCTCCTCCTCTTGGGCCACTAGGTTTTCAAAAATCCACAAAATCCAAGAGGGGCAAGGAGAAAAGCAGCAGCTTCCTGAATCGAGTCCAAGGGTGGATGTGTCCAGCTTCCCAACGAGCCAGGACGGGAAAACAAGGACTGAGGCTTACACAACAGACGCCAACTCTCCGACCAGGCGGGCCAGGGGGGCCCCAGACGGCTCCGGCGCCCGCTCCTCACCCAAGTGACCAGCCCCCACCCAAGAGATGGAAGGGGGCAAAGTAGCGCTCGGGCGACTTCTGTCCAGCAACTGAGTGGCCTCTTTTGTTTGCCTAATTATTCGGCAGTTTATGAGCCTGAAGCTGACCCAATCTGAGTCCGACGACCCCGTCCAAAAATAAGCCGCCCGGCGCAGGCGTACAGGCCCCCGGCCCGGCCCTGCACGCACACTCAACAGGAGTTTGCAGAGTGAGCTCCCGCGAGCAGATGGCGCGGCGGGCCGGTCGGTCTCGGTTCCGTGGGTCCGTCAGTGGGCGGCAGTCTGCGGTCCCTACGCCCCAGCCCGCTCTTCCAGCACTCGTAGCCCCTCCGCACAGCCAGCGAGTGGCCAGCTCCAAAAAAAAAAAAAGTCTATTCCGGGAGGTGGCGTCCAGGAGGAGGAAACAGCCACAGCCGCGGGGGAGGTGCTGGGTAGGGATAGGCAGGGAGGGTGGGGAGAGGCTGGGAGGAAGGAAAAGCAGGCAAACTCCACTGCTCTTCCGAGCTGCGCAGGGCAGGGACGCCGGCTCCGCCCTCCCGGCCCGCCTGCCCCTAATTTACTGCAATGCAATAGCCCCTCACTAGCTACCCGGAGATCGGGATGCTAGGGGAAGACGACTACCCAGGAATCCCGGGGCCGCGAACCTCTAGGAACAGCCCCCCTTCACGGAGAGGAACCTCTCGCCCTGAGGGTCTTGAACGCTGAGCTCTCCCCTGCCAGCCACCGCCGCCTCCTCGCTTCCTGGGATCCGGTCACCCTCTTGCCTTTTCCGTGACGCCAGTGGAGGAGAACTCGGAAAGTTTGCAAAGTGAGGGGTTGCAAGGAGGGTGCCAGAGCCAGGACCGCGGGCGGCAATTAAAGAAGGGTTCTTGGAGAGTCACGGACGCGCCCCACCCCAGCTCCGGCGGGACTAGGAGGTGGCCGTGCAGCCCGGGATTTTTCTCCGGAGGGACCCCCAGAGCCAGCACACCCTCACAGAAGCCTCAGTGGCCTGGGATAGTTGCCGCTGTGGGTCCTAGTACCTTAACCAGGCAAAGCCAGGAGCACCCCTGCCTTTGGGAAATTTCCTTCATGGAAGTTTCTTGAGCGACATCTTGTAGCGGCAGAAACAAGCCCAGGCACCACCTGGTTCCTTGTTGCTTTGTGCAGCGGCGGGGACCGGGTATTGTCTTTGCCACCTGCTAAAGAAGCGAGGAGAGAGGGATGGTCAGGGTGAACTTCCAGGAAGAGACAAGGGGGATTTGACCCTTGGTTGGTCATCCCATCCGGAACATTTTGGATACTGACTGCCAGGCACTGTTCAGGGACCCTGGAATTACAGCACAAGGCAATCTGGGTTCCTGCCCTGGAGTATTTACAGTTCATCCTCTTCATCTTAATCCTTCCATTCTGCCTCAGTCTCATTCATTCCAATCCTACACTCAAGGAAACATTAACTAAGTACTTTTTTCGGTACTAGGTCCCTGGGCTACAAAGAGGAATAAGATATTGTTCTTACTTTCCAGGGTCTCAGGTGTATCTGGAAAAGTGGGCAGATGCTCCCTGCCCAGTGTGACCAGTCTCATGAAATGTGCTTGGGAGGGCACAGATCCCAGCCAAAGTGGAGCAAGGATCAAGGTCTTCCTGGAGGAGGAGGTGTGAAGTAAAGGCTTCAGTTCCTACTCCCTTTCCTGGCCATGCCCTGGAGCCTTATGTACCCACCTAGCTAGGATTTACTTCCCATTCATTCTTATTCTTCCCATTTGTTGCAGATTAACTGGCAGAAGACTTTATTGCTAAAGGTGGACACTTTTGGCTATTTTGAAGGATGTGATCTGCAGGCCTCTAGCTCCAAAACTCAAATTCATTGGTGCAGTGAATAGATCCAATACCCTCCCTGTGCAGGGCTGCCATTTGACCCAAATAAAGTTGTTTGGGTCAAACCCCAAAAACTCAAGTATTAATTTGCACAAAGAAATAGAACTGTCAGGCAAACCTGAATTTTTGCATCAATAGATCAAGGCAGTTTGGGCTGCTCCTTGGGAAGCCCAGGTACCAGAAGAGTAGCACTATGAACCTGGAACCCCCAGAATGGGAAAAGAGAACACTATGACAAGTCTCTCAACCAAGAAGCCATAAGATCTTATCCCCCTCTATAGTAGCATCCTTGATTCTAAGGACTCTGTTTAGCCTAGTATCTCTATGACCAGAGCCTGAATTCATGTTTCCCCCAGCTGCTTTGGGATGCCTCTTTTCTGTGATTTCTATTCTGTTCACAAAATCTCTCTCCAAGCTGGGTGTAACAATAGTGGCTACTTCCTTAGTGCTAGACACTGTTGTAAACATTTTATCTTTATTAGCTCTCTTAATACAATTGGGATTTCTGCTCTTACACATCTAGGGTCCTAGTCCAGCCCCATCCTCTTGAAGGGCCCCCAGCCACCACCTTGATGGCCTTTAGTTGGTTGCCAAACACTTCAGTCACACATTTACAGACCAACCATCTTTGATTTGCTCCCACACCTTTTCTGGATGGATTTTTCTAACTCTCAGGGGCCACCGTTATTTCCAAATTCTTAGGGAGAACTCACTCTCCAGCCTCACAGACATTTCCAGGGCTTGTATCATCCATTCCCACCCTTTCAGAGACTCTCTTCAAGCCTAGGAGTTACAGAGCCTCTGGTCACACATCCCAGGAAAGCACTAATTTTTGTGGTTTCCCTACAGTCTGCCCATTAGTTTGGGGAGAGTTCCTTATTAAATTCCCTTCACATTATTGTAGCTGGAATTTGTTCTCTCCTGCTGGGACCCTGATTCCTGCACAGGAAACAATATCCATCCCCCCATCCAGGCATCCAACTTCCTTCCTTTAGGAAAGGAGTCAGCAAGGGAGAGCCATGGCCAATGGTTTCCAGGGTGACCCGGCCAGTGGCAGCCAGGCATACACACTGGACAGTACGACAGTAATGCAGACCAGAGATGATGAGGGCCTGAGGCAGGGCAGGGGTAATGGGCTGGAGAGAAGTAAGTCTGGGAGTTTATGGAGGTAGTACAGACAGGAATGTCAACCAACAATAAATGGGTATTAAGAGAAGAATCAACATCTTAAAAAAAAAATTTAGCCCTCGCTGATGTGGCTCAGTGGATTGAGTGCTGGCCTGTGCACCAAAAGGTTGCAGATTCAATTCCCAGTCAGAGCACATGCCTGGGCTGCAGTCCAGGTCCCCAGAAGGGGGCACATAAGAGGAAACCACACATTGACGTTTCTCTCCCTCTCTTTCTCCCTCCCTTCCCCTCTCTCAAAAAATAAATAAAAAAATTTTTTTAAGTTGACTCCTTTCCCTCCGACAGGCTATTGCCCCATTTCTCTGCTCACCTGTGCAGCAAAACTCATCAAAGTGGCACCTATACTGACACAGTTGCCTCCAATTAAACCCTTTCTTTTCTTAAACCTCTCTAGCTATTCGTTCACCCTCATACTCCACTGAAACTAATCAAGGTCATCAAGGACTTAATAGTTATTCTCAGTCCTCCTCTTTCTACTCAACTTATCAGTAGCATTTGACCAATTTGGTAATTCATTCCCCTTGAATACTTTTTCTTCACTTGCCTTGCGGAGACCATATTCTCCCAGGTTCCTTCTACTTCCCTGGTTCATCCTCTTCTTTCCAATAATTCTGAACACTAGAGTGACTACAGTTTTGTGGTCCTCTTGCTTTTTCCATCCATGTTTACTCCTTTGATGATCTCACCCAGATTCACAGCTTCAAATGCCATCCATCTGCCAATAACACCCTTCTTCTTTTTTAATCTCCAACCCAACCCTGTCTCTCAAACTCCAAATTCACATCTTTCTCTTTGACTTCTCCCCTTGGATATATACATATCTCCAAGCCAACATGTCCAAGGTTGAATTTCTGATCTTGCCCCCCAAACCTGTTCTACTTGGTACCCTTCCCTATATCAGATGATAAGTACTTTACTTCAGTTGCTCATGGTCAAAAACTGAAGCCATTCTTGACTTCCCTCACTGTCCTGGGACTGTTAATTAGCATCTCACTGCTGCTCTCCTGGTCCCAGCCACCATCTTTCTTGCCTGGATCACTGCGACAGCTTCCTAATGGTCTGTTTCCACCTCTGCCTCCCAGTAGTCTGTTCTCAAGATGGCATGAGGGTGATCCTTTTAAAACATATGTTAGATGTCAATCCTCTGCTCAAAACCGTGCAATGTTCTTATCTCACTCAGCATAAAAAGTCCTTACAAGGGCCAACAAACTTCTTTATCTGAGTCCCCTCTCCTCCCTGCCTAGCCCACTTTGCTTCAGACAAGATGGCTGCTACTCCTCTTCTGACATGGCAGGCACACTCCTGTCTAAGGTATTCGCACTGTTGCCTCTTCCTGAAATGCTATTCCCCTAGATATACACATGACTAAACCCCTATTAAATACCACTTCAGTAAGACCTACCCTGGCATGCCCTATTTAAAATTACAGTCCATCTTCACCCCAAGCCCTTCTAAATCCTGCTGAATTGTTTCGTGACACCACCTGCTAACATATAATTTACTTATTTATCATGTTTGTCTGGGGAGAAGGAAGTTAGCCAAGAGTCCTGCTGCAGACATGTTGAGCAACAGCTAGAAGGGAATGAGCCTAGAGGAATATGAAGGGTGGAGATAAAGGGCAAACTGGAAGAAGATATTTGTACCACATATAACTGGTTAAGGGATTAATATCTGGAATATATAAAGAATACCTTCTAATCAATTAGAAAAAAACACAAGCAATCTATATAAGTTTTTTACTGTAGCTGTTGTAACAAATTACCGCAAACTTAGTCACTAACACAACAAAAATTTATTATCTTACAGTAGTGGAGATCAAAAATTCAAACTAAGCCCTGGCTGGTGTAGCTCAGTGGATTGAGGATAGGCCTGCGAACCAAAGGGTTGCCAGTTCGATTCCCCAGTCAGGGCATATGCCTGGGTTGTGGGCCAGGTCCCCAGTACGGGGGGCACACAAGAGGCAACCACACATTGATGTTTGTCTCCCTCTCCTTCTCCCTCCCTTCCCCTCTGTCAAAAAATAAAATAAAATCTTAAAAATATATAAAAATAAAAATTCAAACTAGGTCTCACAGGGCTTAAATCAAGGTGTCAGCCCAGCTGTGTTCCTTCTGGAAACTCTAGGGAAAAATCCATTTCCTTGCTTTTACGGGCTTACTAGAGGATGACCATATTCCTCTGTTCCAGGCCCCCTTTCATCTTCAAAGCCAGCAATCACATCATTCAGACTTCTGCTTCCATCACCATATCTCTTATGGTTCTGCTGCCTCCTTCTTTCACTTATAAGGACCCTTGTGATTACAGGGGACCCATTAAGATAATCTGGGATAATTTTATCACTTACTGATCCATATTTTGCAGTCATATCTGCAAAATCCCCTTTCTCATGTAAGGTAACATACTCACAGGTTCTGTGTGGATGTCTTTGGGTGGGGGTGGGGGGTCATTAGTCTACTTACCACATAGTCTAATAGAAAAATAGACAAAAGACATGAAGAGATATTCCAAAAAGGAGGAAACACATATGAAACTTCATTCATCAGGGAAAGGAAAATTAAAATCACAATGAAATACCATCACATATTCCCCAAATTGGAAAAAAAATTTAAAAACCAGTTGAGAACAAGGAGCAAAAGGAACTGTCATGCACTACCAAAGGACTAAATTGGTACAAACCTTTCATTAAATAATTTTTTTAAAGATTTTATTTATTTTATTTTTTGACAGAGGGGAAGGGAGGGAGAAAGAGAGGGAGAGAATCATCAAGGTGTGGTTGCCTTTCGCTCGCTCCTGTACTGGGGACCTGGCCTGCAACCCAGACATGTGCCCTGACTGGGGAATCGAACCAGTGACCCTTTGGTTCACAGACCAACGCTCACCAGCTGGGGCTCATTAAATAATTTGACAGTATCTGGTAAGGTTGAACATGCACATACTTTACAACTCAGCAATTCTGACTGGAAATCGAACTGGCAACCTTTCGGTTCCCAGGCCAGCACTCATTCCACTGAGCCACACCAGCCAGGGCTAAAACTATTTTTCTTTTTAAACAAAAGATTCAGAATAGATACCTCTACCTCTGGCTGGGAGACTTGGCAGGAGACCTGGCGACATTATCTTAAACTGGCTGTTGGGTTTATAAGTATTTGATATACTTTATAACTTACATATGATACAAATTCTATTTACCATATACCAAGTATTATACTTTAAAAAAGAGGAAAAGCATGCCAAACCCCCCCCCCAAAAAAAAACAAAAAAACCCCAAAAACCAAAAACCAAAACCCAAAAGCGCAGAAGCTAGGTGGCGTGAAAGGCTTGGACAAATGAAGAGGTTGGTCTTGCAGGCTACACGAAGGTATAATTTACAGAAATAAGTAGCTGAGTTACCTTCGTTAACTCGATACTAGGTGACCGAATATCCACCCGGTCTAGCAAATTCGTTTGAGTCTGCACTGAAGGGTCAGGGCGTGTACCTACTATCCAAATTTCTCAAACTTGCTGGGTTTTATGAATCAAGTGACACTCCAGTCAAAATGCATATTTCCAGGTAGCTCCCATATAGATTACGATTCTGTGCGTGTAGGAAGCGGCCGAAGAATCTGCATTTCACAGGTTCGCTGCAGGCCATCCCCATTTAAACGTTCCGCCCGGCCGGTGAAGAACCTGGCTCTGGCCATCGGCGGGGACTGCCAGGTCAGCCCACGGATTAGCAGACTCAGGGAGGTCCCCTATTAAATGAAAGGAACCTAACGGTCAGCACAATGTAAACCCAACGAAACAAGCGCCGTCTCCCCCCTTCCTAGCAACTGGCTTCCTTAGCTCTTGTAGGAGCTAAAAAGTAGCTCCTAGGAGTCCCTAAAAGGAAGCAACTTGAATGACAAAAAATGACTACTGTACTAGGAGACTGGTTCCTAGCAATTTAACGAGGCTCCGCCCTCCCGGCCCCGCCCAATCTCGTTCTGGGCTACCCCAGTCCCTCCTCCGCTGGGTCCCCGGCTTGCTGGGTGACGGAAGAAACTGGAGATACAGTATGGAGACGTGGCCCACTCTGACCAATGGAAACCGGGGGAGTGGCCATGAGCCTTTCTTTCATTGGCCCAATTATCGGGGAGCGACCAGGTCTTCGTGCGCAGAGGCGGAAGTCGCACGGAACCTGGAATCCTTCCTTGCACTTCCTTGCGTCCTAGGGAGCCGCAGCCGCCATCATGGTCCGGAAACTTAAGTTCCACGAGCAGAAGCTGCTGAAGCAGGTGGACTTCCTGAACTGGGAAGTCACTGACCAAAACCTGCATGAGCTGCGCGTGTTGCGGCGTTATCGGCTGCAGCGGCGTGAGGACTACACGCGTTACAACCAGCTGAGCCGTTCTGTGCGCGAGCTTGCGCGGCGCCTGCGCGACCTGCCTGAGCGTGACCCGTTTCGCGTGCGCTCCTCAGCCGCGCTGCTGGACAAACTGTATGCTCTTGGCCTGGTGCCCACGCGCACCTCTCTCGAGCTCTGCGACTTCGTCACGGCCTCGTCCTTCTGCCGCCGCCGCCTGCCTACCGTGCTCCTTAAGCTGCGCATGGCGCAGCACCTCCAGGCTGCCGTCGCCTTCGTGGAGCAGGGCCACGTGCGCGTGGGTCCCGACGTGGTCACCGACCCCGCCTTTCTTGTGACCCGCAGCATGGAGGACTTCGTTACTTGGGTTGACTCGTCCAAGATCAAACGGCACGTGCTGGAGTACAATGAGGAGCGAGATGACTTTGATCTGGAAGCCTAACGTATCTTCCCCCGCCACTGCTGCATTTTGTGAGTTTGGAAGCTGACACCTGATGCTGGACATTCCTAAAGGCGCTTTTCCGCAAGAGTGTGTCAGCCAATTGTAGCACCCTGGAAGCCAAAGGGTACGCCACGGTTTTCCACGAAATTTTCTTAGCCCTTGGACTAAGGGATAATTAAATGACTACCTTCAAACAATGGGAAGCGGTTTTGTGCTGCGCTGGGGAATTGTTCTTGTTCCTTTAACATTGTAGTGTGAAAGCAAAAACTCTGCACCCCACCCCCACTTTCCCCTTATGTCCTAGCGGTACAGTTTGGTTCATTTAATTCTAATTCTTGCTCCTGTTCATGGTTAAGCTGTGTACCAGTGGTAGAGAATTTGGTCTTAAGTTTTCACAAAATGGGTGAGACTTTAGTGTGTGGTATCCCGTCCCTTGTTTAAAGGAATGCTTTTTTAATGTCAATAAATGGTCCAACTGCTTTGTAAGTGCAAATTTTTGCCTGATTTTTTCACATAAGGTCGTATCTACAGGTCTCCTTGGCTCAGGAACCTAGAGAAAAGGAATAGGGTCAGCAGCTGCGTGCCAGTAAGTGAGGCCTGCAACAGGAGCGGCATGTGAAGGTAGCAGGGTGTTTGTTGTACAGGGCTAGGCTAATTTGTCAGTTTACTAATCCCTTCCTTGTAATGAGTGTTTCCGCAGAGCTCGTTCCCATAAAACTTCCTGCTGGTATTCCAGCCCCAGAAAATACCATATTAGAGGGCTGAAGTGTTTGCTTACCTAAGGAAATAATTACCCTGTAGCTTGGCCATCTAGCAGTTAGTAGTGGCCCAGGAGGTTCCTGTAAACTTAGGTGTTATTAGAGGAGAGGGAGAGAATTGGAAGGAAGAGTAGTGAGACACTGTTTTTTACCCAAAGACTTCTACAAGGAGAATAAATAGAATGCCAAGACCAGTGGAATGGCGCTTACATGTGCCTCCTCTGTATCTCCTGGTGTGAGGCAGCTCTTGAAGAAGCAGTGAAGGGAATGAGGTACAATGAAGGGATAACAATAGCAAATGCTTTACATGCCAGGCATGGTTTTAAGTACATTACATATCTTAACCATTTATTCTAGTACTCCTGTGAAGTAGGAAATCCAATTACTGTATTCTCTGCTTTTCAGGTGAGGGAACCAAGGCAGAGATGGGTCAAATTACCCCAGATTGCATAGCCAATAAGTGGTGGAGCTGAAATCATGCTCCGTTTAAGAAACTAAACATTGGCACTGCTGACACATAGGATGTGTCAGTATTTTTTTGTAAGGTCTCAACTATGCCTCAAATATTAATAAGGTTCCCTATATACACACTTACTTGCTACTAAAAATTGAAATAGCACACCAAGAAATATGTTACAATTCAAATTTTTGAAAACCAGAGAATCTAGTTAATGCACCCTGTACTAATCATTCTCTAACCAAACCACTCAATGTTTTCTTTTTTATATTCCTTCCACACATGTTACTTGCTTTTAAATCTTGATGCTGGGTATCATCTTACTGACTTCAGGCTTTTAAAACACAAAAGCACTGAAAATCTATTAGTGCTTCTTTCAGTCAAATGAAAAAGGAACTGAAGTATATTGAAGTAATTCAAACACAAACTACATAGATTCTTTACAAGTTACTGGCATCAAGGTAAACAAAAAGATGCAAGAGAAAGACATCACATAACTTCTATCATATGTTGTCAAAATATTGATGTGCAATCTATCCTAGCATAGAGTAGCTTTCCCAAAGCTGCTGCATGACCTTAAAATTACTAACAAGAAAAAAAAGTACAAGAATAAGATTTATGACTAAATTGACTCCATCTCATAGTTATTCCCCATGCTAATTTTTTTTAAAATTTTTTTAAAGAGAAAGGGAGGGAGAGAGGGGGAGAAACATTAATGTGTGATTGCCTCTCAAGCACCCCCTACTGGCCGGCAACCCAGGTATGTGCCCTGACTGGGAATCGAACCAGTGACTCTTTGGTTCCCAGGCTGGCACGCAATCCACTGAGCCACACCAGCCAGGGCCTTAACCTATTGCATAAACTAAGAGAGCACTTACTATGTTAATATAAGAAACCTCCAAAGCTGTAGGGAATTTTTACAAGAGTTTATTTGGGCCAAACTGATGATAATTACTGGGAAGCAAGATCTCAGACACTCCCAAGAATGAGATCAGAAGTGTGACTACCAACACTGACCTGTCCAGTTAGGAATTTATGATCAGATCACTCTGTAAGTTTACCTTCCATGACTGGACTTGTAAGTTTTATTACAGAACCTCTTTTTCTTCCATAAAAGTATACTCAGAGTGATAATTATTGGATCATATGGTAATTTTATGTTTAATTTTTTTGAGGAACCAGTATAGTGTTTTCCATAGTGGCTGCACCATTTTATATTCCCACCACGAGTGAGGGTTCCAATTTCTGCACATCCTCACAACATTTATTTTATTTTTAAAAGGCAGAAACATTTAAAAAAGGATTTTACTTATATATATATATTAAAATATTTTATTTTTTTATTTTTAGACAAAGGGGAAGGGAGAGAGAAAGAGAAGGAAAGAAACATCGATCTATGGTTGCCTCTTGCACACCCCGCACTGGGGACCTGGCCTGCAACCCAGTCATGTGCCCTGACTGGGAATCAACAAGCGACCTTTTGGTTCCCAGGCCAGCGACTCAGTCCACAGAACCACACCAGCCAGTGCTACTTATTTATTTTTTTAAAGAAGGGAAGGATAAAGAGAGGGAGAGAAACATGGATGTGCAATAGATATACCTGTAGGTTGCCCCTCACATGCCCCCAACTGGGGACCATGCAACCCAGGCACGTGCCCTGGCTGGGAATCGAACCAGCAACCTCTCAGTTTGCTGGCTAGCACTCAATCCACTGAGCCACACAAGTCGGGGCTACTTTATTTAATTTTTTTAATAGTGGCCATCTCATTGATGTGAAGAGGTATCTTATTGTGATTTTGATTTGCATTTTTGTAATGATTAGTGATGTTTTTAGGTGCCATTGTCCATTCGTATATCTTTGGAGAAATATCTGTTCAAGTTCTATGCGCATTTGAAATTATATTGGTTTGTGTTGTTGAGCTGTAGTTCTTTACATAGCCTGGATATTAGTTCTGGATATCAGATACTTGAGTCGTAAATATTTTCTTCCATTCTGAGTTGTGTATTAACTCTTGATAATGTCCTTTGATGTACTAAAGTGTTTAAGTCGATGAAGCTCAATTTGTTTTTAATTTGTTTTGGTATCATACCTTTAGACAATTTTTTAAAAAGATTTTATTTATTTACTTCTAGAGAGAGGGGGATGGGGGGAAGAAAAAGAGCAATGTGTTAGAGATACATGGATCAGTTGCTCCTTGTACACCCCCAGCCAGGGACCTGGCCCATAACCCAGGCATGTGCCCTGGCTGGGTATCAAACTGGCAACCTCTCAGTTGCAGGCCAGCACTCAGTCCACTGAGCTACACTAGCCAGGGCTATAGACAATTTTTGTAAGAGTTTATGTGAGCCAAAGTGACCACATATGCAGGGTGCAAGTTCTCAAATGCTCCTGAGAATAACAGTTTCACATCTTCTTTTATGCATTTGAAATTAAGGAGAGGATGTAGGGAAGATTGGAGAATGCAAGGCTGGGATCCATCGCAGGACAGTTAACAAGATTATGTGCTCTCTTGAGGGTTAATATCCCCTTCAAGGGATATTACTTCCGTCATTTCAAAAGTGTGTTAACCTAGATGCTCCAGAACGATGGACAGGGCTGGCTTAAAACCTTTCTCTAAAGAAGTTATAGGCCTGGGGCATGGCCATGACCTGCTCAGTTAGCAATACATGATTAGATCACCCTGAGGTTATTTTCCATAGAACTCCCCTTTTTTGTCCACACATTGGACTCAAAGTGTGCCAACTTTGTATATTTTCTTTCTGTAGGACAGCAATAGCCAATTCCTAGGTCAAATATTCAGCAAATTCAAATATTTTGCCCTCAAGTTGGTGTGACTTAGGGAAGTTTCTTAACCTCTCTGAGCTTCGGTTTTGACTTCCCTGTTTCTTGAAGAGTAAATGAGATAATACAGGTGATGCAGTGTCTGGTAAATGTAAGTATTCAGCAACTGGTATTCCTATTTGTATTTTGCATCTCATTAGTCTTCCCCTATAGAGACCGCACTGTAGTTTGATTAGCTCTCCTATGTCTGGGCGGCTTCCCCTAGCTTTGTACCGGATGCTAACTACTTAAGCAATCAGCCATCCCTGCCTTTGCCCAACCCACCACCAGGTAGGAAAGAGCCTCCCAAACCGAACACGAACTGTAATCAGGTCCAGTTCCGGGGTTGCACGAGCGAACCGGGAGGGGATGCAAGGGGTGAGGGGCAGGTTGTGGGAGCGCCATGCACCCTGAGCGGGCCCTGGGGCTAGACCCATAGGGGGAGGGCTCAGAAGGCCCGGGACCAAGTCCCGGCTCCGCCCGTGGGCGCGAGGAGACCAGGCGCTTGAGCCCCCGGGCGACTGCGCAGTGTGGCCCACTCGCCGAACACAAGCCCCAAGCGGACGAGAATACAGCCACGCGCTGCGGGCGGAAGTAGCGTCTTGCGGAGGCGGTTCCACGGTGGGAGGGCAGGATACTGTAGGCGGGGCGGGTGGGCTGGGCCGTGGCGGCCGAGGGGCGGGCCGGCTTTTCTGGGGCAACTGATTGGCTGGTCCCTGACATCGGCGGCGGCAGCTGGGCGCGTGGAACGGTCTCCTCGACCTGGTGAGTTCTGGTTCAAGCCTGGGCCTCACCAGTTCGGGCTGCCCCTCGGTGCAGGCTCTGACTTGCTGCGGCCGGCTTCGCACCCCTGGCCTCCCCAGGCCAACCCCTCTTTGGCGAGGCCATCCAGGCCCTCTCCCCGGGCGCGTTTCCGCTCCTCTAGTCTCGGCGGTCAGGCCGGGGCAGGAGCGAATCCTGCAAGGCCAGAACGGCCACATCCCGAGAGTAATGCAGTGGCGGGGACAGAACCTGGAGCAGACAGAAGCTTGGTGAGAGGCATCCAGAAGGCCACCACCCCGACGCTGGGGCCGTGCGGGGGGCTGGCGCGGGGGAGGGCCCTGGGTGAGTCGGAAATTTGGGAGTTAGGAGGGCAGACGCAGCGGTAGGAGGTGATCACCCACCCGGGCTAAGGTGAGAACCCTTGAAGACCTCACCGTGCGAGGAGTGGGTTCAAACGGCAGGAGCCAGCCAAAAAAAGGTTCCCTGTGGAACCTTCCCAGTATCGAAAGCTACGATTAAGAATTTCTGTGGTTCTGGAAACAGCATGTACCCACAGCTTTTATTATGGAAGGGTTCAGACTTACACAGAAGTACAGAAAATAGCACACAATTATGGATTCCAACTACTGTCACCACCTAGCTTCAACCACAAATGACTACCCTAGTTGCATTACAGGTGTGTTAAGCCACAAATCAACAGTGATACTATGTTAATTTCAATGGGTTACGTTTTGCAAGATGGAAAAGAGTTCTGGAAATTGATGGCACAAAAATCCGAATGCACTTAACACTACTGAACTGTACACAAAAATGACTAAAACGGTAATTTTTTTTGTTTTGGTTTGATAGGGTAAAATGGTAAATTTTATGTCATGAGCTTTTAACCACTTTTTTGGTTTTTTAGCTCTTTCCCTTTTTACTGATTTTACTGGGGTGACAGTGTTAACAAATTATACAGGTTTCAGGTGCACAATTCCACAGTACATCATCTGTATACTGTATTGTGTCTTCACCATGCCAAGTTTCCTTTCATCACCATTTATCCCACCTCCATACCATCGTCCATCTTCTCTGTGATCAGGACAGTTGTCAGTGTCTGAGTTCTTTTTCTCTTTTCTTTTCTGCTCAATCCCTCCACCCCCTCAACCAGCGCCTCCCCACCCCTCAGCTGTCAACCTGCTCTCTACAAGCCTGTCTCTATTTTATTCATCAGTTTATTTTGTTCATTAGATTCCACATATGAATGAAATCATATGGTACTTGTGTCTTTCTGATTGGCTTATTCCACTTATCATAATGCTTTCCAGGTCCATCCATGCTATCCCAAAGGGTAAGGCTTCCTTCTTTTTTACAGTTGAGTAGTGTTCCATTAACCACAATTTTTAATAAGCTCCTTTCAAATTAAAAAAATCTAATGCTGAAATTAAGAAAAAATATCCAGCTTCAAGTGTGCCATGGAAAGTAAGTCATCGCCAAGTAGAGGCCCATGAAGTTGTGTTTGTAACTAGAGGATCTGGAGTGAATTTGTTAGTTTTAGTGCTGCGAGCAGTGGGACCTGGCCTGAGGTGGACGTTAAGCACTGTGGTGCCCAGTAGAACTGAAGGGTTAATCCAGTCCTGCAACCTAGGCATGTGCCCTGACTGGGAATTGAACCCTCAACCTTCTGGTTTACGGGAAGATGCTCCAGCCAACTGAGCCACACTGACCAGGCCAGGGCCTGTCCTTCACATTTCTAAAGCACATGGTAGTAGCCGGTAGATAGCCTTTCACTCTCTAGCTATCATTATCATTTTTTTCTGTTTTTTTAGCTATCAGTTTTTCAAGTGAATCCTACGTAGGTAGTCCTAAAACCTTTCTTCTGCCCATTCCAAACAAAACAAACTATAAAACTGTGAATCAGATTTCTCTCGAATGTTTCTATTTTCTGACCTTCTGAGGCACACTTTAAACCATTAGGTTAATTTTGCCATCTCATACCTTTATTCACAGGAGAGTGAAGTGTGAATTCACCTCTTTCTCTCCACTTTAATTCTTTAGGATCTACCTGGATAGTTTCTCTCCAATATGACATCTGCTCCCTCTTCTCCCAAATGTACCACATATCAGTCCTTAACTTTTTTTTTTAAATTCTCACTAGAGGACATGGTTATGGATTTTAGAGAGCGGGAAAGGGAGGAAGAGAGACAGAGGGAGGGAAACATCGATTGGTTGCCTCTTATCTGCCCCCCAACCTCGAACTGAACCTGCAACCTAGGCATGTGCCCTGACTGGGAATTGAACCCTCAACCTTCTGGTTTACGGGAAGATGCTCCAGCCAACTGAGCCACACTGGCCAGGCCAGAGCCTGTCCTTCACATTTCTAAAGCACATGGTAGTAGCCGGTAGATAGCCTTTCACTCTCTAGCTATCATTATCATTTTTTTCTGTTTTTTTAGCTATCAGTTTTTCAAGTGAATCCTACGTAGGTAGTCCTAAAACCTTTCTTCTGCCCATTCCAAACAAAACAAACTATAAAACAATAAAATAACTGCCAGGTTTGGGTTTTTGGTTTCTCTTCCCCCAGGGGCCCCAGAACCAGTATTTTTCCTGGAGCTAAATTTTCTGAATGTGAATTGCAGTTTATTAGAGAGTTAAACAACCAATTGGATAAAATTTGCATCAGAAGGTTATATTAGTAAATATGTAATGACTATTTAGAACTATTCAGGAAAAAAATTAATGCTTGGTCACATCACTGGTATCAATGATAGTGAAAAGGAATTAATGACAGGACCCCTGGTGATGGATGACAAAGAGCAAAAGTTAGATTCAGTCACAGGTGAATTTGCTTAGTGACCAATGGTTAAGTTTATACACTCAGAACTATCAGAAGGAGCATGATTGAAATATCTGCAGGAAACAGTGTAACTGCTCATCTGTAACTCATTTAGCCTTTAACTTTCATTTTTCCCATGGAAATAGTTAACAGTTTTAGATTAAGTGAGCTTTTTTAAGAATGTAGCCATCATGTCACATTATAACTACCTGTACATAGGAGGTAATATGAAATGAATGACACATTTTCTTGTGTTTTCTTTCATAGGGAAAATGGAAGAGCTCAGTCAAGCCCTGGCTAGTAGCTTTTCTGTATCTCAAGATCTGAATAGCACATCTGCCCCACACCCCCGCCTGTCCCAGTACAAGTCCAAGTACAGTACCTTGGAGCAGAGTGAGCGGCGCCACCGGTTATTGGAACTCCAGAAATGGTAAGGGATGCTTTAACTCCCTGGCTTTTTTCTCTAGGCTGGGCATTGTGAACCATTCAGGAGGCTCTGGGCTTGCCGCTGCAGAACCACCTTCAAAGTAGACCCTTTGTAAGTTGATCATCTTGCCCACGAGGTTGGGAGCAGTAAATCCTGGCAGAGTCAGATTTTCCCAGAGCTTAGGAAAAGATAAGGAAGTTTGAAAGTAAAAATTCAGTTATTTGGTTAAATTTTTTTTTTTTTCCTGGCAGCGGGACTGAGCTTTGTAATTTATGGATTTGTGAAAGTCATACCCAGACTTCCCACTCCCCACATTCCCTGTGTAGCTTCTCCCACATTCTGAATCCTAGCATTGGTGTGGTCTTCCTGTCTGCCTGTAGTCCAGATGTTTCTGTGGAGCTCTTGGGAGCTTCAGACAAGTAATTCCACAGGGAACCTGAGGACATGTCTTCCATACATATAATTCTCAGTGCCAAGATGAGCACACAGGGAAACAGCAGGGTAGGAATGTTTGAGGCTGGTCCGTTCTGAATGCAATGCCTGTCCTTTTATTCTCAGAGCAATACGGGCCTCTTCTGGTTAATCATAAGGAATTGAAAATCAAGAGCAGCTACTAAGAGCTGTACAGTTTCTGTACTATGTGCATTTGCCCAGTGCTGCATCACTGGGCATATTTAGCAGAAATGGTTCCCATGGCCTCTGGGCTGCTTGCAGATTACATTCTCAGATCACCCCACCACCACTTTTAACAAAAATGATAATTTATATATTTTGAATTTTGAACTGTGGATACTTGTAGTGAATATTTTACCTGTTGCAAAATAATTGGTGAAAAGTCTTCCTCTTAATTCTGTCCCTAGCCATCCAGCTCCTCTCCCATGTTATGAGTTTCTTGTGTATCCTTGCAAAGATATTCTCTGCTATAAGAACAGGTGTAGGGTAATCTTTTTTTTTTTAATGGAAGTAGAGTATACACTACACTGTTCTGCACATTTAGTTAACAGTGGTATTTTGCAAAGGTTCTGTATCAGTTCATGAAGTACCGGGTATTCCATTGAATGGACAGTTCTGATATAATCTAAGCAGTCCCCTACTGACAGGCATCTGGGTAGTTTCCTTCTATAGTGCTTAAGATAATGCTCGGGAAATAACCACAAAATACACCCTTTTGCATATGTACAAGTACACCAGCTCTCCCTTATTCTTGAAACAAAAGACCATTGTTCTTGCGTATGCTCTCTGATGTGCACCTTCGTGTGCATGAACACGTGTGTGTTTGAGAAGAAACCAGCTGAGTTGGTCTTACTCTCCCAGTACTTGATCTCTTGGCCTTAGCATTGAGGAAACCAAGCTTAGGAGGTTACGTGGTATCTACAAATCACTTTGGAATAATTTGGCTCCACAGGTTGTTTTTCTTCCTTCTCTTGCCCTAAATTTTCCACAATATGTAGTATTTTATTTTTTAAGATTTTATTTATTTATTTAGAGGGGAAGGTAGGGAGAAAGAGAGGGAGAGAAACATCTATGTGAGAGAGAAACATCCATTGGCTGTCTCTTGCATGTGCCCCAACCAAGGACTGGGCCTGCAGCCCAGGCATGAGCTCTGAACTGGAATCGAACTGGCAACCTTTTTGCTTTGTGAGACAGTGCTCAACCAACTGAGCCACACCAGATGGGGCCAATATATAGTGTTTTAGAAAGAGAAAGATAACAATAAAGGGAAACAAATAAGTAAAAGATATTAAATTGTAAACTAAGTGGTCTTTTTTGAAAGGAGCTGGAGAAAGGCCTGGCTGCTTCTCAGAAAACTATATAAAGGGGAAAACCCCAGAAGCTTCCCTGTTTTAAAATCCTCACTGCATCTTAGTAATTCCTCTCTTTAGTCCCTGGGGCCTTTGTACTAGATATCTGCCAGACCGAGAAGTGTCATCTCTCAGCTGGGGTAGAGGTAAGAGTGAGGTCAGCCTTTCCAGCTAGTGAACCTTGAAAGTTCCTTTAAATATTTTACTTTGCTCATTCTTAGGAAACTCTGAGGAAGCCTGTGTTCAGAGTGGGTGTCCTATTTAGGATCTGCGAGGAGGCAGTCAGTGATTTAGCTTTTATAGAGGAAATTCTGTCATCTCTTACTCCCATCTGAATCCTGAGGTTGCTCCTGCATTTGTAGCCTTTGAATTCAGTCAGTCTGATACATTGTAGGGTGCCTTTCTACAAGACGTAAAGATCTGTCTGTATGCCTTTTCTTTTTTAAAAAACAAAATAATTTTTTATTTAGAGAGGGGAAGGGAGGGAGAAAGAGAGGAAGAGAAGCATGATGTGTGAGAGAAATATCGACCGGTTACCAGGCAGGAACCTGGCCTGCAACCCTGCGTGTGCCCTGACTGGGAATTGAACTGGCAACCCTTCAGTGTTCAGGCTGGTGCTCAATCCACTGAACCACACCAGCCAGGACATGTATGCCTTTTCTTTTGCTAGCAAGCGGCTGGATTATGTGAACCATGCCAGAAGACTGGCTGAAGATGACTGGGCAGGGATGGAGAGTGAGGAAGAAGAAGAAAAGAAAGATGATGAAGAAATGGACATTGACACTGCCAAGAAGTTACCAAAACGCTATGCTAATCAAGTGAGTAGTCCAGAGAAGATTAGGCCCAGCTAGTCCCACTCCCTTTACTATGCAGTCAAACCCCACCGAAATAAACATTGTCATAAAGATAGGAGGAGGAGGCAGGAAAAGAGAATGAGAACTGCAAAGAAAATGCTGATGTTTAGAAAGTTTACGGATGAGGAGAAGAGATGGTTTACAGTGCCATGTGCCAGCCAGGCATCACTGATGAAAACTGAATAGTGGGTTTGGGAATCATTACCTGAGGCTTGCTTCTAATATACTAATGGACTCCATGCACTGTCACTTCTTTTTTTTTTTTCCTCAGAGATTTTATTTATATATTTTTAGAGAAAGGGGAGGAGACAGAGAAAGAGAGGGAGAGAAACATCAATGTGCAGCTGCTTCTCGTTCACCCACTACCAAGGACCTGGCCCACAACCTAGGCATGTGCCCTGACTGGGAATGGAACCAGTGACTCTTTGGTTCACAGGCTGGTGCTCAATCCACTAGCCACACTAGCCAGGGCTGTCACTTTAGTAGTCATTCCTAGCGGTTCTAGATTGGGCCTGCCCAGCCCAGCACACCTCCCATATGGTAGCGCTTTCCAAGCATTGGACTAAGATGTCAGTCTTGGATCTTCACATTCAGACAGTGGAAGATGGGAAGGAGAGCTGCCTTTAAATATAAGGAGCCT
The DNA here is from genome assembly GCA_004026545.1 of Mormoops blainvillei. Lineage (NCBI taxonomy): Eukaryota > Metazoa > Chordata > Mammalia > Chiroptera > Mormoopidae > Mormoops > Mormoops blainvillei. The sequence continues at coordinate 334,221 of PVJD01000356.1, read as the reverse complement.
GAGCAGCCACCCCAGGCCACCTGGTTGGCCTGTGTGGGGCTGAGCCCATGAAATAACAGATGACTGTAACAAGCTTAACTAAATGCCCTGTTGGTTCAAGAGAGGAAAGCAGCGCGGCTTGTGGTGCCATAGGGGAAGCAGGCATGGAGACAGTCCAGTGCTCTAGGTAGTCCAGGTATTCTAGAAGGCAGGGTATGGGACCTAGTGGGGCAGGGGCCTGCCCTTCTTTGTATACTTCTTTTCGTAACTTAAAGTGTCTTGTCAGCTGAGAATCCTCTCGCACCTCTAGAATATGGTTCCTGAGTACATACACTCCCATCTTCTCTGCTCCAAATACAACACAGATAACATCCTCTATGACAGTGTAATTGAGTCCTGTTCAGCAAGCATTGTTGAAGGCCTGTGTTAAGCTAAGCTATGCTGTGGGGAAGGTGCACATAGGTCAGAAATAGTTCCTGTACTCTTGGAATAAATGTAGATTATAGTTTTTGCTATAAGAAAGTGAGATTAACTTCCAGTAGGCAAGGAAGCAGGATTGTGAAATCAGGAAGAAGTTAATAAACAAGGAACAAGCTTTGAAGCATGGGTAGGACATCTATCGGCAGAGATGCGGGACATTCCGGGCAGTAGGAACACACTGGGCAAGAGCCCAGAGGTGGGAGAGGAGTATATGGTATGTTCAGGAGCAGTGAGAATGGGACAGCATAGGGTGGAGGGAAGATACTACAGAAATATATGCAGGAGTTTCAACTGTGTTTTAGATTGTGGGGGGCCACTGAGAATTTTTGAGCCAGGGACAGAGTTGGGACTTCATGTGATGACACCAACATCAATGTGTAAAAGGGTCTGGAAGAGTGGTAGGGAGCTTAGGTTTTCTAAAATAGTCTGATGATGGGCAGAGAAGGTGGGAAGGAAATGAGGTCATGAGTATGAGAAATGTTGCCGGGAAGAATGGAGAGAATTTAGCAGTGGGTTGAAGAGGCACTATGAGAAGTGATGAAGGGTTTAAACTCTGACCTGACCTCAAAGCTGGGCTATTTGTTGACCTTCAGGAAGTTACTTAACCACTCTAAGTCTGTTGGGTTTTTTATCTGTAAAATGTAATCTGACTCATAGGATTGTTAGAAGGAATAAATGAAATAGTGTAACGTAAATGCCCTAGGAGTATTAGCTGCTACTACTATTTAACAGTCATAGTGAGATATAATTCACCTACCATACAATTCACACATTTACAGCGCACAGTCCGTGTTTTTTAGTATATTCGTAGGGCTGTGCAGCCATCACCACTAATTCTAGACCATTTTCATCATCCCAGAAGAAACCCCATACCCATTAGCAGTCCATCTCCATTCCTCCTTTCCTCCAGCTCCTAGCAATCACTAATCTTTCTGTTTCTATGGATTGACCTATTCTGGACATTTTATGTAATTGGAATCATATAAGATGTGTCCTTTTATGTCTGGCTTCTTTCACTAGCGTAAGTTTTTCAAAGTTCACTTGTGTTATAACATGTGTTCATTCATTCTTTATAATCACATTTGTTTATCCATTCATCAATTGATGGCCATTTGAGTTGTTTCCACCTTTGGCTATTATGGCCTGCTATGAACATTCCTTTACAAGTATTTGTGTGGTCATGTTTTCATTTCTTGGATGTGTAGCTGGGAGTGGAATTACTTGGACATATGGAAACTATGCTTAATCTTTTGAAGACTGCCAGACTATTTTCCAAAGTGACTGCACCATTTTATATTCCCAGCAGTGGTATATGAGAGTTCCAGTTTTTCCACACATTTGTAATATGTTCGTTGTCCTTTTAAGTATAGCCACCCTAGTGGATGTGAAGTTGATATCTCTTGATTTTGATTTGCATTTCCCTGATGACTGAAGATATTTAGCATCTTTTCATGTGCTTATTAGCCACTTCTTTATCTATTTAGGAAAAATGTCTATCCTTTGCCCATTTTTAAATTGCATTATTTGTCTTTTATTATTGAATTGTAAGAGTTCGTTATTCTAGATATAAGTCTCTTATCAGGTAAGTGATTGACAAGTATATTCTCCCATGCTTTGGGCTGTCTTTTCTCTCCCCTGCCCTCCCCTCTTTCTTTTTTTAATAAAGTGACGACTTAATTCCCCTTTCTCATGTAGTCTCTATCAAAAATTTGCTCCAGCAGAGGAAACACTACTAAGAGCAACAGGATAGACAGAACGTGATTATGGTCTCACTGGGCCAGATGCTAAAGTATGAATCCATCTTTCTCCTGGGCCTGGGGGTTCAGACTCCTGTTTCTGTGCACTGTTTACCACCTGTCTTAGGGTTTTAGACATCAACCACGTTTACTGTGTGGCTTTTCTTTTGCCAGTTTTTGCATATGTGAAGTTGAGCTCTGCAATTTTTTTTTACTTACCCGAGGACATTTTTTCCATTGCTTTACAGAGAGGAAGGGGGAGAGAGAAACATCAACTGGTTTCCTTCCGTACATGCCCAGACCAGGGATCATTTGCACCCGGGCCAGAGATTAGACCGGCCACCTAGGTGTGCGCCCTGACTGCGAATCGAATCTGCAGCACTTCAGTTAATGGGACGATGCTCCAGCCAGCTGAGCCACAATGGCCAGGTCAAGCTCCTGCTGTTTTTAAGAGGCCATGTTCAGACCTTTGTCCACCTGATGGTATATTTAACTTCATGTTTAGATGGTGTTCCAATTCAGCATCTCTATTAATGCCACAGCACTTGCGGTGTTCAAGCTACAGATATTTTTTCATCTTTAACACTACTTTTCTAGTAAATGCTCAGACCTGGCATAATGGGAAGTTGTGTGCTCTTGGTCAGAGCATAAGTAAAGGATTTCTAGACTGGTGGAGGCCCACTCTGGGCCTCTCCTCGCCAGGGGGCCTATTTCTCAGTCTGGCCCCTGATCACAGTGGCCTGTCTCTGGCAGCTGACCTTTATTACTGAGGAGAACAGCCCTCTTTGGCTGGACAACTGCTGAGTCACACTGTGAGGAGAGTGTCCGTAGGCATTCTCCATATCCCAAGGTGCATGCTCCTAGCAGGGGATGCTACATCAGACCAGAGGTCCTGGCAAGGGCATGTTACACCTACCTTATGACATGATTTTCACTTTAGCCTTATGGCCTTCTTAACACACAAACACCTCCATGGAATTAGTTTCTTAAGGACACCTATGACAAAGTCCTATTTTTGATACAAGTTAAATATAGTTTTAAAAACCTGAAAATAGTCCTGGCCACTGTGGCTCAGTTGGGTGGAGCATTGTTCCATGACTGAAGTCCATAACTGAGGGATCGCGGTTGGATTCCCAGCCAGGGCACATACCTGGGCTGTGAGTTCAGTCCCTGGTCCGGGTGTATATGGGAGGCAACTGATCAATGCTTCTCTCTCATATCAATGTTTCTCTCTCCCCCTTTCTTTCTCTCTAAAAGCAATGAAAAAAAAGTCCTCGGGTGACGATAAAAAATTAAAATAAAAAAAAATCTTAAAATAACAGAAAAGTGGCAGGAAGTAGGCTGGACTCAGCAGCTAGCTCTGATAACGGGCAAGGTTTTCAGGTAGTGGCGGCTGGTGGACCGACGACACTCCCCATCAGCCCCCAAAGCAGCAACATTGTTCACTCACTCAACACTTCATCGTTCAAGCTAATTCCATATTGTCTGCCAGATGTTTGCTTTTTTTCCCGTCATAGGAATGAATTGTGTGTCCCAACCTGCTTCTGAGATCAGTTCTCAACTGTGTGATTTGGGGAAGGGAGGGAACCTTGAACCTTGTCTCAGTGAGTGAACTTCCTGCAGAAGTGGCTGAGTTGTACTGCAGGGGGTGAGGCTGGGGGCGCCCCACCTTTGGGCCATGGCTGACCGTCACATCTGCAGGCTCTGGGGTAACTGAGCTGGGTGGAGCCCCTGCCCAAACCTGGCCCTGGAGGCCTTGGTTTGGCTGTCCAGCTTCTGTCGTCCTGAGCACAGTATCTCATGTGATAAAAAGAAAAAATTAGAGAATTTTATGATTTCTGTGCAAGAAAACTTAATCTTAAGAATCAATTAAATTGTCTCTTGCTGTTAGGTGACTCCTGGGTTCCTCCATCCCCTGGTCATTGGAAGTGCCACAAGTAGATGAGCTTCTGGGTAGGGAATTTCTGCCTGCACAGGGGGCACTCCATCTTGGTGTTACGTCACTGGGTTCCTTTCACTTTCTTGATGGTATTGTTAGCAGCACAGATGTTTTAAATTTTGTGTAGTCTAATTTATCTATTATTTGCTTTGTTGCTTGTGCTTTTAGTGTTATATTTATCACTCTTCTTTAAGGGAGTGTTGATTATGCCTTGGGTTTAAGATTCAGTAGCAGGGACAGTGGTGATGCAGTTAGGGCTATAGAATGCAGAAGGGGAAGAGTGGGTGTTTCAGGGTTGGAAAGTACTTGGGCAACAGAAGGCAGTGAATTTAGTTTTGGATATACTGAGTCTAAGCTACAGAGAGGACAAATGGAGAAAGAGATATCAAATGGCCAGCTCGAAATACACATCTGGAGGGAAAAGGATGGAAATCTGGATGTGAAAAAGAAGGCAATCGGGAGACATCCTCTTAGAATGAAGAGTGAAGCTGCAGTAGATGAGATCCACCTCCAAGGGGACAGCATCTAAGAGAAAAGCAAAGGGGGACCTAAAACAGCCTCCTAAAAATTATCTACATGTTTGGGATATTTGGGATATGTGGAGGAATATTTGGAGGAAAAACAATAGTACTCTGTCACAGGGACAAAGGAACATGTCAAGGAGGAGGATGTGATTGGCAGCATCACAGAGGGAGTGGAAGCAAAAGGATAAGGAGGTGAGGAAAGAGATACTTGATAGCAAGGAGGTTAGTTATGGCCTTTAGCAGGGCTTGTGAGGTGGCACATTTAGACTGAGAGTGGCAGTGGGCGGGAAGGCAGCAACAATAGTTTGAAAAAAAGGGGAAAGTGGCGTAGCTTAACAGAAATTCATAGTGATAAAAGGTTTTCATTTTTGTTTTGTTTTTTTAAACATAGGGGTTAAGTGTTTTGTGGGCTAAGGGGAAGGAGAGATGAAAGACTCAGTGAGAGGGATTGATAGGCCTGAGTTTATATAGATGGAAGGGAATATGAGTGATGAGTGGAAGTTAATCTTTTCAAATCCATTTCGCCACAGCCTTCCCCCACTCCACCCCCTTTTAAAAAAGATTTTATTTATTTATTTTTAGAGAGGGGAAGGAAGGGAGAAAGACAGGGAGAGAAACATCAATGCATGGTTGCCTTTCACGTGCCCCCTACTGGGGATCTGGCCTGCAACCTAGGCATGTGCCCTGGACTGGGAATCGAACCTGCAACCCTTTAATTGACAGGCTAATGCTCAATCCATTGAGCCACACCAGCCAGCGTGCCTCCCACCCCTTTTTTGAGCCAGGTTTCCTAACATTCTTTAATACAGCATTTGTGTTATTATAGTTTGAGAAATAAGGATCTAGTTTAAGAGCATTTAAAGGTCAAAGACCTTATTCATCTCTGAGGTACAGCCCTTAGAACATAATCAGGGTAATGGTAGGTGGGTGGGCAAAGTAAGAAAAGGAATAGGGTTCCATCACCTGGATACAAAGGGCGAGGTAGTAAGAATTCGTATGAATTCAGGTAATGAAGGTGAGGAGAGAAGTTCAAGTTCACAGTGAGTGGCCTCCATCCTATCAGTTGAGCAGGAGATGAGTTGACTGCTAAGACCAAGTGGGTTGGAGGTTCCACTGTCAGTCTTATCTGCCCTCATTCATTAACATGTATTTTCATTATAGATGGAGGATGTGGATTCTTTGTCATTGTAAACAGTGGAGCAGCACACCCCTGTTGATTATTTTTTCCCTGTTGATTTTTTACACCATGTTTTGTGTTGCCAGTTGATGCTCTCTGAATGGTTAATTGACATCCCTTCAGATTTGGGGCAGGAATGGATTGTGGTCGTGTGTCCGGTTGGAAAAAGAGCCCTTATCGTGGCCTCCAGGGTGAGTAGCTGCCTCCTTTTTCTATGTCACCATGCCTGATCTGTAGCAAGAGGAATTTTTTTTTTTTTAATCTTCACCTGAGGACATGTTCATTGATTTTAGAGCAAGAGGAAGAGGGAGAGAGAGGGAAACATTAATATGAGAGAAACATTGATTGGTTACCTCCTGTACAAGCCCTCACCGGGGATCGAACTGGCAACCTCTTGGTATGCGCCCTGACTGGAGATCAAACTCACAACCTCTTAGTGTATGGGATGATGCTCCAACCGACTGAGCTGCCTGGCCAGGGCACAAGAGGGATTCCTTTCACTCCATATTCCTTGTCTGCCACAGCATCTGTGCCTGGCATGAGGATTGAAACACTTTCCTGCAGGAATATTTTTTTGAGAGCCTTCTTTGGGCTGATGACACCCCTGCAGACATTAATGTGGAAGCAAGAGAGTGAGGAGACCTGATGCCTAATGAGAATGGTATCTTTCTTTCCAAACAGGGTTCTACCAGTGCCTACACCAAGAGTGGTTACTGCGTCAACACGTTTCCCTCGCTTCTGCCAGGGGGCAACAGGCGAAACTCAACAACCGCAAAAGGTATCTACATAAAATTGTCTCTTTTTTAAGTTTTATAATTATTAAGTGTTATAATCAGTAAAAGATAGTATAAGTTGCTCAGTCAGTTGTTTTAAAGACCAACTTTGAAAGCATACTTTTGAAATTGCATAGACACTGTCCTTCCACTGACCTTAGGCCATTTTCTTCAACATCAGCCCTCCTCAGCTGCAGAATAGAGGCAGTCCAGTGAAGCCTGCTGGGCAAAAATGTCTCTGAATTAAAATCAACATGCCGTTCCCATGAACCACCATTACAAGGTGATAGCTGCAGTAGGGGAAAGGGTCATACAGAATGCTGAGTGTAACATACAGTAACATGTTACTGGGGCTTCCCTGCCAAATTCTCTTTTCTCCTTTATTGTTGTCCTAACCTACGCTTTTCTCTCCCACCTGGACTTACCTGAGGAGACTAATATCATGGAGGTTTAATAGCTTACTCATGATCATTCAGTGTGAGAAAGAGGCAGAGCTGGACTAAACCCTGCTTTCTTCCTGGCCTGTTTAGCTCCTTTGGTGGTTCCTCATGTCCTCCATACTGAGCACAGACCTCTCTGTTGACTTTTAGGGCCCCTCACACATTGGCTTTGGTCTGCCCATCCTTGTATGTTTTCCCTACTCTCCACATCCAACATTAGATCTGTTCATCTGGCTTACCTTTTTGCTTCCCACATATACCCAGTTTATTCTACCTCTGGCCTTCGCTCATGCAACTTCAATACTCTGGCCTGGAATGCCCTCCCACCTCCCCTCTGACCTTTTGTTTTAATTCTGTTATCCAAGAAGGCTGTTCATATCACATGTCTTCCATGAAACATTTTCTCCTTTCTCCAGTCCCTCTTTTTTCCTGGAATTCCTGTTGTTCTCAGTTTGTGCTATATAGTTCATCTCTTTCTTTCTCTCTCTTCTCTTGTTTTTTTAAAGATTTTACCTATCTACTTTTAGAGAAAGGGGAAAGGAGGGAGAGAAAGAGGGAGAGAAACATTGATTGGTTGCCTATCACACGCCCCCAACTGGCCCACAACCCAGGCATGTACTCTGACTGGGAATTGAACTAGGAATCTTAACTGTTTAGTTGCCATGCCAGTGCTCAATCCACTGAGCCACACCATCCAGGGAGAGTGCTCTCTTTAATTTATTTATAAATGAAAGGAGGGAGAAAGAGAAGGAGAGAAGCATCATTGTGTGAGAGAAACATTGATTATTTGCTTCCCATGTGCACCCCCGACCAGGGACTGAACCCAAAACCTAGGCTCGTGCCCTGACAGGAAATCAGACCGGCAACCCTTTGCTTTGTGAGATGACACCCACCCAACTGAGCCACACCAGTCAGGGCTGTATAATTCATCTCTTGGTTGTTTCCTCTGTGATCATCTTATCTCCTTAACTGGACTATAACTCCCTAAAAGGCAGGGATTACTTACAGTTAATATCCCCATAGAACACAGTGCCCAGGGTAGGAACTGAAAAATTAGTTTTGCCCTAATCAGTGTGGCTTAGTTGGTTGGACGTTGTCCCACAAAGCAAAGGGTCGCTGGTTTGATTCCCAGTCAGGGCACATGCCTGGGTTGCAGGTTTGGTCTCTGGGTTGGGCCCAAACGAGAGGCAGCTGATTGATGTTTCTCTCTCACATCGATGTTTCTCTCCTTCTCTTCTTCCCTTCCCCTCACTCTTAAAGTAAATAAATAAAATCTTGAAAAATAGTTGTAAACTTGAGCTTCTCTAAGGTGAGTAAATGTCCCAATTTATCTAACGTTCAGAATTTCCACCTGGTTTAAGGGTTGCCTGGATCCCTTTTGTGCTGTCCTACCCCAGGTCACTCTTCAGCTGCATCGTGAATACACGCCCCACTGAATTCTGATTCCTCAGGGCTGCTGCTTGCTGCAAGCACCAAAGATTGCTGGACTCAGTTCCCACGCCCTAAGATGGGGCTCCCTGGATTATGGTGTAGGAAACCCTGATTGGAGGGTTACTCTGTATGACTTTCTGCATTATGTCCCAGACTACACCATTCTGGACTGCATTTACAGTGAAGCAAAGCAGACCTACTATGTGCTGGACGTGATGTGCTGGCGGGGACACCCTTTTTATGACTGCCCGGTAAGGATCAATAATCCCCCTCATATCTTTTGTTCTCTCCTCCTGGGAAAATGGCTCAGTATATGGGTTCTTGGTATGTAGAGGATATGGTATATAAAGAACATTTTTCAGTGTTTCTTTGAGTGTGTTTAAATTAGCCTTTTTTTTTTTTTTTTTAATCAGGACGCGCTCATTGATTTTAGAGAGAGGGGAAGGGAGGCAGAGAGAGGGGGAGAGAAGCATTGATGTGGGAAACATCCTCAGTTGCCTCTTGTACACTTCCCGACCGGGACCAAACTCGCAGCTTAGGCATGTGCCCTGACCAAGAATCAAATCTGAGACCTTTCATTTCAGTTTACAGGATGACTGAAGCCGTGCTGGCCAGACCATATTAGCTTTGTTTTTAAAAAAAACGAAAAAAAAAAGTGGAACTAAGGGAAGTATAGCAAATTCTTTCTTTTTTTTTTTTTTAAGATTTTATTTATTTTCAGAGAGGGGAAGGAAGAAGGAGAGTGAGAGAAACATTGATGTGTAAAAGAAACATCAGTTGCCTCTTGCACACCCCCAACCAGGGGTCTGACCTGCAACCCAGGCATGTACCCTGACTGGGAATCGAACTGGCAGCCTTTCAGATCACAGACCAGTGCTCAATCCACTGAACCACACTATCCAGGTCAAATTCTTGAGGGAAGGAAAGAGAAAGAGCAGAGGGTTAGGTTGGGACTTTATAGAAGCTGCAGCTGCCTCCTGTCCTTTCCAGAGTGTGGGAGGATTGCTGTCAGGGAAGATTTGTGGGTAAAGGGGATGCCTTTGTGCAGGGAAGAGAAGGTGGAGTGTAAGACATCATCCAGTAGATTCTCGCCACCTCTGCTCCTTCACCAACTACATCCAGACCCTGAAAATGGCAGGACCTTTCTGGTATAACACAAAGCCTTGAATCTCTGAGGGCATAGCTGTAGAAGGAGATTTTCCGAATGAGGAGAGGCCCCAGTATTCTTTCCTCAAGTTTCAACTTCCCCCAATGTTTTTCTCAAATTGGTGATTCTTATAAGTGACAGTAACAGTCATCATGGTGAGGCAAGTCAGCCCCTCAGGCTCTTATTTCTGTTTCCAATAGCCTGCCAGTGTTGTCCCAGTTTTAGAGTGGTGACTTTTTATGCTCCCTGTCAGTTAGTTTATCATAGTGGTTCTCAGTGTTACTAGAAATGCAAATTCTCAGGAGTTCCTGTCAAGATGGTGGAGTAGGTAAATGCTGTGCTCGCTTCCTCCTATGACCACATCAAAATTGCAGCTGAATTGGAGAACCATCCAAATAAAAGCTGAACCTAACTCCTATAGCTGAGGATATACAGAAGCTACACCAAGACCGATAGGAGGGGCAGAGATGATGAACAGGCTGGCTCCATACCCATCAATTGGAGACATCTCAGCTGCACAGGACTCCCTTAAGAACGAGAGGCCACAGCCCCACGCTGGTCACCACAGCCCTGAGCACCAGTGCCAGGAAGAAGAGTCTACATAACATCTGGCTACGAAAATCTGGGGATTCCATCTATATAGGTGAGACAGAAAGCTGCTGACATACTAGGTGTCCTCTTAAAGGGCCCGTGCACAGACTCTTTCTTGCAGGCAATCATCCTGGGCTCCAGTGAAGGGACAATAGCTTGGGGAATGTCAGAGATATATAGGGAGAAACTGAGTTGTGTGGTATTGGAGTGAGGGCTGGAGGGACAGCCACCGTTGTCCCTGTGTTGAGCACTTCTCCCATATGGCCAAATCAGGTTCACAGTAACCTGGTGAACTCCACTTGCTCTGCCCTGATGACTCCGTGGACCCCACTCCACCCAATTCGCATACTGCCGGAGGCTCTTTCAGTGGCCTTGGCCCTGCTTCAGGTTTTCTTTAAAAACTCTGAAAGGTCTGCAGGCCCAGGCTGGTGGCAGCTGGCCTCAGTGTACCCTGTGCCTTGTGCTCATTGAGCGGCTCCAGGCTCAGCGCTGTTGGAAAATCTGAATCTGCATTAACCTGCACATCATTCGCACCACCCTGGTGACTCCCTAAGATGCCGCTTCACCTAACTTGTGTACCACCCAAGCCTCTTTCAGTAGTTGAGCCTTACCAGCAGGCAGAAATAGGTCTCGGGGTGTTCAGTGTCTTTAGCTGAGTGGCCCCAGGCTTGATACTTGTGGCAGCTGGCCTCAGTTCACAGCGTGACATCGCCCATGTGTCTCCAGGCCCAGCACAGGTAGCTACCAAGCGTGGGTTGCTTTGTAGTTCCAACCAGGTAGCACTGGGCTGGTCATAAGCAGGGGCTGACCTTGGCCCACACTGGAGCCCCTACCCAGAGGCCCCAGAACCAACAGACCTGGTGGCTGGCTTCAGATCATGAAGAGCACTACCCAATTAACTCCCTAAGCAGCACATACAAAGGGTAGGCTTGGCAGGCATCAGAGCCTGCTGGGGTGATCTCACTCTGTGGAGTCAAGCACCCACAGCAGCTCCTATGCTGTGGTCATAGCCATTACTCACAGCCATTCAGCCTGATGGTCAGCCCCATCCGCTGACATGCCCAAAGTAGTCAAGGCTCAACTACAACAGGAGAGCACACACAGCCCACACAATAGACACACCTGAAGCACCCAGCTCAAGTGTCCAGGGAAACTACAACACTGGGCCCTTCGGACACCTGTTAGGTAAGGTCAGCCTACCAAGAATGGGAGACATAGCATATCTACCTAATATATAGAAACACAGAGAAGCAACCAAAATGAGACAAAGAAGCATGTTCTAAATGGAAGAACAGGAGAAAAGTGAGAAGCAACTAAATGGAGGAAAGCCATCTATCAGGTGCAGTGTTCAAAACACTGGTTATAAGGATGATCAAGGAACATGGTAAGAACATCAAAGGGATAGTCATGAAAGAGGACATAGAAATCATAAGAAAGAACCAGTCAGAAATGAATATAATAACTGAAATGAAGAATACACTAGTAGGAATCAACAACAAATTAGATGAAGCAGAGGATAAAATCAACAATTTGGAAGACAAGTAACAGAAAACACCCAATTGGAACAGCAAAAGAAAAACAATTTTAAAAGTGAGGATTGTTTAAGGGACCTTTGGGACAACCTCAGGCATAACAACATTTGTATCATGGGAGTATCAGCAGAAGAAAGAGAGCAAGAAATTGAAAACTTATTTGAAGAAACAGTGACTAAAAACTTTGCCAAGCTATCAAAGGAAATAAACATGTAAGGTCTGGAAGCACAGAGAGGCCCACACCAAGACACATCATAATTAAAATGGCAAAGGTTAAAGACAAAGAGAGGCCTGGCTGGTGTGGCTCAGTGGATTGAGTTCCAGCCTATGAACTGAAAGGTCGCCAGTTTGATTCCCAGTCAAGGCACATGCCTGCGTTGCGGCCCAGGTCCCTAGTTGTGTGTGTGAGCAAGGCAGTCAATTTATGTTTCTCTCCCTCTCTTTTTCCCTCCCCTGTCTCTAAAAAATAAATAAAATCTTAAAATAGGAATATGAATAATAGAATGGCAATAACTACATATCTGTTGATAATCACTTCGAATGTACTGTATTTTGCCATGTATAATGCACACCCATGTTTTTATGTTTTTGTGCACATTATACATGGGATTATTATACCCATGTATAATGTACATCCTTGTTTTCCCTCAAAAATTTGGGCAAAAAAGTGCACATTATACATGGCAAAATACGGTAAATAGATTAAATGTTCCAATGAAAAGACAGGGTATCTGAATGGATGATAAAATAAGACCCGTACATATGCTGTCCACAAGACACCTGTTTCAGATCAAAAGACACACAGACTGATAAAAAGGGATGGGAAAAGATGTCATGCAAATGAAAAAGGGAAAAAAAACTGGCATAGGAATACTTATACCAGATAAAATAGACTTAAAAAAAAAAGGCCATAACAACAGTGTGGGGATTGCCAGGGGAGGGAGGAGCGTGGAAGTAGAATAGGATATGGGGGAGATAAATGGTGATGGGAAAAAAGGCTCTAATAAGAGAAAAAGAAGGAAATTTCATAATAGATCAATCTAATAAAAAGATATAACCCTTGTAAACATTTATGCACCCAACATAGGAGCACTTAAGTATATAAAGCAAATATTGATGGACATAAAGGGAGAGATTGACAGAATTACAGCCACAGTATGGGATTTTAACACTCCGTATTTATCAATGGCTAGATCTTCCAGACAGAAAATCAATAAGGAAACTGCACCTTCAAATAACACATTAGATCAGTTTGATTTAATTGATATTTTTAGAGGACTTTATCCCAAAGCAGCAGAATATACATTCTTTTCAAGTGTACATGGAATATTTTATAGGATAGACCACACATTAAGCCACAAAACAGTTCTCAATAAATTTAAGGTTGAATATCAAGCATCTTTTCCAACAACAATGGTATGAAACTAGAAATCAAATACAATTTTTTTAAAAGAGTGAAAAACATTCAAACACGTGGAGGCTAAATAACATATTATTAAATAATGAATGCATCTCTGGCTGGTGTGGCTCAGTGGATTGACTGCTGGCCTGTGAACCAAAAGGTTGCCGGTTTGATTCCCAGTAAGGACACATGCAAGCCAGGTCCACAGTTGGGGACTTGCAGGAAGCAACCAATAGCTGTATCTCTTGCACATGGATGTTTCTATCCCTCTTACTCCCTCTCTTCCCCCTCTCTTTCAAAATAAAGTCTTTTAAAAAAAAATAATGTGTTGACACATTGTTAATGTGTTAGCAATGAGACCAAGGAAGAAATCAAAGTTTCCTGGAAAAAAAATGAACAATAACCCAAAATCTATGGGACACAGTGAAAACAGTGCTGAAAGGGAAGTTCATAGCATTATAGGCCTGCCTCCAGAAGCAAGAAAAATCTCAACCTAACCCTATACCTAAAAGAACTAGAAAAAGAACAGCAAACAAACTCCAGAGTTTGAAGTAGAAGGAAGGAAATAATAAAGATCAGAGTGGGGAAAAAATGACATAGAGGCTGAAAAACAATACAAAAGATCAATGAAACCAAGAGCTGATTCTTTGAAAAGATAAACAGGATTGATGAACCTTTTACAAGACTCATCAAGAAACAGAACCCAAATAAGTAAAATCAGAAATGAAAAAGAAGTGACAGCTGACACCACAGAAATGCAAAGGATTTTAAGAAAATATTACAATTATATTCCCACAAACTGGACAATCTGAAAGAAATAGATACATTTCTAGTAACATACAATCTTCCAAGACTGAATCAAGAAAAAATAGTATCTCAACAGACTGATTACTACCAACCAAAATCAATTCAGTAATCAAAAACCTCCCAAGAAATGAAAACCCCCTACACCGGAAGTCTCACATGTGTTTTACCATACATTTAAAGAAGAATTAACACCTATCCTATTCAAACTATTCCAAAAAATTCAGGGGAGGGAAGGCTCCCAAGCTAATTTTATGAGGGCAGCATTAAACTGATTCCAAAGTCTGACAAAAACATTATAAAAAGGATGATTATATACCAATATCTGTAATGAACATAGGTGCAAAAATCCTTAGCAAAATATTGGCAAACTGAATTCGGTAATGCATTAAAAATATTTTTTAAAAGATTTCATTTATTTATTTTAGGGAGAAAGAGAGGGAGAGAAACATCGATGTGTGGTTGCCTCTCGTGCCCCCAGCTAGGGACCTGGCCCACAACCCAGGCATGTGCCGTGACCAGGAACCGAATTGGCAACCCTTTGGTTCGCAGGCTGGCACTCAAGCCACTGAACCATACCAACCAGGGCTAAAAATATTTTTTTAACGACTAAGTGGGATTCCTGGGATGCAAGATTGCTTCTATATATGCAAATCAATTAACATCACCCACCACATAAACAAAATGAAGGATACAAATCATATATCAATAGATACAGAAATAGCATTTGGCAAAATTCAGCAATGTTTTATTATAAAAACTCAGCAAATTGGGAATAGAAGGAACATATCTCTATATAATGAAGGCTGTATACGACAGACCCACAGCTAACATCATACCCAATGGGGAAAAGTTAAAAGTGCTTAAGGTTAGGAACAGGACAAGGATGTCCATTTTCACCACTTTTATTCGACATAATACTGGAAGTCCTAGCCACAACAATGAGACAAGAAAATGAAATAAAAGCATCCAAATTTGAAAGGAAGACGTAAAACCATTGCTGGCTGGCTTCGGCATCACATGTACTAAAATTGGAACAAAGCAGAGATTAGCATGGCCTCTGGGCGAGGATGACATGCAAATTCATGACTCAATCAATACTTGGGGGATTAAGAAGTATCAGTTGGCAGTTAAAAAATAGCCATGCGGATGTGGAGTACAGCATAGGTTATATAGTCAGTATTTTAATAACTGTGGTGTCAGATGGGTACTAGATATATCAGGGTGATCACTTTTTAAGGTGTTGGGAAAACTGGACAGATACATGCAAAAAAGAAACTAGACCACTTTCTTAAACTGTATACAGGAATAAACTCAAAATGGATTAAAGACTTAAATGTAAGACCCAATACCATAAAACTCCTAAAAGAAAACTTAGGCAGTAAACTCTCAGACATAGCTCTTAGCATTATTTTATCTGACATATCTCCCTGGACAAGGCAAACAAAATTAAAAATAAATGGAACTACAAACTAAAAAGTTTTTGCATAGCAGAGGAAACCCTCATCAAAACAGAATGACAACCCACTGAACAGGAGAACATATTCACCAATGATACATCCAATAAGGGGTTAATGTCCAAAATTTATAAAGAACTCCTACAACTTAACACCAAAAATCAAACAATCCAATCAAATGGGCAGAGGACCTAAATTGACATTTCTTCAAAGAGGACATACAGATGGACATATATAGACATGTATGACATATGAAAAGATAACAATGTCTCTAATCATCGGAGAAGTTAAAACCGCAATGAAATATCATCTCAGGCCTATCAGAATGGCTATCATCAATAAAGTAACAAACAGGTGTTGGTAAGGATGTGGAGAAAAGGGAACTCTTCGTGTATTGTTGGTCGTAATTGCAAATTGGTGCAGCCACTGTGCAAAAAAGTATGTGGAGTTTCTTCAAAAAATTAAAAATAGAATTACTTTATTACCCAGCAGTTCTACCTCGATACTTAATCTAAGAGTTTCAGAACACTAATTTGAAAAGATATGTGTTCATTGCAGCATTATTTACAATAGCCAAGGTATGGTAGCAACCCAAGTGCCCATCAATTGATGATTGGATGAAGGAGAGGTGGCACATATTATTTGACCATAAAAAGGAAATCTTACTATTTGTGACAACTTGGGACAGACTTAGAAGGTAATATGCTAAATGAAATAGATAGGGAAAGACAAATAATACATGATTTCACTTACATGTGGAATCTAAAGAACAAAATAAATGATCAGACACAACAGAAACAGACTCATAGTTACGAAGAGCAAACTGATGGCTGTCAGATTCGAGGGGGTTGGGGAGTTGATTTAAAAATGTGAAGCAATTAAGAAGTACAAATTGTTGCAAAACAGTCACAGGGATGTAAAGTACAGCATAGAGAATAGCATCAGTAATCTTGTAATAATTATGTATGGTGTCAGGTAAGGTACTTGACTTATCAGGTGATCACTTCATAAATTATATAAATGTCTAAACACTGTTGTATGCCAGAAACCAATATAAAATAATGTGGAATTTCAACTGTAATTGGAAAAAAAAAAGCAAGCGCATTCTCAGACATGCTGAATCAGAAACTATGGTGGTTTATATGTTTTAACAAGCCTGCAGGTGACTCTCATGCAGGCCGAAGTGTGGGAATCATGGGTTATTACCATAAGCTGTTTCTTTTCATAGTTATTCCTCAAAGCTAGGTTTCTTCAGTCTGTTAAGTGATGGTACTTCAGAACTGTAACATGCACCTCCTTCTAACAATAATCACCAGGACTTGAATTTCTAAGCACTTTTAAGGATTATTTCATTGAATTCCTTGTAATACCTCTATAAGGTAAGTACTCTTATTCCTAACCATGTAGATATGAAAGTTGAGAGCCACAGATATAAGTACCTTGCCCAAGTGCAAAGCCAAACGTAAAACTCAGGTGTCGTAAAGTCAGTCCAGAGCATACTTTCCTTTAATTCTGTTGAAGGAAATTTCCTAATATGCATTTATAACATATGAATTTGGTACCTAAAACCACTTTCCCTGCCCCCAAAATGACATTTTTTTTTCATTGCTTTTAGAGAGAGAGGGAGGGAGAGTTATTGATTGTTTGCCTTCTCATATACACCCTGACCGAACATACAGCCTGGGCATATTCCCTGACCAGTAATCGAACTCACAACCTTTTGGTCTACGGGACAATGCTCCAACCAACTAAGCCACACTGGCCAGTGCCTACCTAGGTTTTTATAATATAAAGAAAAGACTGGCCCTGATCTGTGTGGCTCAGTGGATTGAATGTCAACCTGCGAACCGAAGTGTTCAATTCCCAGTCAGGGCAGATGCCAGGGTTGCAATCCAGGTACCTGGTTGGGGGCCTGCAGCAGACAACCAATTGATGTATCTCTCGCACATCTCATATTTCTCATCCTCTCTTTCTCCCTTCCCTTCTGTCTAAAAATAAATAAGTAAAATCTAAGAAAAAGAAAAGACTTTTTAATTTCCAAAAACTAAATAATGTAAGAGGAAAAAATGACACAAATAAGTACAGAAGGCACACATCAGTGATTCAGAGACTAAAGTAGTTTATGAGGATTTACAACTATATAGAAGTTTCTAATCCTTAGGATTAAAGTAAAACAAAAGTCAACCTAATGTGATTTGGAATTGGAGAGTCCTGGTCCCTTAGTGTTTTCTGTGTGTACCTGGGTAAGTGATGTAATGTCTCTGAGCCTCCGAATTCTCACCTATAAAAGGGAGATAATGATAACTCTCACAGGGTGGTTGAGGATTAATAAGATTATGTATGTAAAGTTCTTAACTTGGAACTGGACACATAATAGGTTTTCCTTAATAAATATTGGGTTTACTGCTATTAATAATCCTACTAGATTTTAAGAAAAGAATGTTAAGGCCTTCTTCCTTTTCACCAGACCCTGCCAACATGGTATTCAGGTGCTTCCTGGAGGTTGGTTGGGTGGCCTACGTCTCCTTTGGCCTCATACCAGGAAACTGGTCACAGTTGTAGATGTTATTGATCAGAACAGGGCTTTGGTTGATGGATCTTGCACTCAAGTAAGGAGACAGGCTTTGTCTTTCAAATGCATGCAGCTCACCGACTTTATCCTCGAGTTCCCACGAAGTGCCCACCAGAAGTATCTCCAGCAAGCCTGACAGAAGGCAGCTACCAATACAAAATGTGCAGCCACACAATAGACTGAGAAGATTGAAACCAGAGAAAAGAAACCCAAGAGGACTGAGTTTGATGATTACAAAGCATGAAGGCAAGGAAAATGAAGAACTGAATAGTCAGCCTTGAAGTTAGGAAGCTTCAGAAGGCATCTCTTCTGAAAGCTTCTCCCGAAAAAACATGTGCTGCTAAAGGTGCAGCTGCTTCAAAGGTTCCAGCAAAAAAGGTGACTGTTGCAGCCAGAAGGCAGCACCTCCAAAAGTACAGAAGGTTCTGAAAGCTCCAGCCCAGAAAGCACTGGCTCCAAAGGCATCTGGCAAGAAAGCATAAGAACATAGGAGGCTATCATAACAGTAATAAAAGTTCTTTTTACATGCTGGCAAATCAAAAGAAAAAGAAAAAATCTTCAAAGATTTTATAAATATCTTCCTGTCAGCATTTTAAGGGAAATGAGTGTAATGATAGAAAGGCTTAGAGCTTAATAAATCAGGCCGCTATTTAGAATTGGGTGTTTTTGTTTCTATTGTAGTGTGAGATGAGCAGTATTTTATCTTTCTCTTTTCCTTTTCTGTGGCAGACTGATTTCCGATTCTACTGGATGCATTCAAAGTTACCAGAAGAAGAAGGACTGGGAGAGAACACCAAGCTCAATCCTGTAAGACCTGGGGTTAGGGTTGCAGATTTCTTTATGGGATTGGTTTGGATTGGTCTATTATGTAAATATAATCATTGTGAATGAAATTATCTATTTTTGAGACAGTACAGCATAATGGGAACGTTATAGGCTTAACAGTCACCTGGATCTGGATTCTGGTTTTGGCTTTAGCAATTACTAGGACAAGTTAAAAGCATCACTTGGTCTTAATTTCTTCATTTGTGTAATGGGGTTAAAAACACCTACTTTATAGGGTTTTCTAAGAACCAAATGATAAAAGTATGTATGCACCTCCTCCTAGCACTCCTGCTTACAGTAGGCTCTCAATACAAGGTGAGTGATTGATATAAAATGCTAATAACTGCTTTTATTCATAAAGTATTTAGAATTCTGGTACCTTGGTTTGCAACTGTAGCATACATCAGCAGCACCAAGAGGCCTGGTAAAAAGGACTTTTCGGTCTCAGTACCAGAGTTTCTGATTAGAATTTCCATTTCTAACAAGTTCCCTAGTGATGCTGAAACTGCTGGTCCATGAATCACATTTTGATAATCTCCACTTTTATATCCGAACTGAGAGTGACCTCATCTAGTCAGTTCCTTCATTTTACAGATGAGTATACAAGCTCAGCGAGGGACTGCCTTCCTCAAGATCCCACAGTACAGGAAGATAGCCCAAGTGTGTTTGTTATCTGCTCAATGATTAAATAGTTGACAGCTGTTTTGAGGGCATTTTATTAGGTAAGCCATGCAGATTGGTGTTTGCCTGGATTGCTTACAGCATTTCTAAAGACAATTGGATAACAGTGACAGGACAGTAAATGGGTTCAGTATAGTACATCCACTGATGTATCAATAAGGTCCTGGAAAAATGTCCATTGAGGAAGGAGAACATGGGAGTTGTTCTAAGTGCTCTACATGTATTATCTCATTGTAGCCACACAACAACTCTTATTAAGTAGATACTTTTATTATCCCATTTTACAGATGGGAAAATGGAGGCATATAGAGATGAAATGATTGGCAGAGCTAGGAGTCAAACCCAGGCAATATGACTTTCGACTTCGCTGTCCTTATCACTTTGTTATACTGCTTCAGTCTAAAAATCCTGGCTGCTGTGAAAGAAGTTTTGCTTGTCCTTCATTAGAAGCAACTGTCAGAGGCCTGAGAGAGTAACATACAATCCGTAAAGCTAACACAGGACCGTGATTCTTCATCCTGACTGCATGTTAAAATTAACTAGAGAGCTTAAAAGAAATGCTTGGGCCTCTCCCAGACCACTTCAGTCAGAATCTCTGGGTGGGGCCTGGGCATCAGTAATTTTTAAGAGTTCCCCAAATGATTCTCCCGTATAAAGCAAGGCTGAGAACCACTGATCTAGTCATTCAGTGGGTAGTTGGAGGGGAGGTGGTTTGAAAGGAAGAGACAGAAAAATTTTTTTCTTTGATACAGCTTTTCAGTTGCTGAACAATATTTGTAATATTTACTAATTCTTTGTTCTAATTTGTATTTTAGTTTAAATTTGTGGGGCTAAAGAATTTTCCTTGTACCTCTGAGAGCCTATGTAAGGTGCTGTCTACGGATTTCCCTTTTGAGGTAAAAAACCATCATCTTTATTGTTCTGAAGTGATTGTATGACACAGGGAAACATGGTTACTCAGAGTCTTAAGATATCTTTGCTGTGTCTAAGCATCAGAAAAGGGCTAAAAGCTAATTGTTGGGAAGGGATGCACTCACTACTACATAAGTCAGAATGCCAGAGCTGGAAGGACCCTGAACAGACAACTGATCTCCCTCATTTTACAGATGCAGAAACTTAAGCCCAGATCAGGGTGAGGCTTCCATTCCTAGGTCGTTCTTTGTCTCTGCCTGCTGTAAGCCTGGGAACCAGGCCATTTGCTTGACTGCCATGGCTGGTTGTAAAGTCTAGAGAGGCTTCTGTGACCACAGGGGTGTGAATTTGTAGTCCTTCCTTCCTGGGGAGAGCAAACAGTCCCTAGGTATATCAGTGCTTGCAGAGCAGTGACATGGGGCAGGTGACCAACTTGTCCCAGTTTGTGTCTCAGACTTTCCCAGTTGTACTGTTGAAAGTCTCACATCTCCAGAAGCTCCTTGGGCAGTCTTTTGTCAACCTTAGAAGCTGTAGTTATTCTCTCCAGGCTCAACAAGCAAACTTTCCTTTACCGATCATACCCTTTTAAATTCTTCTTAGTCACCCACAAGTTTTTACTTGAACTGGATATAATTTTGCAGAAAGGATCCCGCCTGAGAAAATAGCAAAGGCTTCATTGCCTTCATTTCTGGGAGTAAATTAAGAAGGTGGTAAGAACACTGTCTTTATTTATATAAAATAAAGATTTTATATAAATAGATTTGCTAATAAAAATCTATTTATATAAATAAATTTGCTAATGCTATAAATAAAGTGACAAGAAATGCTTTTAGAGATGAGTCGATGACTCCTGGAAAAGAAAATTTGGGACTGTAGAAGGTCTTCCCATTGAAAAAAACCAAATTTCCCAGAACATAGCTCAAAAACAGTTTAGGGGGAGGTTTAGGCAGCCAGCAGTGGCTTGGGCAGTGTGGCTTCTTGGTGGCCAGTTTCTCCTGGGCTCAGCAGTCCAGCATCTCATAAGGGCTTATCCAGTTCCCCTGCTTTGTTCCATGTGTGGAGCACATACCCCACTATGAGAACTCTGGGTGGTGGAAGTACATGGGATTTGCAGAGAGAAGACCTGGGGTCAGTTGAATTTCTGCTTCATACTCACTGTATTTTTAGAGAATCCTCCAGAACTTTGAGCCAGTGCCATCTTGAACATACCCTCATGGTGGGTAAGGGTGAAGTAGTGGTAGGAAAACACCCTATAAACAGGAAAGTGCTATTTATATTTTTATTTTCTAAAATTAGTTTTCTGGGCCACTTCTTTATATGTGTGAGAAATGAGAACTCTTTCCTTTGACCGTGAGCTAGAAAAAGGATTTGGACCACAAGACCTGTGCTGTGTATATAGGCTGCCCTGGAAATATGTGGCCCCAGAAGTCATTTTGATCCCCGGTCTCTCTTCTTGTAGGTAGATGGACTTCTCTTCTACCACAAGCAGACCCACTATAGCCCTGGAAGCACTCCCCTGGTGGGCTGGCTGCGCCCATACATGGTGTCAGATATTCTTGGTGTGGCTGTGCCAGCCAGCCCGCTGACCGCCAAGCCAGAGTATGCTGGGCACCAGCTCCAGCAGATTATTGAACACAAGAGGAGCCAAAAGGAGGGCATGAAAGAGAAACCCACACACAAGTCCTTTGACAGCGGGCACTATGAGCTGGAGTACCTGTCTACCCCTAAGCTGAACGGCAATCCCCACAGCCCAGACCAGCCTGGGACCCTCATGGAGAACTAAAGAGGGCAGCCTCCTTTGGGAGTCACGGGACAGTGCTTGGCCCAGAAAAAAGGTTGGGGAGGAGGGCAGTGACAACAACAGGTGACTTCATTTTAGAGTGGGTTTTCCAAAGCCACTACCACTGGAAACAGCTTAATTCCTGTAAAAAAAAATGTATCCTGGATCCACAGTGTAAATATATGTGATTCTTAAGAAATAACTGGTGATTCTTTATTTCTTCAAGGAACTTTTTATTAACAGTTGTACAGGTGACTCTATCAATCCAGAAGGTTGCTTTTGTGGTCTAAAGCCAAGAACTTGCTCCTGTCCATGTGACTCGGTTGGGTGGAGCATCACCCTGTAACCAAAAAGTTGCTGGTTTGATTCGCGGTCAGGGCACATCCCTAGATTGTGGATTTGGTTTCTGGTCTGGTTGCGTATAGGAGGTAACCAACCGATGTTTCTCTCTCTTTCTCTCTTCCTCTCTCTCTAAAAGCAATGGAAAAAAAATGTTCTCAGGTGAGGATAAAAAATAAATAAAAATAAAAGCTAAGAACTGGTGATTCTTAAATCTTGAACTCCCCAGCTCTGTATTTCACTATGGTTTCAACACTTAAGCATTCTGCTGTTTCCAGCTGCTACTGTTAATGTCATTTTCAAAAAGGTCTTACCAGGAACTGCAGTTCTTAGTATTTGAGTATCTTCCCTCTTCTGAGAAGACAAGTGTGATTTTCTTTGGTTTAGACATTGCCAGAGATAAAATGCAAATAGTATTCATTCAATACTTCAGCAAACGTTTGAGCACCTTCCAGCAAATAAGCCCTGTGCTAGGCCTCTGTGATGTAGTGTGGGTTATGGAGATAGAAAGGACCAATGAGAAAATAAATCCACCAGCAGCACATAGAGTGAGCAAAGATGATGAGCTGGCTGCTGTAGTACTGAAAGGACCATAGAGCCTTGGGGGCTGGGAAGAGCAGAGGGAAGATTCACAGAGGAGGTCAGAGCAGGGCCAAGGCTCAGAGGAGGGCAGGAATGTGCTCTGCAGACAAGGAGGTTAGGAGTTCCTCACAGAGGCAGGTGTGTACACAGTCGCACTCCTGCAGGGCAGGGTAGAGCAGTATTAGCTGTGGGGCCTGAAGTTGGTTTGGAGTGGCTCAAGCATAATGTAGAAGTAGAGGGCTGTGGGAGAGGAAGCTAGAGAGAGAGATGGGCCTGATTGCATTGTGTAGAGGTTTTGGATTTTATGTCATGAATGTAAAGGAGCCAATGAAGAGCTTTGAGCAGACAAGATTCATTCAGATTTATGAAACAGAGCTCTTCGACAGCTGTGGGAATGGAAAGAAGATGGTGTCTGCTCTGTGTTCAGGAAACATGTCTTATTTCCCATGCTCTGTAATCTGCCCCCACACTGCTTTCCACCTTCCTAGGACTTATCTTATTGGACAGAATAATTCACTGTTCCACTCCAGCAGCAGTAGTGTCTTGTGGACAAAATTATAGAGGGATCCAGGTCAGATGTGTGGCATGTAGCTGTTCCTCTGTGTTGGTTAATTCTGGGAACAAATCTTGGCAGAACTTGTGGTTGAGTGGAGCCTAATTGTAGATTCAGCACACCAGTGTATTTGGCCTTCCTGCTGGACTCCTAGACAGTTGCTCAAGCCAACTCTATCAAATCCAAGAAGTCCTGGTGTGGCTCAGTGGATTGGGCACCATCCCTCAAACCAAAAGGTCGCAGGTTCGATTGCCAGTCAGGGCACATGCCTGGGTTGCAGGTTAGGTCCCTAGTTGGGGGCGTGCAAGAGGCAGCTGATCAGTGTTTCTCTCCCACTCTTTCTCCCTCCCTTAACCTCTCTCTAAAATAAATAAAGTTTTTTTTTTTAATTCCAAGAAGCAGCTTCCTCCCCCACACCCAGTGATGTTTCCTGCTGGCTGCAGATTTCAGCATGTCTATATCAATAAGCTCTTTTCCTGAACTCCAAAAGGGTCAATTCTGTAATAGGAACCTCATGTTCCTCTTGTCAAGAAGCATGTTGTTGGCTGCCTAGGTATTTCTTCTCTGTTTGATCACCTACCTTCTGAATGCTGTAGTCTGTAATCTCAGTGGCCAGCTGTGTCTTTCAGGAGCAGCGCATGCTAGCTAGCCTCAGTGAGACTTGGCTGGGCTCTGCCCTAAAATAATCAGGTCTGGAAGGACTGCTTCTCCAAAGGACACTCTGGGGACAGATACATGAGTCAAAGAACGTATCAGCCAAAATAATCACCATGCACAACGTCATATTGTTGAATGGTTGCTGGAAGGATGTATCTCAGAGGAGTGCCTCTTCTGTTTTTAACTGAGCCAGCATTATCGATTACTGAATGGAATGTATGTCTTGTTCATATTTCTTTGTGAAATGCCACCTGTTACAAAGATGTTTGTGTTATACAGTACTGTGATTGGATATTAGTTTTCAGGCCATTCTTCCGAACAGCTCCCAGCTTCTTCTTTATGGAATTATCTCTTCCCCAGGCAATATGGTATGGTGGGAGTATAACTTGGGGTAACTCCCTTCCTTAGCCAGGTATCAGGCTCATGACTCAATCTGGGACAATCACGTGCTCCTTACCAAGAATCTGTGCCTTGAGCAGAGGAACAGAGGGAGTGATCGGTAGGAATTCATTTATTTGGCCCACGGAGGGGCTGGGAGTGTTTCTTGTTCTTGCTATAAAACCTGTAAATGCCCAGGAAATTCTGTCTTATTTAAAGTAGCCAGAACTGATTACCTGATACCACTGCTCAGTGTGGCCCTGCGTGGCTTGCCTTGACTGGAGGACCAGCTTGGCCTGAGTTAGCAAGGGACTACTACGATAGTTTAGATCACCTGTTTTAGCTCAAGTGCCACTGGAACCCATGCACCTAGAAAGGACCAGGCAAAATAAGTCTTGGTTGTTTTAATGTTAGCTGAGAAAAGACATGCTGGATTCTAATGCCTGCACAGAAGAGTTGGTATAAAACAAATCCAGTTGTATTTGGCAATCATTTATCTCCACTAGTTAACTTTCACTTACGTTTCAACCTACTGAAATCTGACTTCAAGTGCTCTCATCAAGGGACTGGTTGTCTCCTATTTTCCAAATCTAAGGGACATTTCCCAGGCTTTCTCTTACCTGACTTTACCTGCCCTGTATATGCTGATGCCTTCTCTGTCTTATTGTCAGCCTGTATATGTATCTAACTACTTACCAGACATCTCCAGTCATCTCAAAGTTAGCATGTCCCAAACTGAACTCATTGTCTTTCTCCCTTAGTCATGCTCTTCCTGGGATCCTTGTCCCTGTTAATAGCGTTTAATCACCTTGGCGAGGAAAATTCTCCATGATCCGGCCTTAGTGTATCTGTCTGGCCTCATAAAATACCTTATCTCCTTTGCTGCCTCCTTTCCAGTGATGCTGCTTTACATTCTTTGTACACATTTGTTTCATTAACCCCCCCACTCCCACACACTATCCCTCCTTATTTTGATTGCATTTACCTGGTGACTGTACCTACTCATCTTTTAAAAACTCCATTCAACAGATACTTATTTGAAACTTTACCTCTGTAGGCAGAATTAGCCATTTTCATTTTCGTGCCCTCCCCAGCCCACTACATGTCTATTAACCAAAGTTAGGGATGATCCACAAGACCACTGTTGTTTTCACACTAATTGCAAGTTGGGGATAGCTCCAAAGACCATTCTTAGGTTTGATAATTCACCAGAAGGATTCACAGAACTTACTGAAAGCCTTTATACATGACAACAGTTTATCATAGTGAAAGGAAATAGATTAAAGTCAGGCAAGACCAGAAATGCATGGGGCAGAATCCAGGAAAGTTCCAAATGTGGATTTTTCGATTGTCCTCTCCCAGTGGAGTCATGGTCAGCATTAAACTTTCTTGATAACTGTGTGACAATAGAATATTGCCAAGAAGGGACTCTCACCTGAACCTTGGTGTCCAATGTTTTAATTAGGGCCTTGACCTAGTCTCCAGCCACTCCAGGGGTCTAGCTGATATAACGTGATTTAAAGTCCCCCTCCCCCAGTCACGTTGCTGGACTTTTGGTATGACCAAAGACCCCCAGGTAAACAAAGACACTACTATTAGATCATTCCAAGGGCTTTTAGGTTAATTCCCAGGAGCTAATGGCAAAGGCCAACCATTCTCTGGGTAAGGTTAAATTCTTTACTACACACTCTATTAGGCTGCAGGCTCCTTCAGGTTAGGGACCTGGTTTTTTTGTTTGTTTTTTAGATATTTATTTTTAGAGAGGGGAAGGGAGGGAGAAAGAGAGAAACACTGATGTGTGAGAGAAACATCAGTCCGTGGTTGCCTTTTGCACATCCCCAACTGGGGGAACTGGCCTGCAACCCAGGCATATGCCCTGATCGGGAATCAAAGAAGTGACCTTTTGGTTTGCAGGCTGGCACCCGGTCCACTGAGCCACACCAGCCAGGGCTGGAATCTGGTCTTAATTCATCTTTAGAGTCTGCCTGGCACTTGTATCAATAAATGTTGGTTGAGTTAGTGAAATGATGAGCAGGAATGAGAAGACAGTTCGGAGGAGGGCCCCCTCCCCTCTCCCACTGCAGGGGTGACCCTTGAGAGAGAAGGTTGATTGGAGGTGTGTGACTGGCTGCTAAGCAGGTGGTGGCTGGATATGCTGCAGACTGCCAGTAACAAGAACTGTATTTAGTTCTGCGGATGTGATTAAAAGTATAGCCTAAAATCTCACTGTGTACAGTGGAGGAAGAAAAGATACAATCTTCTTAGCTACAGACTTCCTTTCTAATAAGGGGATGAGTAAAAACCCCACAATACATTTATAAAGCAAATGTATCTTTTGTTTTATGTCTTCTGGTACACAGGGCAGGAAAAGCAGACTGCTTGCTTTGGTAAGATGGGGTGGTATTTGAGTCCCATCCAGTTTTGGGATTTTGAGATTATACCTGATCTTTACATCAAAGAAGTACCAAATTAAAAAAAAAATTTTTTTTTAAGGTTCGTCAAGTGCTGCGAGATTTGGTTTGGGGTCTTGATTTGCTTGTGACTCACCTCCTCTCAACTCCCCAGAGGGTCTGCCATCCAATGAAAAGTCAGAGGCAGGTGGAAAGGACCTAGGAGAGTTGGAAGGCTGGCAGTAGGGAAGGTGAATTAAGAATAGCCCTAGACAGCAAATATGCGGGAAGGGGCAAATGTACATTTGTTTCTCATATCCATTCCAAGTGATAGTGGTTCTTTTGAAAAATTGCAGTTTGTATCTGTTTTGCAGAGGTGGAAAAGTGGGGAGAGGCATCCTGGGCAACTGGGAGGTGAGCCTCACTATTGGCCTAGCCCAGAGGCATTCTCTCACCTTGAGGGACAGTGTGGGACTGGAAGAGGCAAATTTTGAAACCTAGAGATCTCTTCTGGCTAGAACTTGACACAGATCATTAGCATTTGCAGCAAAGTTGCTCCCTGTCAGTGGGCTGGCAGTCTTTCAAGCCTTTTGTCTCTGTCTCTCTGTTTTTGCCCTTCAGGTTTTCTCTGTAGTCAGATTGGGGAAATAAAAGATAGAATTCAAATCTGTCAGTTCTGCTTCTCAGCAACTTTAGCAAGGGAGGAAATTGAAACGGGCTCAAATAAGGTTCTATCTGCTCTGGCCTTCCCATTAATACACACGTAAGTCAAAGTGAGTGAAAGCGATGTAATCTAATTCAGATGGTACCTCTCTCTTATAGTGAATGTTTTTCACAAGTAACGAGGTATCCAAGGTAACCAAACCTGTTTGGTATTCATTGGTAAGAATTGGACTTTGTCTGCTAGAAAAGGACAGACCCATTCTTTCAGCAAACACTGACTGAGCACCTCCTACTGTGCACTGTATATTGTTCTGGTTTTGAAGAGAGAGTAATAATACATGGTCCCTCAAAGAGCTCCTGGTCTAATGGGAAAGACTACTAAGGGCACAAGTAATTATAATTCAAAATGTTGTATAAACTCTAGACACAGGCATCAGGTATAAAATTAACATAGTATAGTGATTAACCTGTGATCTGGGGGTGGTAAGTAGGGGTATCAGATGAGAAAATTATGTGAGGAAAGAGACAGATCATATTTTAATAATTAAAAAAAACCAAACCAGAATAGCTATGGTAAGGACTAGTCCCTGTAGTAATGGAGCAAAATGTAATCTGTTGTACAATGGGATAAGAGTTTTCAACTTCCTTACAGAGCTCACCTTCAGCCATCCTAGTGATTATAGACGTGGTCTATGAGTTAACAAAAAGGTTTTCACCCTAAGACATTGGTTAGCAATATGACCTCTTTACTCTGTCTTTTGGAAAAAATGGCAATAAGAACTTTGGATTTTTTGTAGCCAAAGCACATCTTATAGCACAACACAGGTCTCTTTCATAGGCAGTAGATATTTTGGAGCAGTATTTTGAGAGGAGCTTTGGATTTTAGAAGTAAAGTTGTTTTTGGGGGAAAGGTTATAAAATTCTAATCACAGCTTTGGAAGTATCTATTCTTAGACAAGAGCACATATAAACAAGGCAGGAGAAAATGGTAAGACAGAGGCTTCAGAACTAAGGTGATTGTCTTCCATGATTTAGTCATTCAACACACATTTATGAAGGACTTTCCTACTCGATACTAGGCTCTAGCCAGTATCCAGGGGCCAACAGGACAGATGTGGTTCCCGCCTTCTTGGAGCTTACAGTTTCAGAAAGCAGGTAGACATTAGGCTAATGAACAAGTGCAGGACGGCAAATTGTGATCAGCAATCTGGTAAAAGATAGGATGGTACTGTAAGAGTAAAAGGGAGTCTAATTCAGTTTAGGGAGTAGCCACACAAGATCTTGCTGAGGAAGTGACTTTTGAGGTGAGACCTTAAGGGATGAGTCAGATATGTCTGATGAAGGAGGTAGGAAGAAGGGGAGGATAAGCTTTCTAGACAGAGACCGGACACGTATGCTTTAAGAGCAAAAAACAATAATAGAACCCATAACACCTCCCCCTAAGGTTCTCTCTTTGTAATTTATTTTCCATTTTCAGATTTCAGTTGATTTTAATTAATTATATTAAATTTATTGGGGGAAACACTGGTTAATAACATTATGTTTCAGGTGTACAACTTTATAACAATATATACTCTATTGTGTGTTCACCACACAAAGTCTAGTCTCCTTCCTTAACTTTGTATTTGACTGCTTTCATCCTCTTCCTTCTCCCCCTACCCTCATATTAATTTAATAAAAACATGATTTTTGTCACCTACAACCCACGCACCCCCAATCGTACTCTAACCTTTCATTAGAGGCTCTGCAGCCAAGCATTTAAAAATGGAAGAAGGTTATTATGCCTGTA
The DNA here is from genome assembly GCA_004026545.1 of Mormoops blainvillei. Taxonomy (NCBI): domain Eukaryota; kingdom Metazoa; phylum Chordata; class Mammalia; order Chiroptera; family Mormoopidae; genus Mormoops; species Mormoops blainvillei. The sequence continues at coordinate 304,688 of PVJD01000356.1, read as the reverse complement.
CATATGGATCTACCTCCTATGTATTTTTTTGTAAAACAATCATTATTTCAGCTATCTCATACTGTGGTGGTGAGAGTAGATGAATGCAAATCATTTAGAACAGTGTGGCACATGGTAAAGACACAATAAATATGAACTTATTATTTCAGTGTGTTGTGTACTGTAATTTATTTACTGACTTTCCTATTGATAGGCCATTGTGTCATGTCCATTCTTTTGCTATTACAAACCATTTTGCATCTCTAAGGTTTGATTGGGCAGGATGACAGTACCATACTTGATTTCCTGGGTTTGAGCCTGCAGTTATAGGCAAGCCTTTGTACTCTGATTATCCTAAGATTTAGCTCTCAGCAAATTTAATCAACTGCCTTGCACTTAGTTTTGTCATCCACATCTCTGCTCAGAAACTTCCATTGTCCTGCGAGTTCCGAGAACTGTTCCTTTACACACCCACATGCTCCCACAAACAGCTGTGCTTCTTAAACCACTGTTGAATTCTCCCTCCCAGATCACTCTGCTGGACTTCTCCCTTTATTAATTCTTTTCACCTGATCCTTGCAATAGGCATTAGAATGCCTGCGTTAAAGTTTTAGCTCACTAATTAATTAGCTGTGTGACTGGATAAATCACTGACCGTTAGTGAACTGAGGTTCACTGGGCAAAACAAATATAGAACTGTACATAGTAGGTTGAGAGACTCCATCCTCTCCTGTGTCTACTTGGTGGTTTGTACTGCTCAGGTCTTGCCATTTCTTTCTTCCTCCAGCCATTTGCCTGCCCAAGGGAGAAAAACTATACAGTAATTTCCACATATAAGTGGACCTGTGCACTTCAAACCTGTGTTGTTTAGGATCAACTGTATTTAAGTTACTATTTAAAAATTTTTTGGAAAAGGTTATACATCCACATGGAAAACTTAACACACACAGTGCTGTTACTACAGGATAGTGGTTACTCTGAGGAAGGTAGTTACTTCAGGGTGGTGACTAAGGTGGTGGCTTTGGCAAGTTGGGAATGTTCTATTTTTTTTTTAAGAGGGGAAAGGGAGGGAAACATCAGTCAGTTGCCTCTTGCATGCCCCCAACTGGGGACCTGGCCCACACCCCATGCATGTGCTCTGACCTGAAATCCAACCAAGGACCCTTCAGTTGGCAGGCTGGCACTTAACCCACTGAGCCACACCAGCCAGGGAAGGAATGTTCTACTTCTTGATCTGTGTTCTTGTTACATGATTATGTTGAGTTTATGAAAGTTCATCATCCTTTATACTTACATTTTCACCTTTTGTGGACATGTACTTCAATAAAAAAGTTACACATGTACAAAAAAAATTTAAAATGTACAAAAGAGCATATAGGAAAAAGTTTCCCTATCCCTTCTGATCCAGACTCCCAGTTACCCTAAGAGACAACCACTGTTAACCTTTCTTTTGTGTCCTCCCAAAGCTATTGTATATATAAATAAATTTACAAATGTATGTTCATTTTTTTCTTTATATATATGACAACATATTATATACAGTATTTGAGTCTTGTTTTTTTCACTTCGTAGTATAGCTCAGGGGTCATTCCAAATTCTAACAGGTGGAAGTAGCCCCAGTGCATAGCCCAGTACCTGGCAAAGAAATATACTTGTTAAGTAAGTAGTGTCTTCCAGAGGGGCGCTTGGGTGTTAACACTGAAACTGTAACTCCAGTAAGGGGTTATGAGGTCAATGCGGAGTCTGCCTTATTGGTGCCAAGGGTAAAATAACGACCCTGAGTACCAGGAGTGTCTTCTCTAATCAAGGGCAGACACCGAAGTCCTTGTGGCAGTCACGCAGAAATGAGGTGACGTTAGAGGCTGCTTTTAAAGTCCCGGAAGGAGCATTTCCTCAGCTCTCTGAAGACCCTCGGTTGGGTCTCTCCAGCTCTCCAGGGCTTAGCCCTTTATATTGTTTATTTTTGGTCTGGAATGACGCAGAAACAGCGGAGCCCCCTGCCTTCCCTGTGACTTCGAACGGGCCTAGGCGACCCCATTCGCAGTACTACCCTTAGGGGAATCAGAGGTTTGCAGAAATTGCGGCGTTCTCGATGGGGTTTCTAAGTGCGAGGCTGCTGTCGCGGGGGGCTAAACCTAGCTACACTGGCAATGAAGTCCGGGATAGCGCGGCAGAGCGAGAGCCAAGCGGGGCTGACCCGGCTCTCGCCAGCGTTAGGGACAGGTGCGGACGCCACGTCCCTCACTTGCCGTTGGTGGAGGCCAGTCACCGCGGCGACTGTACTCTATCCTTCCATGGAACTTCTCACAAAAACGCAAAATCCCGCCTTCCTTTCCCTCCTCCCGCCCCTTCTTCCTTCAGCTAGAGTCCCCTCCCTTCTCCCGGCTCCTCTTTGTCGCCCCCTCCCGGACTGCGTCCCTGCCCGGGCGACCCAGCTCGCGGCCCGCCCATTAGCGAAGGAGACGCGCAGTTTCTCAATGGAGCCGCGCGGAGCTCGGGCGGCTGCAAGGTCCTGCCGCCTCCTCGTCCCTCGCTGTGGCCTGCGCGGCTTCTGAGGAGCTGCGCTGAGGCGGCCGCGGTACCCAGACCGGCAGCCGGAGGACCAGCCACGCTCGGTGGCAGCGGGGCGCCTCCGCCGAGGCCTCTAACGTTCTTGATTTCCTCCTCCTGCCTCTCGACGACTCTCAGCTCCTGTCTGCTGTTTTCCGGGAGAGGAGTGGGAGTGAACGAAGGAGCGGAGAAAATACACAAGGATTTCCGCCCAGAAATACCGCGGCATTCGGGAGCCTCTGGGCGAGGGACGGCGGCGCGGGAGCAGCATGCGCGGGCCAGCCCCGGGCTGCTGAGAGGGCGTCGCGCTCCAGGTCGGTTGTGTCCGTAGCGGCGGCGGGATGGAGCCGGCGACCGCGCCCCAAGCCGACATGGCGCCGGAGCTGACCCCGGAGGAGGAGCAGGTAAGCCGCCCGGCGGTGGGCGTGTCGGACCCCGGGGCCTGCGCGCCTGAGCCCGCGGGGCCTCCCCGGCGGCCGCGCCCCTGCCAACCCCCCCGCCCCCGCCCAGGCCTCCCGGGCCCCAAGTTTGCGCAACCCCTCGCCTTCGGCCTCGCTTCCTGAACAGGTCTTACTTCCTTCGGTGCGGGTTTGTGTTTTTGTAGGGCAGGAAAAAGTCCGGTTGGGCGGCAGGGCTCCTGCGGTGAACTTCTGCTCTCCCGGGGATGCCCTAGGTTTCCAGACCAGACCCCGCGGGCTCCGCGCGGCCTGGGCAACCTGCGGGCACGTTGTGAAAGCTGCAGGCCGTCCCTTGCTCCCAACGCCCCGGTCTAGACCGCCCTGTGCTGCAGGCCCACTGCCCGACCCCATCTCGTTCCGGTCTCCATCTTTCCGGAGCCTGCGTGCCGCTCCATTGTCCCTTAACGCTTGGGACCGTCATTTCCCAGAAGGAAGTGGTCTGCGGTGTCATTTTAAGGGCTTTGGTACGGGAAAAGCCAGGCCTTCTAACTCCCTCTCGCACATTTTTGCGGAGCAGACAGGGACCACACTTTCCGAGGAAGATGGGAGCCCTGCAGGCTTTTACCTGCCTTTCTTGGCACTGCCCATACCGGGCCTTAGAGCCATGAATTTGATTCCGTGTTTTAATAAAAATCTTTGAAATAAGATGGTCACCCATTTCAAACTCTCTAGCTCTTGTTTCCAAGAACCACATTTGATAGTTTTACAAACGAATATTGGTTAATGGGCTTGTTTAAGATCTGCTTGTTTAAAAGGCCCCTTCTCCTCATTTGTGGAGATAATATTTTTCATGTTTGGCCTCAGACCGCAGTCTTGCCTTTTGACGCTTTGAGATAAAATCAGCACGGGGAAAAAAAGGATGCTGCTGCTCTGTACAAGCCATGGTAGCATTCTGGTAACTGAAGTTGAGCGTTAATAAAATACTAGTTAGGGCCTAGTACAAGCAGGTGGCCAAGGAACCCATCCTGCCAAAATTAGAAAAATACTTTAGTACTAAGGTGTGATGTGTTAGGTTGATTTTAAAGGGGCAAAACACTTACTCACTTATTTTTGGGGGGGTTAGTCAGATTTGAAGTTTCTGTGTTTCTAAGACTTAATGACACCAGTATTCCACTATGAAAATGGCATGAGGCTGAAAATATTAGGAAAGCAAATATTGATAGTATTGAGAAAGTGTGTTTAGTAAAAATCTTTGACATCAAATGAACGTGATGGGTTTTAACAGGGACTGGATGGAAACAAAATCAAGGAGTATTGTGGTCTTTTTATAACCATCTCTTTTCCTACAAAATACCAAGTTTTCTACTGGCATTTCAAAATGTTGAAACAAACATAAAAGCCACATAGTTAATTCAGAGTAAAAAATAAGTGAGGTCACTGGTTTGATTCCCAGTCAGGGCACATGCCTGGGTTGCGGGCCAGGTCCTCAGATGAGGGTGAATGAGACTCAATCATATTGATGTTTCTCTCCCTCGCTTTTCCCCTCCCTTCCTCTCTATCTAAAAGTAAGTCTTTAAAAAATAACGATGATGATGGCCTTCAACACATACCAAAATGACAATGTTCTTATTCTTACAAGCCATTCTAAAAGAAGATACACTGTCTGTGTACAAACCATATAATTACTTTCATTCACTCCACAAGTATTTCCTGAATGTCCATTAAGTGCCAGACATTATGTTAGGCAATGAGCATATGATGAGGGGAAAAGCAAACACAATTCCAATCCTCATGGAGCTTCTGGTCATGCAATAGCAGAGTGTAAATTTGTGATAAGTGATATAAAGGGCAGTAGATGGTACTCTGAGAGCCAATAACAGAGATCTAACCTAACTGGGGGTGTCAAGAAAGGCCTTCCAGAGAAAGTGAAAGCTGAGAGCTGAGAGATGAAGAGGGAGTTAGTAGTGGAGGGTATTTCCAGACAGAAGAAAGCAGCTTGTACACAGACCTTGTAGCGGCAGGCAAGAGGTAGGATCAAAAGGCCCTGCAGGGTGCCCTGAAGCAAAGAGGAAGTTTGACAATTAGCTAGGGCTCTACACCACTGAATGGCTGAGGCTTTGGAGAGCACCCTGGAGAGCTGGGATGACCCCAAGAGCAATGAAAGAGACACTGAAGAATTTTATGTATGCTTTTTTGGGGGAAGGTAGGCTGAAGTGAAGACTCAATCAGGTCTGCAGTTTGCCTTTGCCTTCAGGAATAAGAGCTAAGGAATGCAGATGGGTCAGGCAGGAAACGGAAGTTCTGTCAGGATATGACAATAGCTTGGGGACTAGGGTGATGAAGGGAGTAGTGGAAGAAGTCAAGAATTCAAGAGGTACTCAGGAAAACCTGATGATGTATCAGTGTAATACACAGGGGCTGAGAGAGAACAGTGTCAAAGAGAACTTCTGGGTTTCTGATTCACATACCGTATGGGAGATAGGTGCCATTCCGGAGAGATGTGCTCCAGAAGCATCTGTAAGGCAATTTCCCGCACTCCAAAAAGGACCTAAGTGCATTTCAAGTTTACCTTAACTCAGTAGATCCCTTATTTTACTTTCGAAATAGGGTTCCGAAAGATTTTTTTGCTATTTCCAAAAATCAAATTGACTCTCAAAAGTACAAGATTTTTCCAGGATTGAAGATACTTCAAAGATTCTGCCACAGCTTTGAAATAAACTCCAAATGAGTTCTAAAATTGGTTTCAGCAATGGGCTAGCATTATGGAATGAATGTGTCATTTCCCATGATGACTACTCTGATAAGACTAACATGCATTTGCTGTTTAATTTAAATATTTCAAAGAAATCTTAACAGTTAAGGGTACTTACACATGATATTTAAAGTAAAATATGAAATTTCATCAAGCTTTACAATAATTGTAACTATGATACATCAAACTATGTGGCTTTTATGTTTGTTTCAACATTTTGAAATGCCAGTAGAAAACTTGGTATTTTGCAGGAAAAGAGATGGCTATAAAAAGACCACATTACTCCTTGATTTTGTTTCCATCCATTCCCTGTTAAAACCCATCACGTTCATTTGATGTCAAAGATTTTTACTAAACACACTTTCTCAATACTATCAATATTTGCTTTCCTAATAAATTCACAGGCGAGTACTCAATCCACTGAGCCACGCCAGCCAGGGCGAAGGTCATCATTATTACTTCATAGTCTCATTATTTGTAACTTTGATGTTTCTTGCCATTACTTTTTCAGACCTCAATTATAGAACCTACAGTTAAATTACAGGAAAAATTATGTTTTGCCTTAAGGAGTTTACATGAACAACAGAGTAATAACAGTAACTCTTTCCCGAAAGCTCCTGCTTTGGGTTAGGCTCTGTGCTGGGCATTTCACATACAGTTAATCCTCATAAGATTGGAGCTATTACCTCATTTTGCAAGTGAGAAAACTCAGAGAGAAGAAAATTGCCGCGGTCACATAGCTAACAAGTGATAGAGCCATGATTTCCACCCAGATCTAAGTTATTTTGTCTCCACTGCAAATGTTGCCTCTATTATATACTATGTAACTTTTCATGAAGCAATTAGCCAATTTACTAAGATGTCTATGTGGGTATGTGATAACTAATTTTGTGGGGTTTAGTATTGATACATGTGCTTGGTTCTGATGATGCTGATGATGCTTCTTAAAATATGGTTTAAAAAATACAGACAGAGGAAAAAAATATGGAAAACCTTTAGTGAGACCTATATATTGCCAACAGAAACATTGTACAGTCTGTGCAAGAAATTGTGATGAAATTTCTCTTGGAGAAAATTTTGTTCCTTAAGATAGAGTTTTCAGTTCCCCTTTTTGAGGAATAGTCAACAAAAATTTTAACTTTTAAAAATTATTTATTTTTAGTAGTATATATAAAAGATTTATTTTTCCAATTATAGTTAATATTCATTACTATATTAGTTTCAGATATGCAGCATAGTGATTAGATATTTATATAACTTTCTAAGTGAACCCTCCCATAAGTCTAGTACCCACCTGACCCCATAAATAGTTAGTGCAGTATTATCAACTATATTCCCTATGAATATATACTTTACATCCCTGTGACTTTTTTTTTTAAGTGACGCATTATTTTACTTTTTTATTGAATTTATTTTGGGGTGACACTGGTTAACAAAATTATATAAGGTTTCAGGTACACAATTCCACAACAGGCCATCTTCCCCGTGACTATTTGGTAACTGCCATTTTGTACCTTTTTTACTCATCTTCCCAATTCCCCTCTTCTCTGGCAAACATCAGTTTTTCTCTGTATCTATGAGTCTATTTCTTTTTTGTCTGTTTTGTTCTTTATATTCCACATATGAGTGAAATCATATGGTATTTTTCTTTCTCTAATGTATTTCACTTAGCATAGTGTCCTCTAGGTCCATCATGTGCAAATGGTAAGATTTCATTCTTTTTCATGGCTGAGTAATATTCTGACATATATATTAGAATATATATACCATACACACACACACACACACACACACACGCACCACTGCTTGTCCACTCATCTATAAATGAACACTTAGATTGTTTCCATATCCTGGCTATTGTAAATGATGCTGCATTGAACATAAGGATGCATATATCTTTTCAAATTAGTGTTTTAGATTTCTTCAGATAAGTACTTAGTGGAATTGCTGGGTCATGAGGTAGTTCTATTTTTAATTTTTTGAGGAATATCCACAGTGTTTTCCACAGTGGCTATACTAATTTGTAATCCCACCAAGAGTACAAAATACAATTTTTTATATCTTCTTTTTCTTTTGTATAGGAGAAATAACTATTCTTGGGGCCAAATACAAAGAATGTTATCTCTCTAAACTGCAAAAACCAAGGTGTTTTTGTGTCAGAAATACATCCTTTCTTAATGTTTAATGTGCTGGCAAAGTTGTAAATTTGGCAGTGTGATGGGTAATTTCTATATATCAGTACTAATCTTTATTCTTACTGTCCTATTAATTATCTTAATTTTACTTTTCCAAAGCATGTACTCAAATTTGTAACTTGACCTGAAATTTTATTGAATTTGCTAAATTGTAATTAACTTGACCACCAATGATAGTTAAAAGTATTTTATGTCATAAGCCTTTGTTCTTATGTTCTGTGTCTGTGTAACCTACAGAAAGTTAAGTGAGGTTCCTTAGGTTACATGTGTTTGGGCATAAGTTGTGAGAGCTCTCTCTTAGTAATAAACCATAGCACAAAGACTCAACTAGGATTCTGAGGATATTTGAATTCAGCAGTTATAGCCTTTTAAGATCTTTCAGTGTGACATGGATTTCTCAAGTAGTGATTGATAGGATAGAGTAAGTTTTCTAAAGTACTTAGGCTTTTATTCATATAATCATTTTAGTCAAAAGATTGTTTTAATAACTCATAGTGCTTCTTTCACATTAAAAATAATTCATGAGTTCTTTACAGTTGCTATAACAAATAATCTAATATTTATTTTCAGAGCTGCTAAAGAAAATTCCTATTTTAGAATTTATATTGTTTAGAGCTTATAGCATTGTGGTAGGATTAACAAACAAATGCATATAGAGCACGTATCCTGATGCCTATATAATAAGCCTTTAGTGAAGTCAGCCACTTTCATGATAGTCTATATTTGAATAGTGAAAGATTTTAGAGCTAAGTTAGCTTAAAACAATTCCAAAGTGGGGGGAAATATTCATATTTACCCTGGGGACCATCATTTAGCATGGATTCTTATTAATGCCAGAAAATAGTTATCTTGCAACTTTATAGTGTAGTTTTCAAAAACCTATCCTAATTCCGTGCCCTGGTTTGTGATCTTAGAATTTTCTGAAGCTAAAAATTTAACTGTCTTGCAAGAGCTGAGATTTTTGGCATTTTTTCCAAGGGCAGGGGTTTTGTCCTGCTTCTTGTGGCCAAGAACTTCTCTTTTCCCACAGCCTCACATGTCCTGTGCTAAATGTCAGCTGTCTCTCTGGAAGTAGCCATATGTCAAGGATGAAGTGATTTATAATGTTACGTGGAGGCCTTCCAGAGAGGCAAAGAAGAGGAGAGAGGGGTGAAGAATTCTCATTATTTTCGTTATTGCTAGTTGCTAATCGTATTAGTTAAAAATCTCATATGGATGTAAGAATTTTATGCTTAAAACATCTGAGCATATGAAGGGTCTTGGACTTTAGTTTTGTGGATGTTAAGGAACCTGGAGGTTTTTTCACAGAAACCTGAGCTTAAATACTTACTAATGAATTGAAAAGTAAGGCAGACCCTGCTTTAGAACAGAGCTGAATTGTTTTACCAAATTAACAGTTAAAACTCATTGTTGGCTAGTCTTTTTGAGTCTCTCATTTTCTGACTTCTATACCTTTATTGTATTGGAAAAGACATAGTAATGTAGGGATACTTAAAAGTTTTTTTCTAAATATTAAGTCCTATTTTACGGCAGAATGGCTGGTTCAGTGCAGTGTCAAAATTAGACATCACAACTCCTAACTCTGATTATTTGTTCAGACACTAAAACCCTCCAGTGCAGTTTCAGCCACTTCACACCTGTTCTATCATCTGCCTTGATGTCTCAGACAACTAGGGGTACTTTCTTTTTCCAGACCAGTCACTATCACATTTCCCCCTTTACACACCTCCAACTCAAGAGCTCCTTAGTTGCTCTTTCTGGCACTGAAATAGTCTTCCCTTGGAGTAGGGGCAGATGTTCCTAGAACAGGTAGGTTAGCCTGTACTCTTCAGTGCTGGAGGGCCTTTACCTACTGGAATGAGCATTTTCATATTTGATTTTGAAAGACTCTTGAGAACCTAACTGAGATGGCATGGGGATTGGAGCAGAGTTACAGTAAGTTCTTACATTTAAAAATATATTTATTTATTCATTTTTAGAGAGAGGGGAAGGGAAGGAGAAAGAGAGGGAGAGAAACATTGATTGGTTGCCTCTCCCACACTCCCCAACAAGGGATCAAACCCACAGTCCAGGGATGTGTCCTGACCTGAATCAAACTGGTGACCTTTGGCTTTGCAGGGTGACATCCAGCCAACTGAGCCATACCAATCAGGGCTTAGTTCCTACATTTTAGTTAAAGATGGGTCCTTGGTTAACACATTAGTATTCAAATACATGCCCCCAGATACTGGTTTCAGTGATTGACTTCACATGCTGAAAAACTCTAGTCTAAAACTTAATTGTTTTGTAGCATAACCATCACAGTGGATAAAAGAAGTCATTTCCACAGCCTTTGCTAGGGTTTTCAGAAATTGGGTATTTTATAGGACAAGCAGAACACCACTGAGCCCTGCCATGGGGTGATGATGGAAAGTGTCACTTTTGCTTTTCCCTCCAAATGTTTCTGAATGTTTAGCTGTGAAGTGTCTTTGTTCTTCCAGACTCAGTGAGGTGATTATTATGTATTAATCCCTTTTCCTTTTCAGGTTAATGTGGACTCAAAGTAAGGTTTTGCAGATCATAAACAGAAAGACAGTTTGTTCATTCAGCAATCATTTATTGTCTATTGCTGTGTGCCAGGGCCTTCTTAAGCATGGATTGGGGGTTCTCTGTCCTTGAGGAATTCCCCTCTACTTCTGTCTAAACAGGTCTTGAATTGTAGGGCAACCATAAAGGAGGAGGACTTCTTATGCACAGTGAAGACAGGGACTCGATCCTCTCTGCATCTTTAGTGCACTTTGTGAGACTTCAAAATATGTTTGCCAAAGAATGAATGAAACTATATTGAATTATTTATTCCTCACTCAACCGATGAAGTGGGTATTGTTTTGCCTAGGATGGTTGGTTATCTTTATGATATAGGGATGATGTTCAGAGGCTTTCAGTAATTTACCAAGGACTCCAGCACTGGGACTCAAACAGTTCTGATTAAATACAGTATAGCACTCTCCCTTGTAAGCTTCATCTATCTTAACCATGTGTTTCTGTGCATGACATATATATATATATATATATATATATATATATATACACAGTCAGACCTTGATTCTTGAACATCTTAGTTCTTGAACAGTTCTGTTTTCCACCAAGTTGTTAACGGAGAAAATACCTTGGTTGTCTAACAAAACTTCTTTACCTGACAACACTTTTATACTGATACCTGTATGTTCAGTCACATGTCTCTCAGGTAACAAAGGAGATTCGGTTTTTGAACAAATTGTTTCTTGAACAGTTTTCCAAAACAAATTAAGTTTGAGAACTGAGGTTCTACTGTAAACTAGAAACAGCTCTCTCTTGGCATTTGTGAGTTGAACATTCCTGGTTTTACCATTTACGTTTCCGTACAGCGATGTGGCTCCATTGTTCCTAGTTGCTTATTGTATATGTATTTATGGCAGAAATTATATGCTTTTTTAATGGGGTCAGTGAACTTGAGGGTTCATATAGGTCTCTGGCTGTACCCCTCAAATGTGATAGGCCTTTGTCTTTATAAAACCAGTCTTTAGTTTTCTATTGGTGGAATGTAATTTTTTAAAATATTGTCATCAACCTAATGGGAAGTATATATGGTATACTCTCTATCAATAACTAGGCTGAAACTACAGTTTTTTAAATTAGTTTTTTTTTTCATGATACCTTCACTTTGCCCATGTTTTTGTCTGTACTTAGGCTATTACTAGATTTTGTTTTTCAACTCTTGCCAAATATGAAAGTTGAGGAAGAAAACATTTACAAAAATAAGGTGTTTTGCTCCTGTTTACCTACTTCCACGTTTTCTCTTTCTTATATTTGTAAAGGAAGAAAAAGACAGAAAGGCCTGAAACTTTGGGCATAATACATGAGTACAAGAAAACAGTTTTATTTTGGAATAGCTGTTTGTTTTACTGAGACTTTAGCTCTTCCATACCTGGAAAACCCAAGTGAAGTGAAAATGGTATTTCTGGCTAGGTAAGAGACCTGACAGTGATATAGCTAGCAATGTTTAAATATATGGAGTTTTCCAATACACGTTTGTTTTCAAAAATAAATCCTTTTATATTAGAATTCTACAGGTTTTTGGAAAACATTTGACATTTTTTAAACTGAATGCCAGTGCACCTTTTATTTATAGGTAAAACTCAGCATTATTTGGAATTAAATTATAAGAGATTTTTAAAAATTGAAAACCATTTTTTTTCCTACCCAAAGAGTCATTTTCTTTCTTTCTTTTTTCTCTCTCTTTTTTTTTAAAGATTTCACTTATTTATTTTAAGAGAGAAGGTAATGGAGGGAGAAAAAGAGGGAAAGAAACACTGATGCAAGACAGAGACATTGATTGGTTGCCTCTCACACATGCCCTAACTGGGGACCGAACCCATAACCCAGGCATATCTCCTGACTAGAAATTGAACCTGTGACCCATCACTTCGCGGAATGACACCTAGCCAACTGAGCCACATTGGTCAGGGCAGGAGTCATTTTCTTCCCTAATTGATGTCAAGCTAGGGAAATGCTAGCTTCGAAGAAGGTTTTGTGAGAAAATTAGAAGTAACTGGGAACATGTTTTGAATGAAACTGCTAGGACTACTTGAACTTGAAAACTAGTCAGAACCTCTGATTGTTATCATGATGCCCTTATAGTGCTACAAGTATTGGTAAAAAGCCCATATCAAAACTTGTGATGATAATAGTGGCTAAGCACTACCTACCGGGATGACTATTAAAAAAAAAAAGTATTAGCGTTGCTGATTACAGTGGGAATGTAAAATAGGGCAGCTACTGTAGAAAAAGGTTCAGCAGTTTCTCAAAAGATTAAACGTAGAATTTCCATATGACACAGCAATTGCAGTCCTAGATGTGTATCCAAAAGAACCGAAACCAGGCACTGGAATAGATACTTATAGGTCCATGTCATAGCAACATTATTCATAATAGCTGACAGGTAGAAGCAGCCCAAGTGTCCATGGACAGATGAATAGATAAACAAAATGTGGTGTATATTATTCAGACTTAGAAAGGAATGAAATTTTGCCCTAGCTGGTGTGGTTCAATGGATTGAGCTTTGGCCTGAGAACTGAAAAATTTCCAGGTTTGATTCCTGGTCAGGGCACATGCCTGGGTTGTGGGCCAGGTCCCCACTTGGGGGCGTGTGAGAAGCAAGTGATTGATGTTTCTCTCCCACATTGATATTTCTCTCCCTCTCTTCCCCCCCTCAAAAAAAAAAGTATTTTTTTTTAAAGAATGAAATTTTGATATATGCTACAATATGGATGGTCCCTGAAAACATTATGCTTATTGAAATAAGCTAGACACAGAGAGACAAGTGTATGATTGCACTATACTAGAGTAGGCAAATTCACAGACACAGAAAGTAGAATACCTGGGGCTGGGGGAACATGAGAAGGGGGAGTTATTGTTTAATGGGTACAGCTTATCTTGGGGGTGATGAAAAAGTTTTGGGTATAGATAGTGGTGATGGTTACCCAACATGTGATTGTATTTAATACCACTGAATTGTATACTTATGAATTTTTAAAATGATAAGTATTATGTATAGTTTACCACAGTAAAAAAATAATAATAGTTAACTATTATTCTAAGCATGTTACAGGTTTTAATCATTTAGTGAATAATGCAGCTGGTGTGGGCAAGAGAAAGAGAATAGGTGTTACTTGCACTTATAGTTTGATAATGTAATTTTATTTTTTAGAGAGAGAGAGGGAAAGGGAGATAGGAACAAACTTTAATTTGATGTTCCACTTATTTATGAATTTATCAGTTGCTTCTTGTATTTGCCCTGATGGGGGATCAAACCTGCAACCTTGGCATATAGGGATGAGGCTCTAACCAAATGAGCTACTCAGTCAGGGCTCTATTCCTGGTTTGGCCGCTGAATCTCTTAAGTACCATTTCTTGCTTACAGATGTATCTATCGTAATAATTTGTGAGAATGTGAATTATCATCTGTTTTAAACTCCTGAATATTTTACCTGTGAGATTCAGTTGAGGTCTTCTTTGTAGGAGAATAAAGAGTTTTCTGGGTAGGACAAAACACTGAACGTTACGATTCAAAAGGACTCATATGTATAGTATCCCTGCCTCCGGCCCTGCCCCTTTCCTATTATAGTTCTGGAAATGACTTGAAATATTGTCAGTCTAGAGCAGTGGTTTTCAAAGTGTAGTCTCCACACCAGCAACAGCAATAGGAGCAAGTGCTCTGGAAGCTTGTTAAAAACGCAGTTATTCAAAAGCCCTGGCTGAGTAGCTCAGTTGGTTAGAGTGTCATCCCAATATGCCAAGGTTATGGGTTTGGTCCCTGGTCAGGGCACTTAGAACAATCAACCAATGAATGCATCGTAAGTGGAACAATAAATCGATGTTTCTCTTTATCTCTTCTTTTCTCTCTAAAATCAATTTTTTAAAAAAATGCAGATATTCAAGTCCCACCCCAGACCTGCTGAATCAGAAACTGTAGGGTTGAGATCCAATAATCTATATTTTAACAAGGCTCCAAATCCACGCTTAAGTTTGAGAACTAGTGATGCAGAGAATACTAACTGGGGTGATGTGTTGAGGTGGTCAGGGAACCACCTATTGGGGTGGCCAAAAAGTTCATTTGGTTTTTTCCATAAGATGGCCTCTAGTAGCACTTAGTTGTCTTTAATGTCATTCAAAACAGTTTTGTTAGATTGTATTGTGACAGCTGTCAGATCAGCGTGCATTTTAAAAAACTCATCAAAAGTGGCGAATTTTTGTGTAACCATTTTACTATTGAAGATGGAACAAAATATACAACATTTTTGGCATATTATGCTTTATTATTTCAAGAAAGGTAAAAACTCAACTCAAACACAAAAAAGATTTGTACAGCGTGTAGTGGAGAAGGTGCTTTGACTGAGCAAACATGTCAACAGTGGTTTGTGAAGTTTTGTTCTGGAGATTTCTCACTGGACAATGCTCCACGGTCAGGTAGACCAGTTGAAGTTGATAGCAATCACATTGAGACATTAATTGAGAACAGTCAGTGTTATACCATGTGGGAGATGGTCGACATACTAAAAAATATCCAAATCAATAAAGTTATTGGTGAGAATGAAAAATGTGTGTCTTATTTTACAGAAAAAACGATACAGACTTTTTGGCCAACTCAGTAAAAGTGAGTTGGACATTCAGGCTTACTTCAGGAAGGGAAGACCTTGGGTTTACAAATTGGTTCTGGAGCTCTAGGTATAGAGCTAGTCTGAAATGGATGAAAGCTCTAGGAATCATCTGATTCTAAGCTAGAATTGTGCTGTCCTGAAGAATGGGAACAGAAAGGCAAAGCTCTTAAAAGAGTAGCACTTACCATGGGTTTTCTCAACCAAAGAAAGAGCAGGGCCTCTATCTACTTGAGAAATAGAAAGGGAACCGTGATGTTAGCATGGTTGAAAACAGGGTATTGAGACACCTGAAGTCCACTGCAGATGGCATTCCCTAAAGGGATTCTTGGCTTCCAAGGGAATATTGAATGAAAGGAGACAGGCTGGTCTGATTCAGCTAGGAAAAACTGCCAATAGTTTTTGACAAGGCTACTCCATAGGGAAGCTCATGTTACTCCAGTGTCAGTTGCAGTTCCTGAGAATCTGGAACTAGGAGTACCAGAATCCTAGGAGTTATCTACCAGACTTTACTCTCTAGGTCCTGCCAGGGAGCTGAATCCAGTTCTAATTGGACTTGAAAATGGAGCCCTGCTATGAGGATAGCCAGACTGTAGGCAATTTTTCCAGGTTTCATTCTTGTAGGTTTGCAAATGGCCTGTTAGGTACAGTAAGCCAATCTACTTGAACTATTTTATGAGCATTAATAGATTTGGCCCTAAATTTATCTGATTTTGAAATTGCTGAGGTCTGAGACATTGTCTAATTGCCATCTCCTGGCCAGCTGTATCCCTCTGAAGGTGCAGTGGAGGTGTGGGTCATGGAGACTTTGAGGGAGAGTTCCAGTTTCTTGAGTATGTGACAGAGACTCAGGGTTCAGTTACCTAGGGCACAAGTTGCAGGGATCAGTCTCTGGAAGAAAGCAGGGGGCCAGTTAAATTTGGTGTTGATTAGATTAACAGCAGGTCTGATCTGCAGGCCAGGGCTAGATTAGCAGTAGGGTGGACATGCCAAGTCCTAGAGTTTTGGACTAGAAGTCATTAAGTCACTCCTGTCAGATCCCTTTGACATTGGCAAAATTGAATTTGAGGAGCATGTAGAGAAAGGGAGGGAGAAAGGAGGAGGGGAGGGAGAGAGGGAGGTGAAGATGGGGGTTTGTTAGTTATTAGGAAATGGAAGCAGTTTGGGTGTGTGTACTGGAGGAAATACAAAACCAGGAAGGAGCTAGTTAATATGTTTTCAAAGCTTCTGATCTTTTTCTGGACTGATTCTAATTTGTCAGTGACTTTCTTAAAGTTTAGCACTCGGAATTGAAGACAGTATTACAAATGAAGTCTAATGGGCCTCCTTGGTTGGAGCTTAACTTGTTTTGGATGTGGTGCTTCTGTAATGGGCTCTGAATTCACAATGATTTTTGGCATTCTTAGCCAACTGTTGACTCAGATTCAAGTCAACGAATGTCCTTAAGTTTTTCCTTATGTGCTTCTGTTAAATTTCATCTGGTGCTCTTAAAATTGATTTTCTTGCACTTACTATTCTTAAACTTCATCTTGTTAGATTTACTGTTTACTACCGTTTGTTGAGCTTCATCATGTGCTGAGAATTTTACAATTACCTTTTCTCCTCTCTTACAACAATTCTGTGGGGCATTACTCCCATTTTTTGGATGTAGAAATTAAGGCTCAAAGAAGTTAATTAGGTAACTTGCTTGCATTCTAAACAGTAAGTGATAGAATGTGGCATTCAAACTGTTGTCTTACCTCACTCCACAGCCTCTTGCTTTTGAATACCATTCTAGCCCATTGTTACATTCTGTTTTGATCTTTTAGGTCCGTGTTCTGTGTTACAATATATTTGTTTTTAAAGGTCCTTCTTTTATATGGTCAGCATCACCCAGTGCCCTTATCTAAGTGATTCATAGCAATGGGATCTGGCTGTGGATGGATGCAGAGCAAATCAAGGGAAAGAATGTGGGCTTTAGAGTCAGACTTGGTTGTATTGGTCAGAAGTATTGTGACTTGGCAAGGTCATTAACTTGTCTGGGTCTTTATTTCCTCATCTATAAAATATATGAATTCCTACAAATGGGTCTGCTGGAAAGGTTGAATAAAACATGGATGCAAAGTACTTGACTCGTGACCTCGTACTCTAGGCTCTCAATAAACATTAATCTCTTTTGTCTCTCTCTTTCTGGGAATACCTTTCAATTTTTTTTTTTTTTTTTACACATCCTTTAAAATCCTCCCCTGCAGGTCCTATTGATTTTTTTTTTTTAATGACTCTTTTTAGGTTTGATTGTTTATTTTATCCCACAGTGCTGTCATGTGCCCCACTGCGGCAGCACACTTGTGGTCAGGAACTGCACCACAGTTTTCTGTATGATTATGAGAGAATTGCTTGTTCTCTTTTTGCCTTGGTTTCATCATATGTAAAATGTAGATAGTAATAGCATCTGTCGTAAAGAGTTATGAGGATTAAATAAGTTATTGAAGTCTCTGGAACAGTGCTTGGCAGACAGTGCTGTTTAATACTTGCTAATATTAATGTCTATAAAATACAGGCAACACCTACTTTTTAGGGTTATGAGAATTAAATAAGTATATCAATTGCTTATTTTGCCTGGCATATATATAACAAACTAATAATAGGAGGAAATATTATTGTCCACAAAGTTGTCAAGAAACGCTTATCGAATTCCTTGCTAAAATGTAGATCTGTTCTGTGTATCAGTGACTTTTCAAACTTCATCATGCACAAGAATCACCTGAGGATCTGGTTAAAATGCAGATTATTATTCAGCAGGTTTGTGGCGGTGACTGAGAGTCTGTATTTCTAACAGACTCCTAGGTGGTGCCAGTGCTAGTGTGCGGACTTCATTTTGAGTAGCACTGCTATGTATTACATTCCTTTATTTTTCAGTCTAGTTGTAGTCCTGAAAGACTTGTTTCAGTAAATCACATCTGTGATCACTA
Source organism: Mormoops blainvillei (assembly GCA_004026545.1). NCBI lineage: Eukaryota > Metazoa > Chordata > Mammalia > Chiroptera > Mormoopidae > Mormoops > Mormoops blainvillei. Next base: position 286,688 of record PVJD01000356.1, on the reverse strand, counting down.
CTCCCTTTTCTAGAAGCTCAAAGCCCACTTTTTAAAAAAAGAATCCATTGGTCAAGGCTAGGTGTGTATGTATATGAAAGAAAGATCAATTGTACAGTTTACTCAGGATTCAGGTCAAGGTTGCCAGGGACTGTGAACTTCTATAGCCCTTAACTAGATGCCTCCTCAGGCTTTGACAGCTTGATCATCCTTAAAGTTCTACAGCAGGTGCTCTTCAGCTCCCCAGGCACTCTCAGGACTGTCAGGTTTTGCGGGTCTGGTTGCTTGAGTTGTGTTGGAATAATTAGAGACTATACTATTTCGAACTTCAGTTCTTGCTTTCCACAAGACTTATTCTTCCCCTCTTCAAGTTGAAGACTGTACTTGTTGATAGAGAAATGGGAGAAGTAGCAACAGGTCTAGATGGTTCGCACAAAACCCTTTTGTTCTCCTAAGCTTAATTAGCAGGCCTTGGCTCCTGGTTGTGACTTTCCCAGCTCTCCCTCCCTTTTTTTTTAAAGGATAAGAACCACCACTCTATTAATCTTTTATTTTTTAAAAAATTTTATTTATTTATTTTTAGAGAGAGGGGAAGAGAGGGAGAAAAACACTGATGTGTGATTGGCTGCCTTTTGCAGGACCCCAACTGGGGACCTGACCCATAACTTGGGCATGTGCCCTGACTAGGAATCGAACTGGCGACCTGTCTGTAGGCCAGTGCTCAATTTGAGCAGCACCAGCCAAGGCTCTATTATCTTTGTTACTGTGATCTCTTCCTTTGTATACATTTGTGTTTTGTTGTTGTTTTTGTTAACATCTGTCTCTTTGGAGAATGCTGTGAAACCATACTAGTCTCTTGCCATTTTTCCCTTTTAAAATTTGAATTGGTATACTTTATAATTAATTGCATAATTGATCATCAGAATTTCACTTTTGAGGATTTCTTTTAAAAATACCAGCTTGCCCTGCTCAGTGTGGCCCAGTTGGTTGGAGTGTTGTCCCATAAACTGAAAGACCGAGTGTTCAATTCCCAGTCAGGGCAAATATCTAGGTTGCTGGTTCCATCCCTAGTCAGGGTGCGCATGGAAGGCAACCAACTGAATGTTTTTCTCTCATTGATGTTTTTCTCTCTCACCCTTCCTCTTTCTCTGGAATTAAAAAAAGGGGGGGAGGGAACAGAATCTCCCTGGTTGGGTAGCATAGTTGGTTAGAGCTTCATCCAAATCTACCAAGGTTGCGGGTTTGATCCCTGGTTAGGGCACATCTAAGAAGCAACCAGTGAGGCCCTGACTGGTGTGGCTCAGTGGGTTGGGTGTCATCTCTCAGACCAAAAGGTCGCTGGTTCGATTCCAGTCAGGGCATATTCCTGGGCTTTAGCCCAGATTCCAGGTTGGGAGCAAGTGAGAGGCAACCGATAGATGGTTCTCTCCCTCCCTTCCCCTCTCTCTAAAAATAAATTTTAAAAATATTTTTTTAAAAAAGCAACCAGTGAATGCATAAATAAGTGGAACAACAAATCCATGTTTCTGTCTCTCCTTCTCTCCCTCCCTCTTTCCTCTCTCTCTCTTTAAAATCAATAGTAAGTAAGAATTAACAATACCAGCACTGTCTTCTTTAGTGTTTTAGATTATGAGATTTTAATTTTGTGAAATCTACAGTTTAATAGCACTATAACACAATAGATAAAAATGTGGGCTCTCCAGAGTCAGAAAACCTGGGCACTGATTCAGGTTCCACCATTTTTCTTATTTTGGGACCTTGGGCAGTTACTGAAGAGTTGGAGATTTTAGGTTTTTTTAATCTATGATATGAGATTGACCTCTTAGGGCCATTGAGAGAATTTGACAATCCCTGTAAAATTCAGCATCTGACTGGCGGTTAGAGCTCAATACCCAATAAATATTAGTTATTGTTAGTAGCCAGTTTTGTTAAAGGTCTGGTGTTACCTAAATCAGTGTAGAAAGGTTTGCATAATGTTTTCACAGATAGCAAATTATTTTATGGTATGAGGTAGGCAGGTATTGGATTGGCCAAAAAGTTCATTTGGTTTTTTCCATAAGATGGCTCTAGTAGCGCTTAGTTGTTTTTAATGTCATTCAGAACAATTTTGTTAGATTGTATTGTGACAACTGTCAGCTCAGTACTCATTTTTTAAAAACTTATCAAAATTAGTGAATTTTTGTGTAACCATTTTAATATTGAAGGTGGAAGAAAATATGCAACATTTTTGGCATATTATGCCTTATTATTTCTACCTTTCTTATTATTTAAGAAAGATAAAAAATGCAGCTGAAATGCAAAAAAAGTTTGTGCAGTGTATGGAGAAAGTGCTGCGACTGATCGAATGTGTCAAAAGTGGTTTGCGAAGTTTTGTGCTGGAGATTTCTCACTGGACAATGCTCCGCAGTCAGGTAGACCAGTTGAAGTTGTAAGTGATCACATCAAGACATTGAGAACAATCAGTGTTATACCACGGGGGAGATAGCTGACATACTCAAAATATCCAAATCAATAAAGTTATTGGTGAAAATGAAAAGTGTGTGTTTTATTTTACAGAAAAAACCATATGGACTTTTTGGCCAACCCAATGTGACCCTTATTTGGAAAAGGAAACTGTGGCATGGAGAGTTGTCACTGGCTTGAGGGTATGACTGTGGCAGAAGTGAGTCTTTTATCCGGGATTACTGGTGCCACTTCTAGGACTTGCTCTTTTAACTGCCTTCTTCTGACTACATTTAGCTGTAGGCTGTCACACTTTCAAAGATTACATGATTACTTCTCTTTTACACCCTTTCAGTTTTTCAAGTAGTTTGTCTTTTTGGTCTGGATTAAGTCCAGTATAGTAGTTCATTCTTTTAGGATGAAACTGTCAGCAATAATTTATCAGAATTTTCTACTCCCTCCATCCTTTTAAGATACATGTGATATCCAGCAAATGATGAGTTGCTTGGAGTTCCCTGTCTATAACATCTTTATCACCAGGCCAATATGCCAGTTTTGAGATCTGTGTCAAGAAAACAATCCAATCTCTATTATTGAGCAGGGTGAGAGTACTCCAACAGCTGTGTCATGTATCATTACTCTCTTTCTTTCAGAAATTATCCAGTGCAGTCTGTGGATTTCTACTGGGGAGTATCATTTTGAGACACACCACTATCCCACTTTCCCTTCTCTTTTATGATTTGAATGAAATTTGCCCATCCATTGGCATACTGTACTTCTCTCACAAATCCACTAAACTCAGATTTTCATGGATAGGGATTATTAATTTTATGAAATTCATAAATTTAAAATTAATTTATCTTGGCTATCTATTATAGATGTCTGAAGTTAAGATATTGCAACTGAATGCTCAGATATTTTCTTTTATGACTTAATAGTCACCTCTCCCATTCTTTTCTTCTGTCATTTCTGGTATTTCCCCCCCAGTTTTATCTAGGAATTTCTCTTTCCTCTATTTTCAGTGTTAAGCTCTTATTATTAGATTGTCAAGTGTTGAGACACACTGTGCTTGGTTTTGAGTATGCAGTTGTGACCATGGGCATCTAGGCTCCTGCACCTCCCCAAGCTTATAGTCTAATGGAAACAGGATAGGCATAAGCTTTTAAATACCGTGTGCCTGACTAGAAGGCAGTAAAAACTTCCAGGATGAAGAGGTGGGATTGAGGCTGACCCCTATGGGGTAAATTAAGAGTAAGTCAGGTATGGGAGTAGGGGAAAGAGAATAATGTTCCAGCATGATCTGGAAAGTCAACTCCAAATTACTGACAGCCATTCACATTCCTCCCTTTCTAAAGTCCCAGCTATCATTTGGAAGAAGAGATCAGTATTGTTACTAAAGGCCCCTGCCCTGACCCGCTGGGCTCTCCAAGTCCTTTACATTTTTTTCCCCCTAGAAACACTTTCCAAGTGTGGTTCACCCTGCGTTTAACCAGCTGGCAAGCTGCCTTCAGGTTCTTCCTTGTGGAGAGTGATCAGCTACCTGTTCCCCTCCGCCTTGCCTCATTCTGGGAATCTGAAAGACTTTGCTCTTGCTGATGGTGAGGAGCAACCTCTTTATTCTCCACATTTCTTTTATTTATTTTTTAAAAATAATGGATGTGAAGGTGATCTGTAACCTATTTTTATTTTATTTTTTTAAGATTTTATTTATTTATTTTTAGAGAGGGGAAGGGAAGGGAGGGAGAAAGGGAGAGAAACATCAATGTGTGGTTGCCTCTCACATGCCTCCTACTGGGGACCTGGCTGGCAACCGAGGCAGTACCCCGACTGGGAATCAAACCAGCGACCCTTTGGTTCGCAAGACGGCACTCATGCCACAGAGCCACATCATATTCTCCACATTTCTGTTTGTTTGTTTATTTGTTTGTTTCTGCTTCTATTCTATTATAGTCTTATGCCCCCTCAACCTTTTGACATGACTTTTCTCCTATGATAATTTATAAATGTGTACTTCCCTGTTTTGTTGTTGAATTATTTCCTCCCTTGTCTCTGGGAATTCTTTCATCCTCTTTCATAACCTTTGTCTGGAGAGTGGTTTTAAGTCTGAGAGGAGAGATACCAGCTTGAATTTAGTAAATATGCCATTGGCTAATGCCTTCAGCAGGAAACCAAGTGTGATAGTTCCTGCAGTGCCTGGGCGCATCCGCTGTTTAGGGCTAGGGGTTCCTAAAAGCAGCTATAACCCTTTACCCGTTGTAGAGGTCCCTAACTTGTTCCTTCTGACCCTGATATGAAGGCTCTCAACAAATTTATCATTTGATGGGGGGCTGTGAGAGGCAACCAATCGATGTTTGTTTTGTTTTGTTTTTAAGATTTTATGTATTTTTAGAGAGAGGAGAAGGAATGGAGGAAGTGAGAAATATCAGTTAGTTGGTTGCCTCTTGCATGCCCCAACTAGGAACCTGGCCTGCAACCCAGGCATGTGCCCTGACCAGGAATTGAACCAGCAGCCTTTTGGTTCGCTGGCCTGTGCTCAATCCACTGAGCCACACCAGCCAGGGCAATCAGCGTATCTCCAACACATCGATGTTCCTTTCCCTCTCTTTCTCCCTCCCTTCTCTCTCTCTAAAAATAAATAAATAAATCTTCTTTTAAAAGCTTCTAGAAGAAAACAGATCTTCCATGACCTTGAAGTGAGTGAAGATTTGCTGTATAGGACACACAACACTCACGATGAAAGAAAAAAATTTCAGGTCATCTAAATCCACCATTAAAATACAACTTTTAAAGCTCTATGTTCAGATCCCTATTATTTATATATATAAGACTATATAAAATCAGTGCATTTTATTTTTTGAGTAGGTAATATAATCACATTATTTAAACTTAAAAAAGAACAGAAGAAAGCCTGGTGAATATTCTCCCTCTTGCCATGTCTCTTAGCTCCTAGTTCACCTCTAAGACAATCCTTCCAGAGTAACTTTGTTCATAGACAAACACATGACATATGTGTATTATCTGTTAAGATGAATGATACATGTCTTGTGTTTCTCAAGGCCACTATAGGATTTGAAAAGGCTTGGGTTCAAACCTTGAAACCTCAGGTCTGCCATTTATTAGTTGAGTGACCTTGGGCAACTTGTTTAGGCTCTGTGTACTTTGATTTATGTGGTTAATAATACTTTACTTGCCACGGCTGTTGAGTATGAAGTATATGCAGTTCCTTCTTTGGCATGTGTTAAATGCTTTGCAAATGGTTGCGACTGTTGTTATTTCTTGCTGGACCATGTACTTTGGCCTGTGTGAACTGGAGGGGCAAAGCCTTGCTCTAACAAGTGATCAGATTGAAATGCCTTCTTTACTGTAATGTGTAACCAGTGCTTTCTTACGTATGGAAGGGAACCATTAGCCAAGGGAGACAGAAATAGCATTTTGAAAGGAATAGAACATTTTTTGTTGGCCAGGTTGGTCAGGACTGGCTATTCCTGGTCTGGGGATTTCATACTTGGCTGATGGAGTGCTGATACACCCTAGCCCTTACTTCCGTTGGTAGGAAGTCATTAACTCTGAGGTGCTTTTCATGTTTAAAAACTCAGTCTGGCCCTTCAGTGTTGCCCGAAACTGTGGACTCATAAGGGAAGCTTCATTTGGTCAGTCCTACGTTGGGTTTCCTACTGTTCAGTTCCCAATGTGATGTTACTCCTTTAATAAGTTAGTTTACCTCCCCCCCCCCCCATTTTGGTTTTTGTACAATGCTTGATGTAATAGATGGAAGAGTGGAATTTCAGAACCATTTCTGTTTGGTTTCATCAGGAGGATGGTGCTAGGCTTTTCTTCATAGTTATCTGGTCTTAGCATTTTCTTTTCCCCAGCCTTAGCATTTTTTATGGCATTTGTAGGGCTTTGAATTTGAAGTTCCCTTGGGCCCTTAATGGGTAAAAGAGATTTTACATCTTGCAACACATGGGTACCAGAATAAAGAGACCTGATAATGGTGGGAGATCTTTTAAAGCAGGGGTATCCAACCCACAGCCCCACGGACCACATGCAGCCTAGGATGGCTATGAATCCAACACAAAATCATGAATTTACTTAAAACATTGTGAGATTATTTTTTGTAATGTCTCAGCGTCATGTAAAATAAACGAACATACATTCTTGCTATTGTACACACACGTGCCTTCAGTTTTACCGTGGTATGTGGATTCCAGTGCGTTATCTTCAAAGAGCAGACAGTAGAAGGGACACTATCAGATGTTACATGTACTCATGGTGACTTCGTGAGGCAGCGATTATCAATAATATTTCAACCTACCACTGCAACATTAGGTGTTTAATGTTATTTAGAAGTCTAGTAAGCATTCTTATTTGATTATTAAAGGTACTTCCATGCTTTGGCAGCACCTCACACATTGCCCGCCACGCTTTATCAGCTCTCCACCTCGCACTGCATCGGCAGTGGAGAGGACTGTGGAAGGGCCCAAACCTTGCTTTCTATTTTCCTGTCAATTAATTTTCATAATAAAAATAAATAAAGTCCATTATCTATTATTAATTTTTTAATCCCGGCATGGCTTCTACAGCGTCTCAAAGGAAAAAAGAGCCCTCAAAAAGAAAAATTAGAGATGAAGGGAGATTGTTCAACAAAAAGTGGACATATGACTACTTTTTTGTCGAAGCGAATATTAAGACACTCTGCTTAATTTGTAGGGAATTAGTGCAAGTTTTCAAAGACTGTAATTTGAAATGGCATTATATGCAAAAACACGCAGCCAGATTCAGTGACTATGAAGGATTGTGCCGTAAGGACAAAATAGCAGAACTGAAAAAAGTCTGTCTTCTCAACAAAATTTTTTTTCCAAAAAGTTACAACTCAGGTGGATTCCATTGTAAAAGCTAGTTATGTGGTAGCATATTTAATAGTAGAAAAAATCAAAACCATATACTGATGGTGAGTTTATTAAGCAATGTATAGAAAGTGTGGCAGATATAATTTGCCCTGAAGAAAAGGGTGATATTTTTAAAATCAGTTTGTCTCACCAGACTATAGCCAAGTGAATTGAAGAAATTGGAAAATCTGTTGAAAGAAGTTTGGAGAGTAAAGCTGCTAATTTTAAATTTTATGCTTTGGTGATGGATTATAGCACTGATGCTACAGATATGGCTCACCTTGCCATCTTTTTTAGAGGTGTTGATGACAAATATAATGTCACTGAAGTGGCTTCTTTAGTGCCATTAAAAGATGCAACTAAATCAAGAAATTTATATCAAGCAGTAAAAAAAAAAAGTTAAAACGATTTCCTTTGTCCATTGTCTACGTATCTGTTATAGTTACTGCTGGTGCCCTGGGAATGGTAGGTAAAAGAGAGGGACTTGTAAAATTAATAGAAGGTGATGCAATTGCCACCCAAAACTCAAAACTTTGATGAAGCATCATTGCTTAGTACGTCAAGGAAACTTAGGCACAAAAGCTTTAAAAATGGATAACGTCTTGCAAGTCATCATCAAGGCTGTGAGTTTCATAAGAACCAAGGAATTGAATCATTGCCAATTCCAGGAATTCCTTAAAGTATTCATGCTGTCTATGGTGACATCATTTACTTTTCAGAAGTCACTTTACTTTGACTAAGTCAAGGCCAAATGTTGAAAAGATTTTATGATTTGCAACATGTTATCAAGTTGTTTATGGTATCAAAAAACTGGCTTAGAGATTTAGCATTTTTAGCGGATTTAACTGCTCATTTAAATGAGTTGCACCTGTGTCTTCAAGGTGGAATCAACTTATCAATACCATGTTTCAAACCATAACAGCATTCCAAATGAAATTGAAATTATGGCAAGCTCAAATTAAGGCAAACAATTTTACACATTTTAACATGTTGGCTAAACCCAGTCCTGTGGACAATGAAAAGTATGCAGCCTTGCTTTTTGATTTGGTACAAGAATTTGAAATAAGATTTCAAGATTTCTGGGGAAATAACCAATATTTTGATACATTTGCGACTCCATTTTCAATCGACATAAATATGTTACCTGCCAATTTTCAAATGGAATGCATAGAGCTGCAATCTGACATTCAACTTAAAGAAAAATTTGATTGTGTCTCTTTATTGGACTTTTATAGGTTCTATCTTCCCAGAGACAAATATCCCTTGCTTCACAATCACACCTTATTCATGTCATTTGCTATTTGGCAGCACCTACATTTGTGAGCAACTATTTTCAAGAATGAAACACATTGAGTAAAATTAGAACCAGAATATCTGATGAGCACCTTGAGAACTCACTGAGAATTGCAACTACTTCTGTCAAGCCAGATGTTAATCACTAGTTTTCTCTAATACACCGTCAAGCATCCCACTAGTTTTATGTTGCCCTCTTTTTATTATAAAAAAAATTTTTTTAAATAACATTTTATAACTTAGATATGTACATGTTCTATATTAATAATCACAAACTCGGGACCTGATTGACAATTTTCAAATGTTACTGAAAGGGCTGCTGCATAATTAAGATTATTATGTGAGGACTTTTTTGCTTATCTGTCCTGGCGGATATCGTGAAAATTATGCACGGACCTTTTTTTTGCTTATCAGTTTTCATTAGTGTTTGTGCATTTAGTGGGTAGCCCAAGACAACTCTTCTTTCAGTGTGGCCCAGAGATGCCAAAAGTTTGGACACCCCTGTTTTAAAGTAAGAAAAACTTTGAATACCCACTATGTAGTGTTCTGTGCTGGATGTCTTAAGCAGTTGGTTGTAGTTCCCAAAATACTGTTATCCAGATTGCTTAGAGTAGTCCTATTAATGATTTATCTTTTATAAACAAATTACATTTACTGTGTCATCTCTGAAAGGACTTATTTTGTTTATTGGTAGAGAAGACTTAATGAGGAAACCATTGAAATGTAGAAATTCTTACCTATTTGAATATGTGGACTTAGGAATTATATGTCATGTTTTATATATTAGGAAGTGTGAAATATAGAATTTCTTATAGCTAAGGCCTGCACAAGGAATCAGAAAAAAAATTAGAGACATTAAAATACCCTATCGTGTATCTGACTTTTTTGAAGGAAAGCATTAGAAATCAAAATAAATGAAAGTATGACTAACTTTTTAAAAAGTTCGGCCTATGGGAATAGTGCAGGTAAATAGGGACAATGAAAAAAAGTGGGTAGGACTCTATTAGACTTGAATATACTGCAAATACTTTTTAAAAAATAAAGTGAAGCAGGTCTGATTGCAAGCACCACCTCCACTACCTTTCTGTATGTATTTTCACCTGTAAGAATGAACAAGGAACTGACCCCAGGTGGAGGAACTTTAGGAATGCAAATGAGAAATCACTGAAATGTTAACAGTTTTTTATTTGGTTAGTTGATCTGTGGACCTGTGATCTTTTTATGGGAAAAAAAAATGTTTTTTCCTTATTTAAAATAAATGATGAAGTCAGTTATTGCCTTTAAAATTAGAACCATTATAGAAATGGCTGTCCAGATTTGGTCTTCACTTCCAACTTTTTGGGGGGCCTGGGGAGTTTAGAAATTTTGAGGGCTGCCCATTGGAGGGACTCCCACCCCCTACCATTTTTAGGAAGTTTTTAGTAGCAGTAATAATTATAGTATAACTTAAGTAATATTGATATTGTCTTAAGTAAGCAAATAGAACTAATTTGGATTTAATTTGAAATTCATGTATATTTTCCATTTTCTTTTTTTCTAGAAGTGATAAAAATGGGCAAGCAAAAGAATAAAAGGGTTTTTGATGCAGTGTTTTATAGATTGTTATGTCTGGGGTGCCTTAAGGTTTTGTTTTTTATCAGAAAATGAAGTGTGATGTACTTTTTTTGTATAAACTAAATTTTTTTTTCTTTAGATTTCATTAATTTTATTAGAGAGAGGGGAACGAGGGAAAAAGAGGGAGAGAAACATCAATGTGCAAGAGAAACCTTGATCCATTGCCTCTCTTGTGCCCCTAACCGGGACCTGGCCTACAATTCAGGCATGTACCCTGACTGGGAATCAAGCACTCAACCCTCCAGTTTACAGGCCAGCATTCAGCCAACGGAACCACACTAGCTATGGCTGACTGTGACGTATTTTGATGGCTGCATAGTGGTCCATTATACGGACATTCTCATAATTAAAAATTTTTTTTTTCTTTTCCTGATTCAGAGAGTGGAGAAGGGAGTGAGAAAGAGAGGGAGGGAAACATCAGTGTGAAAGGGAAACACTGATTGGTTGCCTCTTTCATGTGCCCTGACTGGTGACAGAACCTGTAACCTGGTCATGTGCCCTAACCAGAATCGAACCTGTAGCCTTTTGGTTTGCAGGGCGATGCCCAACCAACTGAGCCACATAGGCCAGGGCTACATTCATAATTCTTTAATTTCCCTATACATAAGGTCTGTCCAGAAAAGTCTAGCCATTGTTAATATAATGAGAACGGTTTGTGCGACATTGGTGTAACCTGGCAGCCAAGGAGAGTGGACTGGAATGTGCATGAGTGAACAATGATGACTTCACAATACTAGTCAGTGGGGACAGTAGATGCTGTTGAGTGAGCATGTGTACAGCGTGGCCGTCACTTTCAATATGACTGAGTGAGTAGGGTAACACATCTACATCAAATTTTGTGTTAAGCTTGAACATTCCTCCATGGAAACTGTTTTGATGATTCAGAAAGCCACAGCTGTGGGCAACTGGTGATTGGCAGCTTCATCACTAACAATACAACCACTCACGCATCATGTCTCGTGTAGAGTTTTTTGGGAAAACAGCAAATCACCCAGGTGACTCAGCCACCCTGCAACTCAGATTTGGCACCCTACAACTTCTGGCCTTTCCCAAAATTCGTATCACCTTTGAAAGAGAAGATTTCAGACTGTTGATGGGATTCAGGAAAATACAACAGGGCCATTGATAGCGATTGGAAGAACTGTGTGAGGTCCCAAGGTGCCTTCCTTGAAGGAGACTGAGGCATAATTGTCCTGAGTACAATGTTTCTTATATCTTGTATCTTCAATAAATGTCTCTATTTTTCATATTATGTGACTGAATACCTTCTGGACAGACCTCATATTTTGGTCATTTAGGCTATTTCTGCTATTTTTGCCATTGGAAACTGAAGATTAAAAATGAAAACCTCTTTGCTGGCTAACGGAGGCATAGGTAGATACACTTTGTCTCCTCAAAGAAGAACAACAACAAATTTAAAAACAAAAAATAACCAAAACTGCCAGAAAATCAAACTGTGGAAGTCCGACAATCAAGGAGTTAAAGAAGAAACATTCATTCAGACAGGTAGGAGGGGTGGAGATGGACAGCGGGGCAGAGAGGGGGCGGAGAGATCGTGCCAAGGTGGTGGCTGGCTGACTGGGCGGTCCCACATTTGCACCAGGGTAAACCGGAGGAGCAACTGGGGAATGAGAGAGATGTGCAACCCAGAGTTCCGACACAGGAAAAGAAAGCATCAAAATCTCTACTGGTAAAAATCTGTGGGGTTTGTGGCAGTGGGAGAAATGGCCAGTCACCAGCAGAGCTTGTTTGAGAGACCCACAGGGTCCTAGAACATACACAAACCCACCCACCCGGGAATCAACACCAGAGGGGCCCAATTTGCTTATAGGTAGCAGGGGAAGTGACTGAAAGCCAGCCAAGAGACAAGCAAGTGGCATTGATCCCTCTCTGACTCCTTCCCCAAATACAGAGCCACAAAGCAGTGAAGGGGCCTGGCCCCACCCTGGTGAATACCTAAGGCTATGCCCCTCACAACATAATAGGCACCACAAGGCAAAAAAAAATATGTCCCAAACGAAAGAACAGATCAAAGCTCCAAAAACAGAACTAAGCAATGAACAGAGAGCCAACCTAACAGATGCATAAAACACTGGTAATATGGATGCTCACAGAATTGGTGGAGTATGGTCACAAAATAGAGGAAAAAGTGAAGGCTATGCAAAGTGAAATAAAAATATGCAGGGAACCAACAGCGAAGGGAAGGAAACCAGGACTCATCTCAACGATTTCGAGCAGAAGAAATAAACATTCATCCAGAACAGAGTGAAGAAACAAGAATTCAAAAAAATGAGGAGAGGCTGAGAAACCTCAGGGTCAGCTTTAACCGCTCCAGCGTCGGAATAATAGGGTTGCCAGAAGGAGAAGAGGAAGAGCAAGACATTGAAAGCTTATTTGAAAAAATAATGAAGGAAAACTTCCCCAATCTGGCAAAGGAAATAGGCTTCCAGGAAGCTCAGAGTCCCAAAGAAGTTGGACCCAAGGAAGCACACACCAAGGCGCATCATCATTACATTACCCAAGATTAAAGATAAGGAGAGAATCTCAAAAGCAGCAAGAGAAAAGGAGACAGTTACCTACAAAGGAGTTCCCATAAGACTAGTAGATGATTTCTCAAAAGAAACCTTACAGGCAAGAAAGGGCTGGAAAGAAGTATTCAGAGTCATGAAAGACAAGGACCTACATCCAAAAATACTCTATTCAGCAAAGCTATCATTAAGAATGGAGGGGCAGATAAAGTGCTTCCCAGACAAAATAAAATTAAAGGAGTTCATCATCACCAAGCCCTTATTAAAAGAAGTATCAAGCGGGACTAATCTAAGAAAAAGAAGACGCCCAAAAATATGAACACTAAAATACCAACAAACTCACAACTGTCAACAACTGAACCTAAAAAAACAAAAACAAACTAAGCAAACAACTAGAACAGGAATGGAATTACAGAAATGGAGATCACATGGAGAGTTATTAGCATGGAGGGGGAGGGTGAAGAATGGGGTTAAAGGTACAGGGAATAAGAAGCATAAGTGGTAGGTACAAAATAGATGGGGAGGTTAAGAATAGTATAGGAAAGGGAGAAGCCAAAGAACTTATATGTACAACCCATGGACATGAACTAAGTGGGGGGATGCTGGTGGGAGGGGGTGTGCCGGGCAGAGGGGAATAAAGGGGAGAAAAAAATGGGACAACTGTAATAGCATAATCAATAAAATATATTTTTTAAAATTAAAAAAAAATGGAAACCTCATTTAAATCAGATTTGGGAGTACCTGTGGGTTATCTCTCAGACCCTACCATCATCATCAGTTACTCTAAACAGGAAGAGCCCCTGCTGTCCGTCTCCAACAGAAAGATGTTTTTCTACCCTACAGCTCCAGTGGGAAGAAGGAACATCTCCTCTGCCTGGCTGTCTACCATTCAGCCAGTGGAAGACTTAAAATTCACCCATTGAAAAACCACTTTGAACTACCAGTTTCCTCCAGTGGACTCTTTACAACAGTCCCTCTAAACATCCCCTTTCCTCTATAAAGGACCTTTCCTTACCTTTGTTCTCTGGATTGCATGTGTTCACCATTAGACTACATGCGTTGAAGTGCGATTCTTTTTATTTTTTTACATTTATTTTTCAAAGATTTTATTTATTTTATTTTTAGACAGAGGAGAAGGGAGGGAGAAAGGAAGGGAGAGAAACATCCCTGTGTGGTTGCCTCTCACGTGCCCCTCACCTAGGACCTGGCTCGCAGCCCAGGCATGTGCCCTGACTGGGGAATCGAACCGATGACCCTTTGGTTCGACGCTCAATCCACTGAGCTACACCAGCCAGGCAGTTGAAGTACTATTCTTTGTTGTTCCCAAATAAACCCATTTCGCTGGAGAAATATCTGGCTATTTGTTCAGGGTCAACAAAGCCATGCTACAGTGAATTAACATATATCCAGTACTTCTTGCAGCATTGTTTCTAATAGCAAAACGTTAGGAACAGCATGTAATCAACATATATATAAAATCTATTTTTGTACCATCATGCTTATATTTTTGTACAGTAGACTTCTAGAAGTGGTGGTGTGGGTCATAGGATTTGCACATTTAAGACTGTGCTGGTTAAGTGCCATATTGATATGAAAAAGTGGTGTGAAATACGTACTTGCCACATGGTGCAAACACCTCCATTTTCCATAGTATTGCCAGTACTGTATGTTAATAGTCATTTTATTTTTTGTCAATTGATAGAAATGGTATCCCTTTTTAAAATTTATCTTTTTTGGTGCATTTTATTTAGCTTTTTATTAGATTGTATATGGACCTAGTTTAAAAGACATGAAAGTTTATAGTTTACCCTGCTATGACGTTTCCTGGCCCCAATTCAGTTCCTCTCCCCAGAGGTGACCAATATTACCAGTTTTAAAATATATCTTACAAGTATTTTATGCATATATGAACAAATTCACATAAAACACTTCCTATTAATTGGCATGTCACTTGAATCATATATATGTAAAGGATTATAAAAATATCTTATATACAAGGGAAGACCCCCAAAATACCAGAATTTATTTATTAAAAAATTGTGTATTTATTCTCACATGTTTAAACTTCAATCATCTTCAAAGTACATTCCATTTGGTGTAATATACCTATCGAGGCTTTTTTACCATTGCCCAAAGCAGTTTTTGAACTCCTCGATTTTGATACCTTTTAGTGCTGCTGCTGTTTTTGTTTCACTTCTTTCACATCTGTAAAATGTTTCCCTTTGAGTTCTTTTTTCATCTGGGGAAGCAAAAAAATATTGCTCAGGGCAAGAGAGGGCGATTAGGGAAGGTGGGGCACAGGATCATGCTATTTTTGGTCAAACTCTTCTAAACACTCACCCCAGTGTGGGCAGGTGTGCTCATGTGTCACCCATCATGAAATGGGTAAAAGTGTTGAAGAGTCTTCAAAAAAAATTCACTGATGCCAAGTGCAGCCTCTCACAACAACACCAGCTGTTACACTGATACAGATGGGTTCCTGGAACACTCACCTATCGGGGGAAGCCTGTACTATAGGGTCCCTCACTCCAGAAGATAATTTCCGGGTTTTTGGGTCCCCCGCCCCTGCTGCCATATACATAGGGTTGTTTCTGGATTCTCTCTTTAAAATTCCTGTCTTTAAGTATAGGGTTTCTTTCCTCCCTCTCTCCCTCCCTCCTTCTGGCAAGGGAGGGAGAGAAACATCAATGTGTGGTTGCCTCACACGCGCCCCTGACCAGGTACCTGGCCTGCAACCCAGGGAATTCTGCCCTGACTGGGAATCAAACTGGCAACCATTTGGTTTGCAGGCCAGTGTTCGATCCACTGAGCCACACCAGCCAGGACACATTTCTTGTCTTACTGCATTATATGACCTTCAATACAGTGTTAAATAGTGGTGGTAATAGAAGGCCCCCTGGCCTTCCCATCTTTAGCAGAAAAAAAATGCTTTTAATGTGTCACCATTTATCAATAGTATAATAATAGCTTGCTTAGGTTTCTGTTAGATAATCTTTACCAAATTAAGGTAGTTTCTTCTGTTCCTAGTTTGCTAAATTAAAAAAATAAAATCATGATGGGTGCTGAATTTTAGTCAATGCATTTTCAGTGTCTGTTGAGAAGATTGTATATACTTTTTCTGCCTTAGTACCTGTTAATATGCAAAATACTTTGCTAGATTGCCTAATAGTAAATCATCTTTTTGTTCCTGGAATAAGCCATCTTTGGTTATAGTGTATATTTCCTGTTATACTGCTTTTTCTATAACATGAAAATTATCTGAACCATGAAAGCTTAATAGAATATGATGTAAAAATCACCTGAGCCTGTTGGTATTATTATTTTGCGGGGGGGGGGGGGTATTTGACAACTCTAATTATTTTTTTCTTGTTTTTGTTTTTCTTCTCCCCTTTGTTCCCCTTCACCCTGCACACACCCCTCCCGCCAGCATTCTCCCCTAGTTCATGTCCATGGGTCATACACATAAGTTCTTTGGCTTCTCCCTTTCCTTTACTATTCTTAACCTCCCCCTGTCTACTTTGTTCCTACAATTTATGCTTCTTATTCCGTGTACCTTTTCCCCAGTTCTCTACCCACCCCCCACTGATAACCCTCCATGTTCTCCATTTCTGTGATTCTGTTCCTGTTCTAGTTGTTTTTGTTTTTTTAGGTTCACTTGTTGATAGTTGTAAGTTTGTTGTCATTTCTCTGTTCATAGTTTTGATCTCCTTTTTCTTAGATAAGTCCCTTTAACATTTCATGTAATAAGGGCTTGGTGATGATGAACTGCTTTAACTTTATTTTGTCTGGGAAGCACTTTATCTGCCCGTCCATTCTAAATGATAGCTTTGCCGGATAGAGTATTCTTGGATGTAGGTCCCTGTCTTTCATGACTTTTGAATACTTCTTTCTAGCCCTTTCTTGCCTGTAAGGTTTCTTTTGAGAAATCATCTACTAGTCTTATGGGAACTCCTTTGTAGGTAACTGTCTCCTTTTCTCTTGCTGCTTTTGAGATTCTCTCCTTATCTTTAATCTTGGGTAATGTAATGATGATGTGCCTTGGTGTGTGCTTCCTTGGGTCCAACTTCTTTGGGACTCTCTGAGCTTCCTGGAAGCCTATTTCCTTTGCCAGATTGGGGAAGTTTTCCTTCATTATTTTTTCAAATAAGCTTTCAATGTCTTGCTCTTCCTCTTCTCCTTCTGGCACCCTTATCATTCCGATGTTGGAGCATTTAAAACTGACCCTGAGGTTTCTCAGCCTCTCCTCATTTTTTTGAATTCTTGTTTCTTCACTCTGTTCTGGATGAATGTTTATTTCTTCTGCTCGAAATGTCGAGTTGAGTCCTGGTTTCCTTCCCTTCACTGTTGGTTCCCTGCATATTTTTCTTTATTTCAGTTTGCATAGCCTTCACTTTTTCCTCTATTTTGTGACCATACTCCACCAATTCTGTGAGCATCCATATTACCAGTGTTTTGAACCCTGCATCTGTTAGGTTGGCTATCTCGTCATTACTTAGTTCTATTTTTGGAGCTTCAACCTGTTCTTTTTGTTTGGGGCTTTTTTTTTTTTTTTTTTTGGTCTCTGAGCGCCTATTATGTTGTGAGTGGCAAAGACGTAGGTATTCACCTGGGCAGGGCAATCATGTCACTTTCTTGTGGCGCTCTATGTGGGGGTGGGGCCTGAGAGGAAACAATGCTGCTTGCTTGGCTCTTGGGCAGCTGTCAGTTGCTTCTCCTGCTACCCACAAGCAAATAGGGCCTTTCTGGTGCTGATTCCCAGGTGGGTGGGTCATATACATTCTAGGACTCCGTGGGTCTCTCAAACAAGCTCTGTGGTGAGACTGGCAGTTTCTCCTGCCGCCACAAACACCTCAGGTTTTTACTAGCAGAGGTTTTGAGGCTTTCTTTTCCCCACACTGGAACCCTGGGTTGTGCGTTCTCTCACTCCCCAGTTGCCCAGTTTTTCCTCCCAGTTTACCCACACACAAATGTGGACCGCCCAGTCCGCAGACACTGCCTTGCTCGCCCCAGTCTGCCAGCTGCAGCCTTGCCGCGCATCCTCTCCACCCCCGCTGCCTGTCTCTCCCCCTCCTACCGGTCTGGATGAATGTTTCATCTTTTAACTCCTTGGTTGTCGGACTTCCATACAGTTCAATTTTCTGGCAGTTCTGGTTATTTTTTGTTTTAAAATTTGTTGTTTTTCCTTCTTTTAGTTGTGCTAGGAGACAAAGTGTGTCTACCTATGCCTCCATCTTGGCCAGAAGCATCAACAACTCTCATTTTTTAATTTACATTTCTTTGATAGTCAGTGGTCATAGTATTTCTGAAAGTAAATCTTAAAAGTTCCTTGGTTCTTTCTGTTTTGTGTGCCCTCTAAATGTTAGTGTAAATTGGAGTTCTGTTGTTTATTATTTATTCATCATACATATTTATTAGGAAATACTAGTAGAGATAGTTACTTTTGCTAGGCATAGTGCTAGCAACTAGGTGAATAAAATAGACAGGATCCCTGTGTTCAGGGAACTTTCATCCCTGCTGCTTCATTTTTTTCCTTCCAGTGTAGCTTCCCCACTGCTAACAAAGTCATTTTTGGGGGGAAGAGAAGTGAACTTATACTCTCATCCTTATGATTAAAGATCTCTGTTGGTTCCTCATGTCTGTAGTGTTGTATCTAGAAGCTGGAGCACATCATGGAAGGGCCTTCCCAGTGCAACTCGGCCGCCATGTCAGCTCATCTCCCACCACTCTCTGTCACACACTGCTGGACAGACATACTGTATCCCCAATAATCCTGTTCTTTCATGACTCCCCCATTACACATTTTGTTTTGCCTAACTATAGAATGCTTATTTCTGCCGGGAAAATTCTTACTCATCCTTTTAAGGCACTCCCCTAAAAAGATTTTTTTTTAATTTATTTTTAGAGGGTAAGAGAGGGAGAGAAATATTGATCGGTTGCCTCTTGCATGCACCCCAACTGTGGACTGAACTCCCAACTCCAAGGCATGTGATCCAACTGGGAATCAAGCTGGCGACCTTTCCTTTGCAAGACGATGCCAAACCAAATGAGCCACACCAGTCAGGGCTAAAAAGATTTTTAAAAAATTGTCCTAGAGACCCGTGAGTCTGCGGTGTGGATGGTGTTGCTGGTGTAAGGAAGGTGGCAGTTTGGACATGTATTTGTGGTCACTTACTCCAGAAGGTTGCCGGTTGTACTTGGCATTCACACGGGGCTTCGAGCTGCTGTATTAAGGTGTTTTCACACCCTGGAGGGCAGACTCTGTGGACATGAGGTGGCAGGGCATTCCAGCAGGGAAACCTGGGGTGAGGGGGATGTAGGTGAAGGAAGGGACATCTGGGAGCCACCCAGCTGCCCAGCCCAGGGACCCTGAGGGTGTCTGTCACAGCCTGTCACTGTAGGTGGTGTCTTTGGAAGGACAGGCATGCTTGCATCAAGACCATCAGAAATGACTGCTCTGCTTGTGGAGTATCCTACTCTGAGTCTCAATGCTTCACTTTAAACTAAAAAAAAAAAAAAAAGACCATCAGGAACTCCAAAAAGGGTGTTAAGTTCCTAAAGCTTAGCTTACGAAGCAAAAAAATAATAATAAAAGTTAAATTCTTAAAAAAAAGTCCTAGAGATAGTTCAAGTCCCATAGCACTGTGTTCACAGATCTGTCCTAGAACTTATCAAATTACATGATAATGACCTATTAATAAATCGTCTCCATATTTAAATGACTATCAGCTGCTCAGCATAGAGTCTCTCTCTAAATTGTGCCTCCTCAGCAGCTACTGTACTCCTAGCACTGAGTAGGCCCTCAACAGATAAATACTTGTAAATGCTTGACTGACTACATAACTGGATGCCTGAAAGAGCTCTACTGTTTTGTTGCCCTGAAGGGGTATCCTATTGCTGCTAAGCATGGAAAGTTGCCAGAGAGGAAATGATTCTTGGAACTAGAATTGTATATACTTGAAAGCTCATCTTTCTCTTCCCCATCCCCCCAAGATTTTTTTGGTGGTGTTGGTTGTGGGGACTTAGAAAATTATATATTTATTAGTATTTTTCTGTTGACTTTAATTTTTTAAAGATGTTATTATTTATTTTTACAAAGAGGGGAAGGGAGGGAGAAAGAGTGAGAGAAACATCAATGTGGGAGAGAAACATCGAGAGGCAACATAGGTGCCCCAACTGGAGACCATCCCCACAACCCAGGCATGTGACTTGGAATTTAACCAGTGACCTTTTGCTTTGTGGGACGATGTCCAACCAGCTGAGCCACACCAGTCAGGGCCTAATTTTTAAATTATTAAAAGCATGAAGATAGGTGTGTGGGATTATGGGTAACCTTTTCTTTTTTTGCAAATTTCCTTTATTACATTGTTCTATAACTTTATAAAATTAGAAATTTGTCTTAAAAGCTTTTCCTTCCCAGCTGCTGTAAAAACATATTTTAGAAAGCATTGGCTCTTTTTGTTTTTTTAATTTATTTATCCTTAGGAGGTAAGAGAGGGAGAAAGAGAGGGAGAGAAAAACGTCAAATTGTGAGAGATACACAGGTTGTCTCTCGCACGCCCCCAGCCGGGGACCTGGCCTGCAACCCAGGCATGTGCCGCAAACTGGCAACCTTTCAGTTCACAGACCGGCACTCAATCCACTGAGGCACACCAGCCAGTGATGGCTCTTTGTTTTTAGGATCACTTCTTAAGAAAACAAAAATTTTTTTTGATAAAATGAAAATATTTTCAACATACCAGTAAATAGTAATTCAAAGTGAGAAAGTTTATTTCCATATTTGGCACAGTAACAAAGGGCTAATGGAAAAACTGTAGTTTTTGGAAATTCAGCAAACCTCACTTTGCTACATATAGCAAGCCAATGTGTCTTAGCTCAGATTTCTGTTTCCTAGCATATTGATGGGACCAAAGGGATTAATAGTCATAACAAGGCAACAATTCACAAAGAAGGAAAGATGGGAAAGTAGAAGTGGAAGGTAGTTTACTAATGCATTTCTCCTGAAATTCATGGGGACATGGCATATTTGCTGAAACACAGAGCTAACCTCCAATTTGGTAAAAGACAGCCCTAAGTCTTCTGTTGAATCACTTTCTCTATTTAGGTATTCAGTGCAGGATGATTGCATTTTTTGCTGGTGTTTGTCCTGTACAAAGCTCCTTGTTTATTATAATGAGAAATAACCTCTAACCAGTTTGATGTGGTTAAAAAGGACTTTTGCTTACTCTGGCTGGTGTGGCTTAGTAGGTTGGAGTGTTGTCCTGTAAACCCAAAGGGTTGAGTGTACTTTTCCCAGTCAGGGCACATACCTGGGTTGCAGGTTCATCCTGGTTGGGGCACGACAAGAGGCAACCCATTGATGTTCCTCTGTCACATCTTTGATGTTTCTCTCCCTCTCTCTTTCCTTTTCTTCCCTTGTCACTAAAATCAATGAGCATGCCCTCTGGTGAGGATGGAAAAAAAAAAACAGGACTTGTGCTCAGGATGGCAGTACTGATCCCCAAAGCTGCCAGTGTGGTCTGAAAGCAGGGACACAGGAGTTAGAGACTGGAGTGGGGGTATAAACAATTCTGGAGCCTGCTTCATCTACATTGCCACAGAGCTCTGAATGAAGAGGTATTATTTCTTTAGAGACTTCTGTTTTGCAGTTTAACATATATTGAAAATTTCTAATTTAAGTTTATGCTTTTGGATAAAATGGATTAGAGAGATTGAATTGCTATAGGCTAATGAGAAACAACAGAGACTACTGGAGCCTGAGGAACTCTGTCTCTGTTGAAAGAAGTTTTAGTGTGAAATGACTGGAATAGAGAGAAAAAAAATCATCCATTCAGAGACTGTCTCCACATGCCAGGTATTGTGGTGGATGCTTTTCTATCTTTCGTCTCTTTTAAGCCATATATATATATATTTTTTAATTTTACATCATTTTAAGTATGTCTATTTACAGATACACTATTTAAATTACTTTACAATTTATCAAACTGAGAGGCAATTAGAAAAGCAAATAAAAATATACAAAAACAAGATAAATAATGGTTAATTTTTAATGCTACAACACTACTTTTAAATATCTAAAAAAACTCATTTCTTTGAAATACCAAAACTAAGGTTTCAATATTATATCCATGTTCAAGCCATAGTTTTTCAGAGGAGGACATTGAGGTTCAAAGAGGTTAAATGACTTGCCCAAATATAACATAGCAGTGAGAGGACGGTTTTTTTCTGACTCGCAAACCCACGAGGCTACTTGGGTAGCTGATACCCAGGACTTTATTTCAAGAACAGGTTTCTTATAGGTCTGGATTTTCCTCTCTCTCCCACATTGTCTTGGAAAGAGGATTTAAAGTACTACTTGTGGGACTGAGTCTGCTAGTGTATTTTTCTTGATCTTTTTGGGAGTTTGATGTAACATGAAGACTGCTATGTTTGTTGTTGGTATTATTTCTCCTATACCATATTTCAGTACCAGTGGATGGTGACCAGGATATAATTCACTTAACTGACAGATTTCTCAGCTGTTTTATAGCAGGTTATCTAGTGTTTTTCTCCTTATGGCTTTAATCAAGAAACTTGTTTTATCTATTTAAACATGATTGTAGGAGAAGTGTGTAATTACAGGAAGCTTTTGACTATGCTGAAACAAATTTTACCTGTGCCCGAAAAGCTGGTTGAGGAGGGTTATAAGTGGTAATGTTAGTTTTTCTGTACATCAGTTCAGCCCTTTTCCCAAAGGAAGACCAAAGCTGTTTGAACTGTGATGACTTCTTAGCTGCTATGTGTTAACCACTATGGTTACTCGGAGGCCTAGATAGATTCAAACCATTGACCTTGAGTTGAAGTTGGTTTTGTTTTGTTTTTTTTTTTTTTTCAGTAAGCTGTGATGATCTTTTGGCTTATTCTTTCTTTCACCAGGAAATATACCAAATATTTATTTCAGTGATTTTAATTATCCCTTCTGAAGAGTGTGTTGCTCATTAAAATATTTGGATTGCCTGAAAGCTTTTCTTCATTTTTTCTGGTAACCAACAGGACCACAGTTTGGTCTGTACTCACTGATCGTGCCAAATCCATGTGTAAACAGAAGAGATATGAATAACTGTCTAGAGAAAGGCTGTTTAAGATGAGACCATCCTGCCCTGGCTGGTGTGGCTCAGTAAATTGAGCGCCAGCCTGGGAACCTAACTGAAAGGTCACTGGTTCCATTCCCAGTCAGGGCACATGCCTGGGTTGCAGGCCAGGTCCCCAGTTGGGGGTGTGCAAGAGGCAACCAATCTATATATCTCTCACACATCGATATTTCTCTCCCTCTCTCCCTCTCTTCCCCTGTCTCTAAGAATAAAGAAGTAAATGAAATCTTAAAAAAAAGAAAAAGAGAGAGACCATCCTTTCTGATTTTTTCCAGAGGCATGGGATGTGCAGGAGGGTAAATCTGAGGCAGGTGGTGTGTGTGTTTGCATCTGTAAATATCACATTGTTGTTACAGTACACTGGATTCTCCTCATGCAAGAACTAGAAAGGCCAAATGAGGAGGAATTGTTCCCTTGATTAAAGCCAAGAATAACATCCTTACTAGCAGGGGACAGAGGTCAGTTCAAGGCAACAGCTCTTGGGAGCTACAGGACATTAAGAACCTTGAACGAACAGTTTAATAGAAGGAAGCCAATAAAAACATGAAGGAAGTGTTTGAAACCTATGTGTCTCTTATTGGAACATGGATTTTTTATGAAAAATGAAAAATCGTCATAACGTGATAAGTTTGTGTCACCCATCTACCGGTCATTTAACACCCACTATCTTATCTATCAATAAATTAATCTAATCTAATCTAATCTAATCTAATCTAATCTCCCCTCCTGCCTACGTGTTGATTTGCATGTTGTTTTTACCAGAAAAAGAGGAATGGCCTACTAATAGTCTGGTGTTTCATTCTACAAGCAGCTTCAGAAATACCCAGGAGAGGGCAGGATTTGAAATATGATATGTTAATTAAAAAACAAACATCCTTTACAATAGGGATCCCCAAATCCAAATCCAGTCTACAGACTGGTACTGGTTCTTGGCCTGTTGGGAACTGGGCTGCCAAGGAAAGCTCGCCTGAGCTCTGCCTCCCTTCCCCACAGTGGGGGCTGGGCGGCGGGGCATCCCTGGTGCCAAAAAGGCTAGGGACCGCTGCTTTACAAAGTCCCCTGGGGATCTTTCCCGACTGGCTGAAGTTTTGTTTCTGGGATCTTTCCGTGCCCACTTGTCTTCTTTTTCCATTCAGTCCTTCCTCATTCTGATGCTGGCCACTCACCCCGCTGAGGCTATTCACGCCGTTCTCTGGGGAGCACTCTCAGTTTGCCTTGTTTTCTCTAGGACTCATTTCTCTGGTCTGACTTCAGCTGGTTCTGAGCCAAAGTGATCGTCTAAAAGCTTTTCTTCCTGGCCTTTATTTCTTTGTTCATTTTATGCACTTTGCCTGATTTGTTTTGCTGCTTCTCTCCTTTTTCAGTATTGTGAACTATATTGCCTCTGGCCTCTTAGATTTTACTCTGGTTTGTAAAGTGCCTTTTTCCTTTCCCAGAAATTGGGGGATGAATAAATCAGGTGCTCTGTGGTGAGGGATTGCTAACCCTCCTAGGACTCTAAGTTTGGTACTTGCTTAAACACATAGGTAGCAATTTGGATTGTACTTGCAAGGTAGGACTTGTTGCCAAGACTCTAAAGTAGGTCATTGCTATTACCCTTTCTCCCCTTGTTTTTCAATATAAAATTTAGAGGTAAAGAGAACTGCCTTGTCCATGGTCACATAGTAGTAGATTGGTTGTAACACCTTTAGAAGCAAACCTCGTTTTTGTATTCCTTATACTTATCACAACTATTAACAAATAGTTAATAAATAACAGTAGTTTAATAAATACATTTTAACTCTGAATTGACAGGTTGATTAATTAAATTTCAGATTTCTCATTAAGTTGATCACCTTTTGGACCAATATGTGAGAAAAGTTTTTGGAACAGAAGAAACTATCGCAGAAAACTGGTTAAAAATGTAAGGAGGAATAGGATGAGAGAGGATAAAAGACCATGGGTTAATTAAGACATAGGAACAAAGAGGCATCTTGCCAGCTTGATATCAAACAGTGAAAATGAAACTCTCCCACCCTCTCCCCAATATCAGGCTCTCCACCGTGCCTCTCTCCCAGACCGACAACTATCAAAGGGCTATAATGACTCTCTGGGGACTCATGTCTGGTTTGGGGAGCCATGGGAAGCGTAAGAGGGCTTGTAGGGTCAGTCTTCTGCAAAGAACAATTGTCGTTTTGATTTGTTAAGTTCTTCCTAATAGTTTTGCTGCTCTCAAATAGTACTGCTAATTCCAAAGCCAAAAGCATTTTCTGATTGTTTTGCTGTGTCCAATCAGCTTGTGGGACTACAGCAGCAGCTGAGATTCCTATGCTATTTAGCATGTCATGCAATAACCCTTTCAGAGGGGCCATCTACCTTTTTTGAATCTTTAAAAAACAACAAAAACAAACTTTATTTTTGCTTTGGGGCCAGTAGTTTACATCTTGTTTGGGATCCTTTGTCTCCCTCCTTCACCTGGCCTCATTGAGTTGTATGAATGAATATTCACTACTTCTGGTTTCAGACATGTTTCCAGCTCTTGTCTTTACCTGCTCCCTGTAGTAAACTATGGTTTCAGACTTACTTGGGGGAGAAGTGATTGATTTTTTTTTTTTCTTGCTTGTTTGTTTTTTGTTTCAGTAAACATGTTTTCTACTTACTCATGATTTTTTACTTTCTTTGTCAAACAGGCCACCAAGCAGTTTCTTGAAGAGATTAACAAGTGGACCACTCAATACAACGTTTCCCCTCTCTCTTGGAATGTGGCTGTAAAGTTCCTCATGGCTCGGAAGTTTGATGTGCTCCGTGCTATAGAGTTGTTCCACTCCTACCGGGTACGTAGCTCAAGGGTGGACCAGACCTGTAGCAGCTGTGCTCTTTATGTTCCTGTTTTCTCTGTCACACTCTACACACAATGGCTCTGTATGTTCTCCCCACTCTCGTGGAAAAAAAAAACAAAAAAAAGGTCGTGGCTGGTATGGCTTAGTGGATCGAGCACTGGCCTGTGGACTGAAAGGTTGCTGGTTTAATTCCCACTCAGGGCACATGCCTGGGTTTTGAGCCAGGTACTCAGTTGGGGGCATGCAAGAGGCACCCGATTGATGTTTCTCTTGCACATCAATGTTTCTCTCACTCTCTTTCTCCCTCCTCCCCGCCCCCAACAAAATTAAATAAATAAATAAATAAATAAATAAATTTTTAAAAAGTGGGTTAGTATTCAAGAGCCCTACCTTGGGGCCAGAGAGTCCTTGTGAAGAGCTGTCTCCCTAAATTAAAAAAAAAAAAAGCATGGGGGTAAGAATCACTAGGACTGCGTTAAGACAAAAGCTCACTTAGGCCTATCTTGTGGGTCTTCTTGTTCAGTATTTATTCATTTATTCAGCAGAAATGTATTATATAGTGCTATGCTCCAGGTATAGAGATTACTATTTAGAAAGACAGTAAAAAATCAATTATGGAAATGTTATGATAGGGCAGTACAGGGTTTGGTGCAAGTCTTTCTGAAGGAAATGACTTCTAAATTAAGATCTTAAAGAGTGGATAGGAATCAAAATGGTAGAGGGAAAAAGTTCACAAAAGTATGACAGAGGTAACAGCAAGTTTCTGGTATGTGGGAGAAATTGAGCTGAGCAGAAACACTGAGTGGGAGTGGGGGTATGGCAAGAGATAAGCAGCAGAGGTAAACAGGGCAAGATAAGAGAGTATCTGACTACTTTTTCTTTATTTTTCTTTTTATTTCAT
Source organism: Mormoops blainvillei (assembly GCA_004026545.1). Classification (NCBI taxonomy): domain Eukaryota; kingdom Metazoa; phylum Chordata; class Mammalia; order Chiroptera; family Mormoopidae; genus Mormoops; species Mormoops blainvillei. The sequence continues at coordinate 260,096 of PVJD01000356.1, read as the reverse complement.
CTTTATTGTATTTTTTTCCCATTATCATTTAGTCCCCTTAGATACCTGCCCCCTCAGCAATTACCACACTGTTGTCCATGTCCATGAGTCCTTTTTCCTTTTTGCTCAATCCCTCCACCCCTAACCTCCCCTGCCCTCCCACTGGCTGTCATCTCTCTATCTATGAGTCTGTCTCTGTTTTGCTTGTTAGTTTAGTTTATTCATTAGATCCCACATGTGAGTGAAATCATATGGTATTTGTCTTTGTCTAACTGGCTTATTTCACTTAGCATAGTGCTCTCCAGGTCCATCCATACTGCTTTTTCTTGAGGGCAGAAGAATTCGTTGCAGGTATAAACAGCAGAATGGCTTGATCAGGTTTGCATTCTGGAAAGATTTTTCTTATTGTACTTTAGAGAATGGATCAGAATGGCTATACTAAAGACAAACAAAAGGCTCTTGTACTTATTGGGAAAAAAATGATTGCAGTGTCTTTAAAAATAGATCAAATGGAGATAGATAAAAAGTGGTCTGATTCTATAAGTAAAATTGGTAGGACAGGGTTGCTTAAACTGGTGTGTAAGGTGAGAGGAGACCAGGGTTACAGCTCTCTGCACTGGATGACAGGGTACATGGCGGGGATATTCATTAATATAGGAGACACTGAATGAGTGCAGGTATATGGACAGAGAATACCATGAGTTCAGTCTGGCCATATTAAACTTGAAGTGGCATTGGGATATCCAAGTAGACATGTCCTCTCAGCAGTTGGAATGAGAGTCTAGGCTTTAGAAAAGAAACCTGGACTGCAAGTGGAGATTTGGAGTGACCAAAGCAGAGCTGAATGTTGGAGCCATGAGAATGGGTGAAGTCATCCTGGGAGAGTGTGTAAGGCAGAATTCATTTCAGACTTTTTGCTTTCTTTGGTCAAAAAGTTCTTTTAAAAGTTGAATTTGAATGTTTTAGGTAGAGCATGCACTCTTCTGTGATCCCAGCACTGACACTGTGTTCACTTGCTACCGAAGGCATTTGAATTTGATTTTAGAGATGGATTGGGGAAGACCTGGTTTGTTTTACTCACCAGCATGTTCCTAAGCATTTAATGCAGTTTATGGCATCATCATGGTTACAGATATTTGTATAGTAAATGAATGAGTCAGTGAGTGAGCAAATGAATAGGAGAAAAAAAAGAAAAAGCCCACGAAAGAGACTTAGAGGGAATAATTGAAGAAATAGCAAAACCCAGAAAGTATTCTCTATCCAAGATAGAGAATGTCTGAGGAAGAAGGGAATGTGAGTGGTCAACCGTGTCATGTAAAGCAGGACCAAAAATGTCCGCTGGATTCAATGACAGTAAGGAAGGTCCTTACTGTCATTGACAAAATGAGACATAAGACAAAATGAGAATGCAGTAGACTGAGCTTGAGGGAGCTGAGGGCGAGCTTAAAGAATCAGACCCTTGGCCCTTCCCAAAAGCAGCCTTAGGTGACTGCTGAAAATTGCTATTCACTTGACCCAGAAAACCCCACAAAATCATGCAAATCAAGAGGTTCACACCTTCGTGTTCACTTTAAGAATACTCCTGAAACTTCCCAGGCCGTCAAGGATATGCATATTTGAAAAGCCACCAAGTATCTGAAGGATGCCACTTTACAGAAGTAACGTGTACCATTCTGTTGTTACAATGGTGAAGTTGGTAGGTGTGCCCAGGCCAAACAGTGGGGCTGGACACAGGGTTGGTGGCCCAAAAAGAGTGCTGAATTTTTGCTGTACATGCTTAAAAATGCAGAGTGTAATGTACATCTAAACTTAAGGGTTTGGATGTAGATTCTCTGGTCATTGAGCACATCCAGGTGAACAAAGCCCCCAAGGGGCAGTGCAGACCTTACAGAGCTCATGGGCGGATTAACCCACCCATGAGCTCCCCCTGCCACACTAAAATAGTCTTACTGAAAAAGAGCAGATTGTTTCTAAACCAGAAGAGGAGGCTGCACAGAAGAAAAAGATATCCCAGAAGAAACCAAAGAAACAAAAACTTAAGGCCTGGTAGTTAATACACATAAAATAAATACGAATAAAAGTTAAAAAGAAAAAAAGGATCTGGGCATGAAGATGAGAAATGAGGTCATGGTAGCTGTTGTTGGAGAGGATATTGAGGGAAGAGGAGGGGAGACTCTTAAGGAGAGACTTGTGCCTGGAAGATATGTGAAGATACCTGCTTCCAGACAGTGTTTGGGTACATATTTTAATATCCTGGTACAATATCTGTGCTGCTACATGTTTAAGAAATTTGCCCGGGCTAGATAGCTCAGTTGGTTAGAGCATCGTCCCAGCATGCCAAGGTTATGGGTGTGACCCCTGGCCAGGGCATATGCAAGAACCAAACAGTGACTGCATCAGTAAGTGGAACAACAAATCAATGGTTCGTTCTTTCTTTCTCTTTCTCATTAATAAATAACAATTAAAAAAAAAACCAAAACCCTGGCTGATGTGACTCAGTGGATTAAGCACCGGTCTATGAGCCAAAGGGTCACTATTTCAATTCCTAGTCAGGGCGCATGCCTTGGGTTGTGGGCCAGGTCCCCATTGTGGGGGCACGTGAGAGGCAACCACACATCGATGTTGCTCTCCTTCTCTTTCTCCCTCCCTTCCTCTCTGTCTAAAAATAAATTTTAAAAAAATCTTTTTTTTTTTTTAAAGAAAAAACTTGACCCTGTATGCTGATGTTACATATTGGTTGTTCTTCAGGGTTAGGATTCCCCCTGATTCATAGGGAACTATTCTACCTAAGTAACTTATAAGGTGGCATTAGGACAGTAATCCTTATACCACTCAATAGGCCTGGAAGGATGTTACAAAGGAGTTTATGATTCAGTTAGCTGACTTGTAAATTCCCTTATCTCTGAAATTTGGCAATTGCATAAATCTGTTCTGGATATACAATATTTTCATACTAATTCATCTTGTGTGCTTTATTTTTAGGAAACACGAAGGAAGGAAGGCATCGTGAAGTTGAAACCTCATGAAGAACCTCTCCGTTCTGAGATCCTTAGTGGAAAATTCACTATCTTAGTGAGTCTTGATGGACCCCTCTTGTAATATCTCATTATTTCGTTTTTCTTTTTACAGGAGAAAAATTAAAGATTTATTTTTTATGTATTTTTTCCTTTTTTTTTTCATTATTTCCTTTTGTAGCTGTTTTCCTCTTTGGACTTTTTTGGCTGGATACCTTATCCTGACTCTAGAGCATCTCAACAGTTGGGAGCAGATGTGAAGCAGCTGTGTAATTTGGCATAAAATTATTTTAGTAATAATTGAAATTATTGAGAATCAGTTGTACAGTATATTTAGAAAAGTCTCTTCATTGGTTTATAAGTTAGTCAAGGCCTTTGGGGTGGGTATGTAATGTGTCAAAGGCACATCCTACCTTATTGAATGCAAGCTCTCTTCACTTAGAAACCATAGCCATTCAGGTAAGTATTTATACAATGGGTGGATTTTATCATTTTCCTCTTCTGTTTGTTTCTTTGGGCATCCTGCCTGGGAAATTAGCCAATCAGCCAGTGTAGACCATCATTTATTTATTTATTTATTTATTTATTTATTTATTTATTTTTAAAGATTTTATTTATGTATTTTTAGAGAGAGGAGAAAGGAGGGAGAAAGAGAAAAACATCAATGTGTGGTTGCCTCTTGCATACCCCCTACTGGGGACCTGGCCTGCAACCCAGACCTGTGCCCTAATTGGGAATTGAACCGGCAACTCTTTGGTTCGCAGGGCGGCACTCAGTCCACTGACCCACACCAGTCAGGGCAGACTGTCTTTCAATCTCTGCAATTGAAGAGTTAAGATAATGTGTTTTCTTCTTATCACCAAAATATGGTAGGGGGCAGACAGTGCTGAGAATCAGGCACAGGATGACATAAACTTTCTTCCCTTTCTGGAGCAATTGATGCGAGCCAGAGAAATATTGCCGGTATCTGTTCTCTTCATATCGGAAAGCTGTGTCCAGGATATAAGAAGTCTTGAGATTATTGAGATTTTCTGTTTGATTTCTAAATGTTTCTTGTTTTTTTTGCTCTAGAATGTTCGGGACCCAACAGGAGCCTCCATCGCCCTCTTCACTGCCAGACTGCATCATCCCCACAAGTCAGTCCAACACGTGGTACTTCAGGCTCTGTTTTACCTACTAGACAGAGCTGTGGATAGGTGAGCATGGAGATTATCTATTATGTGGTCTACATCCAGATGGGAAAGAGACAGTTCTTGGTTTGATAAAACTTAGCAGTGCCTTTCCTATGCTCCTTGGACGTGCCCTGGGCAGTGAGTGCTATGTATAGGAAATGACCCCATGTCCTTAAAGGCTTGGCATATTTCTAGGTACTATCAAGATGGTGGGTTTTCTGTATCTTTACCTGCTTTGCTCTTTTCAGGATTACAGAAGCTGAGAAAGACAATTAAATAGCAATCCTCAGTGTATTAAGAATTACTGATTGAGAAGTCCTGCCCAGGTAGCTCAGTTGGTTAGAGTGTTGTGCCAGTATGCCAAGGTTGTGGGTTTGATCCCTGGTCAGGGCACATGCAAGAATCAACCTATGAGCCCTGAGTGGGGTGGCTCAGTGGATTGAACACCAGCCTGCGAACTGAGAGGTCGCCCATTAGATTTCTGGTAAGGGCACATGCCTGGGTTGCAGGCCAGGTCCCTGGTTAGGGGCATAGGAGAGGCAACCAGTTGTTGTTTCTCTCCCTCTCTTTCTCCCTCCCTTCCTCTCTCCTAAAAATAAACAAAATTTTTAAAAAAGAATCAACCAATGAATGCATACATAAGTAGAACAACAGATCAATGTTTCTTTCTCTGTCTCCCTCTCTTCCCTCCCTCCCTTCCTCTTTCTCTAAAATCAATAAATAATTTTTCTTTTTAAAGAATTACTTACTGAGAGAGAGTGAGGAGGAGATTACCAGTGCTGCTTCTTTTTTGTTCATTCTTCCCTGGATGTTGATTTTCAAAACCTTCTGGGGCTTCAGTTTCTTTGTAAAATAGCAATAATGCCATTTAGTCATTGAGGATTTTGAGACTCAAGATTCAGGAAAGAAGAATCCAAAGGTATAAAGTTAAGCAAAATCATCTCTATCAATAGGTACATAAACAAAAAGAACCAGCTCAGGTCATATCTCTTCCCCTCTTCAGGTAAATGGTATTATTACTGTTCTATAGACAAGGAAACCGAAGTCTCAAGAAGTTATGTGACTCTTTTACAGTCATCACATGTTGTTCCAACTAGGTCTAAGAACCTGCTTTTTTTTTTTTTTCCCCCTCTTGGACACAGCTATTTATACCCTGCTGTATTGTTTTTCTGTCATACTTTTTTCCCTTAGTGCTTGCCATTTGAGGTTTGTTATTTCTCTGGGTATAACAAACCCAGAGAAATAACAAACTGGGTATTCTCTGGGTATTATGGGCTGGTCCTCTGTTTTAGGAGTGATATATTATTTCTCTGGGTATTATGGACTGGCTGAGACCTGAGATAGACAACTATGCGCAGCATTAGCCATACTATGCACTTAGAGGATGGGAATAGCCAAAGGGTTGTCTTAGCTGGTGGTCTCTGTCTAGTTCACTGGTTACTGCCTTGTTAATGTTACCTTCATAGTCCTTATCTTCTGCTTTTGAGGCTTAGTAGGGGATAAATTTAAACAATACACAGCATTGTTCTGTAAAAGAGAAGTTACTAAGCAGACAGGACCAGTGTCTCAGGCCCAGTACTGCACAATCAGAAGAGTGGAATGTCTCAGTTCTTCTTTTCTGTGATTGGTCATCAGCACGATTTCCAGAATATAGGTTCCTTTGAAATGCTATTCAGCTCAGGGGAATGAAAGAAAGGTTCCTTTACTGGAAGACTCAGTATTGACCTTCCTTGGGCAGCTTAGGGAGTCAGAGCTCTCACACAGACATGGCCTAGCCAGAGCTCGCTCTTCCCAGTGTGATCATTGGGTCCCATAGGAGCACCTGTGCACAGGTAAACATCATTGAAACTTTTCATAATGTACCTTTCTTTCTTAACCATCAGTGACTCCTTGTTATTCAGAGGGTGCATATAAAATAAATGCGAACCCTTTTCTCCAAGCAAAATATTCTCAGTAGTGAGAAGAAATTCTTGTTTTCCCATGTTACCTTGAACCAGGACTGAAGGCCCTTCTCTTCACTGAATCTTGTCCTTTTTACTTTTTTAAATTCTCTTTTTTAAAAAATTTCATTTATTTATTTTTAGAGAGAGGGGAAAGGAGGGAGAAAGAGAGAGAAACATCGTTCAGTTGTCTTTTACATGCCCCCAACCGGGGACCTGGCCCACAGCCTAGGCATGTGCCCTGACCAGAAATTGAAACAGCAACCTTTCAGTTTGCAGTACAACGTCGAACCCATTAGTTATACCAGTCAGGTTCAGTCTTGTCCCTTTTTAAGGCCCAGCTTCTATGACTGGCCCCATCACCACTCCATCCTGTCAAGAATAAAATTCTTTTTACTTTGACTTTAATAGCAGTTTTTACTAATACTGATCATTCTGTGTTTAATTATGCATGGCCTTATGATGTCATGTATTTTATACATGTTGTTTTCTCCATCTACCACCAGATTGTAAACTTCTTGAGGGCAGAGTACCTTCTTTTTAACTTTATATAATGGAAAATTCCCAAATCTCCCTAGGTGGGAGGGGGAAATGCTATCATAAACTTCCATATACCCATCACCTGTCATCTTCAAAGTGATCTGTAACCAATCTTGTTTCATTGATACCTTCTCACCCACTCCCTACCCTACCTTCAATTATTTCGAAACATCAGGGGCGGTGTTTTAAACTTATTGGTGTTCCAAGTAGCATCCAGATCAGGAATCCCATTAAGGAAGAAGGCAATATTCTTACTGTGGAATTAGCTATTATTGTAAGCCTCATATTCAATGCCCAGAAAAGTGAAAATCCTATTGAATTTTTATTTAAATCATGTGCCTTCAGAGGATGAGCGGTTTTAGGGAATATAGAACCTGCATTGTTACGCAAGATTGCTTTTTAAAAATTAAATTCTATTTCCCCTGGCATTGTCTTCGCTTTGTTTCAATTCCCTGCCACAAGCTGGAGCTATGAGGGGAAAACCTATAATTCTTTGAATTTGGCGTTTGATGAGCTGTGGAGAAATGGGAAGCCTCTAGACCTAGGCAGCAATCATGCAATTTGTCTAACAGCATCTTTGACCTTGGTGAATCATGATCTCTCTGGGGTCATAAAAAGAGTCAAGATTTAGCACCAACTGTAACACATTAGGGACCATTTGAACCTAAGGCTGCTAGAGAAACTTGGGTCTACCTCACAATGAGAGATTTTTGAGATGCTGCTTCATTAGTGGGTGCTTCTGTCCTAGATTTTTATTGACAGGAAAAAGGTAGAGAGATTTCTAGGAGGTCATACAAAAAAATTATTGGGTTGGCCAAAAAGTCCGTTTAATTTTTTCCGTAAAATAAATACACATTTTTAAATTTTCACCAATAACTTTATTGATTTAGATATTTTGAGCATGTCAGCTATCTCCCATGTGGTAAGATGTTGATTGTTCTCAATTACTGTCTCAGTTTGATCACTATCTACTTCAACTGGTCTGCATGACCATGGAGCATCATCCAGTGAGAAATCTCCCGCACAAAACTTTGCAAACCACTTTTGACACATTAGAGCGGTCACAGCACCTTCTCCATACACTGCACAAATCTTTTTTGCGTTTCAGTTGCATTTTTATCTTTCTGGAAATAATAAAGCATAGTATGCCAAAAATGTTGCGTATTTTCTTCCATCTTCAATGTTAAAATAGCTACACAAGCCCTAGCTGGTGTGGCTCAGTGGACTGAGCACTGGACTGCAAACGAAACAGTCGCTGGTTTGATTCCCAGTGTAGGGGCAAATGTCTGGTTTGTGGGCTGGGTCCCCAGTAGGAGGTGCGTAAGATGCAACCACACATTGATGTTTCTCTCCCTCTCTTTCTCCCTCCCTTTCCCTCTTTAAAAATAAATAAATAAAATCGTTTTTTAAAAAAAGAAAAAAAAATGGCTACACAAAAATGTGCCAATTTTGATTTTTTTTTTAATGCACACTGATTTGACAGCTGTCACAACACAATCTAACAAAATTGTTTTGAATTACATTAAACACAACTAAGTGCTACTAGGGCCGTCTTACAGAGAAAAACAAATTTTTTGGTCAGTCCAATAGTATACAAAATATCATGAGACCCTTGATTTCAGGATTGTGTTTTGTGCCAAGACTCCTCAGTTTTAAATACAGTGGCATCTTGATACTCCTCAGCTTCAGAACTCTTCAGACCTGGTACTTGTTGCATTTTGTCAAGGAAAAGTTTCAGCAGTTGACGCTTGCTCACCGCTCTTATACTTGCTAGAACTTCTGTGAGTGATGACACTACCCTGTAAGAGACAATGCTGCATCAATAATCACGTGCTTGCCACTCATCAGAATGAATTAACAACAAGTACTGAGGTATCATTGTAAATGTGAAAACCGTTGCTATCATCTCTGAATAATCCAGTCAAATAATTTATTCTGTGTACAGAATAAAGCAAATGAGAACCTGCCTTGATGGAAAAGGTAACTTTGAAAAGTCCTTAGGTGTTTAGGAGATTGCACTGAGGAATACTTTTTGTATCTGCACGTATTCCTAACTTCAGTTTGGGAATAGGCTGACCACCTTTCATTTTACTTTTGAAGATGTTTTCCAAAGACCATTTTTGGATTTTTTTTCCTCCTAGTCAAAAGGGACAAATTCACAGCCACTAAGCTTATAGTTTTGTTTTACAGTTTCCCACAGTCTGAAGTATTTTCTTAGTGATGGCTTAGAGTCCACTGCATTACAATTCATTGATCATTCATTATGGACCTGTGTCGTAAGGACTGTGCTAGGGACTGTTGGGGATAATAAGTGAACAAAACACATTTCCCTCTAGGAGACATTCAGGTAGCTACACAAAGTTGGCGTACTTTAGGAGACAATAAAGATCCAGAGGAAGATTTACGGATTTTCAAGAAGGTGAAGGATGGTAGTACATTTGATTACAGTTATCAGGGAGATCTTCATGGATGAGGAAATTTTTGAGCTGAACATGGAATGTTACAGAATTTGGCTGGGGAGATTCATCAGGAAGAAACAGTTCAAATTTTGACACTTAGATGCTCTGGAACATTCTTAAATTATGAGTTTGGCACTTGATAAATATGGATAAATATACATCGGTAAGTATAATTCCAATTCCAGTTTTAACATGAGATGCTTTCACCCACACCACCACGCAGTTCTTCAACACCAGCTCAGTGTTCCACAATTCTCCTCAATTCTGACACTGTCTACCTAGAAACAGCGTCAGGTCTCACAGGTTAAAGGTTTATAGCCCTGCAAGACTGTCTCCTTCCACCCCCTTCAGACAACAATGGCAAGTTCAGGTTGTCACCTCTGCTTCTGACTAATAGGCTGTAAATCAGAGGTTCCAACCTCTCCCTTGTTGGGTTTGATGAATTTGCTAGAATGGCTCACAGAACTCAGAGAAACATTACTAGATTAGCAGTTTATGATAAAAGGATATGACTCAGGAACAGCCAAGTGGAAGGGATGCATAGAACAAGGTATGGGGAAAGAGCATGGAGCTTCCATGCTGTCTCTGAGGGGGCCATTCTCCCAACACTTCAACATGTTCACCAACCAGCGAAAGCTCTCTGAACCCTATCCTGAGGTTTTATGGAAGCCTCATTACTTAGGCATGATTGATGAAATCATTATCTATTGGTGAGTGAACTCAGGTTCAAGTCTCTAGCCCTTCATCCACCCTCCCTTCCCAGGTGGGTGTAGGGGTAGGACTGAAAGCACCTACCCTGTAATTCAGTGGTTGGTTCCCCTGGCAACCAGCTTCATCATAGGTAACTTTGGGGCACTCCAGCAGTCACCTAATTAACGTAACAGACACCATTATTGAGCTCTTTCACTTAAGAAATTCCAAGAATTTTCAGTGTTGAAGACCAAATATATAGTTCTTACTCCAGGTCACAGTATCAAAATAAGCATAGCAGATACCAAAGATAATTCATCTTTTTGTAAGACCAGTGTTCGGGGAGGCAGTTATTTTGTTCCCAAATGTGTCCCATATTTTGTTTTAGCCCCAGGCTTTCAATCGGCATTATTCATCTGATTACTTAAATGTTTTTGTTCAATGGTTGGTTTACAGCTTTGAAACTCAGAGGAATGGACTGGTGTTTATCTATGACATGTGCGGTTCTAATTATAACAACTTTGAGCTGGATCTTGGCAAGAAAGTCCTAAACTTGCTAAAGGTAAGGTTGTGACAGGGTCCTCTCAACTGTCCTATAATGGTTAGGATACTTTTTATATTCTTTGGGAGATTTAGGAATTATGTAAACTTCAGACATTGTGTTCTGTTTAAAGGTCACCTGTAAATGAAGACTAATACCTGCTTCCTCAGAACGAGAAATGGTCTTACAAGTGGGAAGAATTTAAATAAGAAACACACAGGAACATTCTGAATCATCCTGGAATTTTGCAGAATAAGAGTAAATGAAGGCCTAGGTATGGCCAGTGTCCTTGAAAAATGTCACCTAGCCAGTGACTTTCAGACTTTTTGAACATAATCTAGTCAGAAATATGTTTTACGTTATGACTTAGTCCATAAAAGTATTTGTACACTTATACATGTTATGTAGAGTTGCATATATAGGTGAGGTTCTTAATCTCTTATCCCAAACTCTTAGGTCCAGAGGTGTTTTTTAATATTTTGAACTTTAAGTTTTATTTATTTATTTATTTTTAGAGAGAGGGTAAAGGAAGGAGAAAGAGAGGGAGAGAAACATTGATGTGTGAGAGACACGTCAATGGTTGCCTTTCACACACCCCCAACTGGGACCTGGCCCCAGGCATTGTGCCCTGACTGGGGATTGAACCAGTGACCTTTAAGTTCACAGGCTGGCGCTCAATCCGCTGATCCTCACCAGCCAAGGCTGAACTTTAAAAGATAATATGTATGCCATTCTATAATTGAACATTAATATTTCTGCAATGGGATGTGTTATTTGTAATGTGTGGAGAAGAATAAAGGCTCTAAATAGCTTAGGGCAGTTCAGGTTAGATATTGCTGCCCTGTGAATTTTGCATCAAACTTATGAAAGAAACTTAAGGTTTTCAGAGTTATTTAGATATCAGAATCTGTAAATAGGAGTGTGTATATCTGTGTGTACATGTTTATAAAACAAAAAAGTTACACAAGGCAAGCTTTACCTTTACTATGTGCAGTCACTTTGATTATCCCCTTCTGGTTCATCTTTCAAAAATGTTAGTCATGACCTATGAAATTAATTTCAGAACCCATTGAATGACATCTTGGAGTTTGAATAACATTCATCTAGAAGTCCGAGCAGCCTTTGTTCTGGGACCTTACCTTGGAGTACTATGGAACTAAATTTCTAGAGATATTTATTTTTTATTTTATCATTATTATTTTTAATCCTTACTTGAGGACACATTTATTGATTTTTAGAGGGAGAGGAAGGGGGAGGGGGAAGAGAGAGAGAGAAACATCCTTGCGTGAGAGAAACATCAATGGGCTGCCTGCTGTACATACCCCAACCAGGGATCAAACCCAAAACCTAGGTATGTTCCCTGATCAGGGATTAAACCCGCAACCTTTTTGGTGTATTGGGCATTGCTCCAAACAGCTGAGCCACTTGGCCAGGGCTAGAGGTGTTTATTTACTATTACAGCTTTACAATAGAAAGAGTATAAATAAAGTATTATACTGCATGTTGTTTTCTGGGACTTGCATTTTTCATTCATCATGATTTTACTAAAATTCTTCTTGCGGCATGTAGCTGTGATTCATTTCTTTTTATTGATGGTTGAAGGGCTGTTACCTTTTAATTCCTCATCCATTGGTGAATATATCAGATTGATAGTTGCTTGGATTGTTTCCCGATTTTTGCTATTATGAATAGTGCTTCTATGAATAGTTTTATACTTATCTTCTGGTGCATGTGTTTCTTGACCATTTTTTCATTATTACCTCACAGAGGAGTCTGTTGTAGACATTCCCTACCCCTCACCTCCAGTTCTTTTAATGAAATTCCAATACCAGAGGTGTACTGTATATATCATTATGTGCTGAATGCATATCTGTGGTTTATGCATAAAAAAAGAGTATGTTTTTGCCCATTTTCCACTCTCCTTAAAACTAATTTCATCCCCTTGAGGGTGGTATCATCAACTCCACTGAGAATGCATGCTCATACACCTAGGAATAGAATTATTGGGTCATAAGGTTGTGAAGATTTAGCTTCATAAAATAGTGTCAAATTGTTTTCCTAAATGATATTACTGCCATGTGTAAAATTTCCATTGGCCCACATCCTCTTCAACACTTGATGGTGTTAGACTTGTTAATGTTTTCCTGATCAATTGGGATAAAATGGCATCTTGTGGTACAACTTGCATTTCTCATGTTAATGAGATTATCTCTTCATATACTTATTGGCCATATATGTTTTCTTCTGCAAACTACCTATGTGTAGCTTTTACCCAGTTTCCTATTGGTTTGTCCATTTATGCGGTTTTTTGTATATTAATACTAATCCATTTATATACCCATATGTATTAATATATACTGTCTTAATTTATAGCTTGTTTTTTCACTTAAGTCTTTTTGACAGAAGTTCTTAACTTTTTAGTATTGTTAAATGTATCTGAATTTTTTTTTCTGTTGAATGTGTTTGCACCTTAGTCCTTTTGTATTCCAAAGTCAGAACAAATATGTTAACTATTTCATTTTTACTGATTAGATATGTATTAATTTTTTAGTTGATTTTTTTATTGTGGCAAAATGCACATAACAAACTTCACTGTTTTAACAGTTTTTAAGTGTACAGTTCAGTGCTATTAAGTACGTTCACAGTGCAACCAACACCACTATTCATTTTCGTAACTATTTTGTCATCCCAAACAGAAATTCTACACCCATTAAACAATGTCTCCCAATACCCCCTACAACCCAACCTCTGGTAATTTACTTTTTCTTGGTCCTCACTGAAGTAGAATAACACAATATTTATCTTTTTGTGTGTGTTTTATTTTACTTAGCACGGTGTTTTCAAGATTCATTTATATTGTAGCATATATCAGAATTTCACTCCTTTTTAAGGCTGAATAATATTTCATTGTATGTATGAACAACATTTTGTTTATCCAGTCACCTGTCCATGGACACTTGGGTTGTTTCCACCTTTTGGCTATTGTGAATGATGCCACTGTGAACACTGTTGTACAGAGTATCTGTTTTAGTCCCTGATTTCAGTTCTTTCGCACATATCCTAGAGGTGGAATTGTTGGATCATGTAATTCTACATTTAACTTTTTGAGGAGCTATTTTCTTTTTCTTTTAAATTATATTTTATTGATTATGCTATTATAGTTATCCTGATTTTTGCCTCTTTGCTGCCCCCCACCCAGCACCCCCACTTCCTCAGGCAATCCCCACTCCTTGTTCATGTCCACAGATCATGTGTGTAAGTTCTTTCGCTACTCCATTTCCTATATTATACTTTACATTCTCATGGCTATTCTACAACAACCTATTAGTACTTCTTAATTCCCTCACGTCTTCACTCATTCCCCCATAACCCCCACGCATCAGGCAGCCATCAGAATGCTCTCCGTATCCATGATTCTGTCTCCGTTCTTCCTTTGCTCAGTTTGCATTTTACATTCAATTGTTGATACTTTTGTAATTTATTCCTTTTTATTGTTCATAGTTTTGATCTTCTTTTGTTTAAATAAGTCCCTTTAACATTTCATATAATAATGGTTTGGTGATGATGAACTCCTTCAGTTTTTTCTTGTCTGGGAAGCTCTTCATCTTCCCTTCTATTCTAAATGATAGCTTTGCTGGGTAGAGCAATCTTGGCTGTAGGTTTCTGCTTTTTATGACTTTGAATATTTCTTGCCAATCCCTTCTAGCCTGCAAAATTTCTTTGGAGAAATCAGCTGACAGTCTTATGGGGCCTCTCCTGTAGATAACTAACTTCTTTTCTCTTGCTGCTTTTAAGATTTTCTCTTGCTCTGGCTGGTGTGGCTCAGTGGATTGAGTGCTGGCCTGCGAACCAAAGGGTCGCCAGTTTGATTCCTAGTCAGGTCACATGCCTGGGTTGCAGGCCAGGACCCCATAGGGGGCACGCAAGAGGCAACCACACATTGATGTTTCTCTCCCTCTTTCTCCTTTCTCTAGAAATAAATAAATAAATCTTTTTTTTTTCTTTTTTTAAGATTTTCTCTTTCTCTTTAACCTTTGGCGTTTTAGTTATGGTGTGTCTTGGAGTGGGCCTCTTTGCATTCATCTTGTTTGGGACTCTGTGCTTCCTGGTCTTGCACATCTATTTCTTTCACCAAATGAAGGAAGTTTTCTTTCATTATTTTTTCATATAGATTGCCATTTTCTTGCTCTTTGTCTTCTCCTGGCACCCCTATGATGCGAATATTGGACCTCTTGAAGTTGTCCCAGAAGTTGCTTATACTATCCACATTTTTTTTGGATTTTTCTTCTCCTTGTTCTGATTAGTTGTTTTTTGCTTCCTTATGTTCCAAATCATTGATTTGATCCTTGGCTTCATTCATTCCACTGTTTTTTCCTGGTTCTTTGTTCTTTGTTTCAATTAGCATATCCTTCATTTCTGACTGGATCTTTTTTATGCTCTTGAGTCCTCACTAAGTTCCTTGAGCATCCTATAACCAGTGTTTTGAACTCTGCACCTGATAGATTGCTTATCTCCATTTTGTTTAGCTCTTTTTGTAGAGTTTTTATCTGTTCTTTCATTCGAGCCATGTTTCTTTGCCTCCTCCTTGTGTTTATTTCTGAGTATTAGATAGAACCTACTTGCATTTATTTCTGTGTATTAGATAGAGCTGCCTTGACTCTGTTTCTTGGTAGCGTGGCGTAATGTAGTAAGTGTCCTATAGATTCCAGTGACACAGCCTCCCCTATTATCCAAGCTGGGTATTTGAGGTGTGCTGTTTGTGTTGGCTGAGTACACCCTCCTCTTGTATTTGAGCCTTGGTTGCTGTTAGCAGATCAATGGGAGGAATTTACACAGGTCAGTCAGCTGCAGGACTGGCTGTGATCACTGACTACCAGCCTCTGCCCTCTGGACAACCAGCTGTACAAGGCCAGGGTAGTGGTATTCTAATGTGGTCTGTAACTGTCCACTGGGTGCACAGGCCCTGGGGTTTCCCAAGTGATGCAAGCCAAGGTCAGCCCCCACCTGTGTTTTTCCTGGGGCCGCCCTTCCTGAGCAACAAAGCAATCTGAGATGGCTGCTGCTTGTGCTGGGCTTGGTGATTACTAGGTGAAGCCAAGCTGTGAATCTAGGATGGTTGCTGCTAGTGCCCAGCCTGGGGATGAGTGAGGCCATCTGTTGCATGTGTGAGAGCATTTAAGAAATTGTGCAGAACGAGCCAACACCAGCCATTCATAATGAAAAGCCACTTAGGTGGGCCTGTAAGTTGAGTGCGATAGGAGTGAAGTCCCTGGGGATCTCCTGGGTGGGTCAAACAGTGTTAGCCAGGTTGATGGAGTTTCAGATATGGCGCCAGCCTGCCAGCGCTGGGGAGGCGGGGAGCTTAGAAAGGAACAGTGGCCCTGCTCGCCTTGTTGCCAGACACTTCAGTTTCTCCCAGTATGCCACTGGTGCTTTACAGGATGCTCCCCGGTGCTGGAGCTCAGGGGGAGTAATCTGAGTATGTAAGTTCATGCGTGGGCTCTTTAAGAGGAACTGCTTGGGGCCTCAGAAGTTTCTTCCGCTGACTCAGTCCCCGCTGGTTTTTGCGGCCAGAAGTTGTGGGGACTTAATCTTCCTGGGCATGGAACTCTGGGTTTGGGGGTTCCTGGTGTGGGCCTGGAACTCTCCTAAGATATGTTTCCCAAGTTTTTATCCACCACAGGTAAGTGGGGGACCAGCCTGTACTCTGCCTGCACCCCTCCTACCAGTCTGGATGAATGTAGTTTCTTTAATTCCATAGTTGTCAGACTTCATTCTACTCAATTTCTAACGGTTCTAAGTGAAGATGGTTCTATATTTTAGTTGTATTTTGATGTGGTTGTGCGAAGAGGCAAGCCATGTCTGACTGTGCCACCATCTTGACCAGAAGTCTATTTTCTTTAAAAAGTTTAAAATTTTGTTTTTTATGGCCTTATATATCTAGAATTGATTTTTTGAGGGCAGTTTATTTCCAGTTTATGGAGTTGATTTTAGAGTATGGTATGAGATATAGGATTCTGATTCTTTCCCTCTATGTGGGTAGTTATTTTATTTTCCACTTTTACATATCAAATCGTCCCTCCATTTCACAGCTTAGACTGTCAGTGTTGTTCTGCTTTGTTTTTGCTTTTATTCTTTCTCTTCTTTATTCCCTTCCGCCCTGCATCCCTCCTGCCACCAGCGTCTTACCCCCTTGGTTCATGTCCATGGGTTGTACATATAAGTTCTTTGGCTTCTCCCTTTCCCATATCATTAACGTTCCCCTGTCTATTTTGTGCCTACAATTTACGCTTCTTATTCCCTGTACCTTTTCCCCCATTCTCTATGCTCCCCCTCCCCACCGATAACTCTCCATGTGATCTCCATTTCTATGATTCTGTTCCTGTTCAAGTTGTTTCCTTAGTTTGTTTTTGTATTTGTTTTATAGGTTCAGTTGTTGATGGTTGTGAGTTTGTTGCCATTTCACTGTTCATTATTTTGATCATCTTCTTTTTCTTAGTTAAGTCCCCATAACACTTCATGTAATAAGGGCTTGGTGATGATGAACTCCTTTAACTTTACTTTATCTGTGAAGCACTTTATCTGCCCTTCCATTCTAAATGATTGCTTTGCCAGATAGAGTAATCTTGGATGTAGGCCCTTGTCTTTCATGACTTTGAATACTTTTTTCCAGCCACTACTTGCCTGTGAGGTTTCTTTTGAGAAATCATCTGCTAGTCTTATGGGAATTCCTTTGTAGGTAACTGTCTTCTTTTCTCTTGCTGCTTTTAAGACTGTCTCCTTATCTTTAATCTTGGATAATGTAATGATGATGTGCCTTGGTGTGTGCTTCCTTAGGTCAAACTTCTTTGGGACTCTGAGCTTCCTGGTCTTCCTGGAAGTTTTCTATCCTTTGCCAGATTGGGGAAGTTCTCCTTCATTATTTTTTCAAATAAGTTTTTAATTTCTTGCTTTCCTCTTCTCCTTCTGGTACCCCTATGATTCAGATGTTGAAGCATTTAAAGTTCTTCCAGAGGCTTCTAGGCCTTTCCTCATTTTTTTTGAATTCTTGATTCTTCATCCTGTTCAGGTTGAATGTTTATTTCTTCTTTCTGCTCCAAATCATTGATTTGAGTCCCAGTTTCCTTCCCTTCATTGTTGGTTCCCTGTATATTTTTCTTTATTTCACTTTTCATAGCCTTCACTTTTTCCTCTATTTTGTGACCATACTCCACCATTTCTGTGAGTATCCAGATTACCAGTGTTTTGAGCTCTGCATCTGTTAGGTTGGCTATCTCTTCATTGCTTAGTTATGTTTTTGGAGCTTTGATCTGTTCTTTCATTTGGGTCTTTTTTTTGGGTCTTCGCTTGCCTATTAGGTTATGAGGGGCAGAGCTTTAGGTATCCACCAGGGGGGGCAACCCACATTACTGCCTTATGTGCTGTATGTGGGGGAGGGCTCTGAGAGGAAACAGTGCTACTTGCTTGGCTCTTGGGCAGTTGTCAGTTGCTTCCCCTGGTACCCACAAGCAAATTGGGCCCCTCTGGTGCTGATTCCTGGGTGGGTGGGGTTTTTCACATCCTAGGACCCTGCGGGTCTCTCAAATGTACTCTCCTGTGAGACTGACACTTTCTCCCATTACCACAAACCCCACAGGTTTTTACTGGTAGGGATTTTGAGGCTTTCTTTTCCTACACCAAAACCCTGGGTGTCATAGTCTCTCTCACTCCCCAGTTGTTCCTTCCAGTTTATCTGCATGCACATGTGAGACCACCCAGTCTGTCAACCGCTGCCTTGCCTGCCCTGGTCCACCAGCCACAGCCTTGCTGCACGTCCTCTCCGCCCTGGCTGCCCGTCTCTGCCCCTCCTATCAGTCTGGATGAATGTTTCTTTAACTGTTTGGTTTTTGGACTTCCATGTAGTTCAATTTTCTGGCAGTTCTTGTTATTTGTTGTTTTTAAATTTGTTGTTGTCCTTCTTTTGGTTGTGCGAGGAGACAAAGTGTATCTACCTATGCCTCCATCTTGGCCAGAAGTCTCTAGACTATCAGTTTTAATAAAGTCACAATAACCTGGTAAGTTAATATATATAGACAATTTAATTAACCATCTAACTATCTTTCTGTGTTGTTCAGGTTGTTTAAGTAATGCTTTTGTGATCATTTTAACTTTTCCTTTAAAATTATTTTTAAAAAGATACTTCTAAGACCTAGATTATTTGGCTAATGATTATGAATATTCTTATATCTCTTGTATACAGCACTAGTTTACACTCCATACAAGTGGAAAAAAACACATTGTCACCAACAACTATGAGCTATCTATTTCCTTGAACCATCCCGGTACTGAACTCTGATTTTTCTATATTTTCAAAGTTAGAAGTTCTAAAATAATCTCCTGTTTTTGTTTGGGCAAACTCCTTTAAGTAATAATGAAGTCATATATTTTTTTTTTCCCTCAAATGTTCTTAGGCAGTTTGTGTGTCCTCCTTTATTTGGTTCAAAATAATGAAGTACTATAGATGTTCTGCTGTTTTTGCTATATAAATTGAAACAGGCTGCAATAAAGTCCTGTTGCTTTAGAATCTATATGTCATGGTCTTAATAGTGACTTAGTTGATCTGTCATTGCGATCAGATGCAATTATAAATATAATCCCCTACCATCCTCATTCTCATGAAAGTTGTAAATAGAAGTTTTTCTTTAATGAACAGTCTCATATTCAGTTTTCTATTTAGTATGAATTAAATTCCAGCAGTTATTGTGATGAGGATTTGGTTCAAAATATGACACTGGAATAAAAATAATAATCTTTGACTTCTTAAGTTTCTCTGAGTAGATTAAACATCTTGGTAAATTTCATAGGATTAATACTCACTTTAAATTTTAAAATGCCATAACCCCTATTTTGATTGCCATCATATGGATTTTTAACTTTAATTATTATTCTTAATTAATTAATTCTCACCTGAGGACATTTTTTCATTGCTTTTAGAGAGAGAGGAAGGGAGAGAGGAAGGGAGAGAGAGAAACACTGATGCGAGAGAGAAGCATTGATGGGTTGCCTCCTGTACACGCCCGGACCGGAGATCGAACCCACAACCTAGGTATGTGCCCTGACCGGGAATGGAACCCGCAACCTCTCAGTTACGGGACACCGCTCCAACCAACTGAGCCTCACTGGCCAGGGCTTTAATTATTGTTTTAGCTGAACCATTTTAAACCAGACAATGTGGACTTAAACCCTGAAGGATAAATCCTTATTTTTCTGATTATGAAATGCATGGTTGAAACACATGGCTAAAACATGTGGGTTTAAAAATTTCATTAATGCAGCCATTTATGAAACAATAATTACTAATACTTACTGAGTACTCTACATGCTGTTCTAAGCTCTTTTCATGCTTTAAAATTCATTTAATCCTAACATCAGTATTATGAGGTGCTATAGCTATTAGTATTACTATCCCCATTTTGCATATGTAGAAACTTAGACCTGGAGAATTTAAGAACTTATCAAAGGTAATACAAGCTATGAAGACAGAGCTGATATTATAACCCTACGCCTTGCATATTATCAGTATAAAGAGCTTGAGGCTTTCAAAGTGTATACGTCTGTATATATGTATAATTTTTTTCGTTACAATTACGGAGTTGTATTACATCCAGTGGTTGTAACTTGCCATTTTTTACTTAACAATGTATTTTCTTCATCTTTCTATGTCAATATATGTAGTTGTTACTCATATTTTTCTTCACTATTTTAATGGCTGCAGATATTTGAAGCAGAAAAATGAAGTACATGCCTTTTGGGTGTTTTGTTTTGCTTTGTTTTATTTCTGAAGGCTTCAGTGAACACCATTTTACATATATTTTTGCGTATTTGACCAATCATTTCTTCAGGGTAAATTGCTGTAAGTAAATCTGTAGAGTCTAAGAATGCCTGTATTTGAAATTTTGATAAATATTGCCATATAACCCTCTCAAAACTTAGTTCAAATTTACACTCCTATCAACACCTTTTTTTACTAGTCTCATCAACACTGATTTATTATTCAGATTTTAATCATATTCATGGTTTTTTAAAAAAGATTTTGTTTATTTTTAGAGAGAGGGGAAGGAAGGGAAAAAGAGAAGGAGAGAAATATCGATGTGAGAGAGAAACATCTCTTGGTTGCCTCTTGCATGCCCCCAGCTGGGGACCTGGCCTGCAACCAAGGCATGTGCTCTGACCAGAATAGAACTGGCGACCTTTAGGTTCATAGGCCAGCACTTAATCCACTGAGCCACACATGCCAGGGCTAATTATTTATTTTTTAAAAGGTCTTCTCATATGCTTTACCCATTTTTATATTGAAGTACTTCTCATATTGATTTATAAGACTTGTTACTAAGAATATCATTAAGGCCCTTGCTATTGTGGCTCATCTGGTTAGTGTTCTCCCATACACCAAAAGGTTGCAGGTTTGATCCCACTCAGGGCGAGTATGGGAGACAGCCAATGGATGTTTCTCCTCTCTCACTTTCCCCCCACCCTCCCCTCTCTAAAATCAATAAGTATATTTTTAAAAATTAAAAAAAGAATATTATTAAGTACATTTTATTTACCAGCATTTTTTGCAGTGTATAATTTCTTCAGCTTTATGGTGTCTATTATCATTCTGTTTTCTTTGTTTCATTGTAATTTTTATATGCTATCCTATATATTAGTATATTTAATAATATATCATTATATTTGATACATAATATAGGTAAAATAATTTGCTGTCAAGTAGTTATACTGGCAACATTTACTAATTAATACATTTTTCCTACTCATCTGGGATAATACCTTTATCTTATAGTAGATTTCTGTATGGTTGGTGTTTCTATTTCTGGACTCCCTGTTCTGTTTATGTAGCCATGTAAGTTAATATTTGCACTGTTTTACTTATTGTAGCCTTGTAATAAGGTTTAATATCTTCTAGGACAGCTTTCTCATAATCTTTTATTTCTAAGCACTTTTAACTGTTTTACAGTAAGGTGTCCTTTCATATACTTTCATGTGCTTTTATTTAAGTTTTTATGATATATATAACATGCATACTTAAAGTGAAGTTTACAACTAGCTATTTTAATTATAAAAGCAATTCAGGGAAGAGTCTTGGACTCCCCTCACTCAGCCACCCCAGTGCCATTCCCCAGAGGTAACTTTCAAAATTATAAATCTGATGAGAAAATTTTAAAAAAATTTTTTTATCTTTAGATTAGATGAACTTTAGAGTCATTTAATCAAGTTTTATGAAATAAAACACTTTGTGGCTTTATTTTAGTATAATAAATTAATAAATTAATTTAGGGAGGATTGACATCTTTACAGTATTATCTTCTCCCATTCAGAAATGGTAAGTCTTTTTGTTATGCCTTTCAGTACGGTTTTAAAATTATTTGTCTTGCATGTTTTTTATATCTCTAGTTAAAAAATATGTACATACATTTATAAAAACATAGCATACACCAAGGATAAATCTTTTTTCTAAGACCAGTGAGTTATAGGGAAAGAGAGAGCGATGAACAGATAGGGTGTGTGAATGATGTGTGTGTGCAAAAGTGGTGTAAATCAAGTGTTTACTATTATACTTTTATACTTATTTATAGGGTGGCTTATATTTTCATGTTTATGTTTTACTGTTTAAAATACTTTTATAATTAGAAAAAATTTCATTGTATAAAATTTTGGACAACTCAAAACAATATGCATTAAGAAGAAATATTGCCTTTGATACTATAATCAAATCCGATATATCCGATATAATGCAGAAGTAACCGCTGTTTGCATTTTGGCATACGGCACTTCTAGAAGTTTTTCAATACAGCCTTAACTATGTTTATATAATTTTTATATACAATAAACTCCATGAACTTTCTTTATGGATAGTTGTAATTGCTGAATATTAGTCTGTCTATTGAACTATTTCTATGTTGTTGGATTTTAAAATTTTTTGTAATAAACAATATTGTAACAAACATTTTTATATCCATATTTTGTTTGCACATTAAGTAATTTGTTTGAAGTGAATTTCTAGAAGTAGAATACCTGGAATAAAGAATCTAAACATTTCCCTAGTTGGTGTGGCTCAGTGGACTGGAGCGCCAGCTGCAAAGCAAAAGGTCACCAGTTTGATTCCCAGTCAGGGCACATGCCTGGGTTGTGGGCCAGGTCCCCAGTGGGGGATATGCAAGAGGCAGCCACACACTGATGTCTCTCTCCCTCTCTTTCTCCCTTCCTTCCCCCCTCTCTGAAAATAAATAAATAAAATTAAAAAAATATATATATAAAGAATAGAATTAAAATTACTCATAATCCCACTCATAAGAGATAAACTATTTTAACTTTTGATATAATTTTTTCTAATCTTTTTTCTGTGAACGTATGTAATTTTTTTAAACAAAATTAAGGTTACAGTTTTGTGTTTAAGATAATATTGTTAGCATGTTTCAAAGTTTTAAAAAAATCTGTATTTAGTATATTTTATTGATTATGATATTACAGTTGTCTCATTTTTTTCTTCCCCTTTATCCCCCTCTGCCCTGCAACCCCCCACCCTTCCAGCATTCCCTCCCCCTTACTTTATGTCTATGGGTTGTACATGTAAGTTCTTTGGCGTCTCCATTTCCTGTACTGTTCTTAAGCTCCCCTTGTCTATTTTATACTTACCAATTATGCTTCTTATTCCCTGTATCTTTCCCCCATTCTCTCCCTCCCCCTCCCCGCTGATAACCCTCCACATGATCTCTATTTCTGTGATTCTGTTCCTGTTCTAGCTATTTGCTTAGTTTGTTTTTGTATTTGTTTGTTAGGTTCCATTGTTGATAGTTGTGAGTTTGTTGTCATTTTGCTGTTTATAGTTTTGATCTTCTTTTTCTTAGATATACTTAGATTTTTTTTTTTTGATCTTCTTTTTCTTAGATATACTTAGATTTTTTTTTTTTTTCTTTCCAGCCCCTTTTTGCCTGTAAAGTTTCTTTTGAGAAATCAGCTGCTAGTCTTATGGGAACTCCTTCGTAGGTAACTCTCTCTTATTTTCTTGCTGCTTTTAAGATTGTCTCCTTATCTTTAATCTTGAGTAATTTAATTAAGATGTGTCTTGGTGTGTTCCTTTTTGGATCCAACTTCCTTGGGACTCTGAACATCGTGGACTTGCATGCCTGTTTCATTTGTCAGATTGGAGTTTTCCTTCATTAATTTTTCAAATAAGTTTTCAGTTTCCTGCTCTTCCTCTTCTCCTTCTGGCGCCCCTCGATTTGGATATTGAAACATTTAAAGTTATCCCAGAGGTTCCTAAGCCTCTCCTCATTTTTTTGAATTCTTGTTTCTTCATTCTGTTCTGGTTGAATGTTTATGTCTTCCTCCTGTTCCAGATCGTTGATTTGAGTCCAGTTTCCTTCCCTTCATTGTCAGTTCCCTGTATATTTTTCTTTATTTCACTTTGCATAGCCTTCACTTCTTTTATTTTGCGGCCATACTCAATCATTTCTCTGAGCATCCTGATTATCAGTGTTTTGAACTCTGCATCTGATAGGTTGGCTATCTCCTCATCACTTAGTTCTTTCTCTGGAGTTTTGGTCTGTTCTTTCATTTGGGCCATATTTATTTGTCAAGGAGCACCTGTTACATTGTAAGGGGCAGAGCTTTAGGCATCGGCCAGGGTAGGGCAACCCACTTGACTGTGTTGTGGCGTTGTGTGGGGGGGAGGGGTCAGAGAGGGAACAATGCCACTTGCTCAGCTCTCGCCCTACTTTCAGTTACCTCCCCTGCTACCCGCAAGCAAATTGGGCCTTTTTGGTGCTGATTCCAGGTGGATGGGTTTGTGTATGTTCTAGGATCCTATGGGCCATTCCAACCGACTCTCCTGTGACACTGGGATTATCTTCTGCTGCTGCAACCATCACAGGTTTTACAGCCAGAAGTTTTGAGGCTTTAGTTTCCCACTGTGGAGCCCTGGGTCACGCGATCTGTGTTGCTCCCCTGTTGTTATTCCTGGCTTATTAGCACGTGAATTGGGACCAGCCCATCAGCCAGACACCGCCTCATCTGCCCAGTTTGCTTGCCTCCGCCACCTTGCTATGCGTCCTCTCCGCCCCAGCTGCCAGTCTCTGCCCCTCCAACCAGTCTAGATGAATGTTTCTTCTTTAATTTCTTGGTTGTCGGACTTCCATACAGTTCAATTTTCTGGCATTTCTGGTTGCTTTTTGTTTTTAATTTCATTGTTTACCTTCTTTTGGTAGTGTGAGTAAGCGAGCCTAACTACCTACGTCTCTGTCTTGGCCAGAAGCCTAAAAAAATCTTTAAAATCTTTATTTTAAGTAACTATCTTATTAAGAGATAGAACATTTTTGTTAACCACTACCCATTTTCAAACATATTATTTACAGTTTTAAAGTATTATTTTGACAGTAAAGTGTCAAAAATGAAAATGTAGCCCTGACCAGGTGGCTCACTTGATTGGAGTGTTGTCCTATGCACCAGCAGGTTGTGGGTTTGATTCTCAGTTGGGGCACATACCTAGGTTGTATGTATGTTGCTCGGATGAGGTGTGTTGGGGGAAGAGGGCGTCAGTGGATGTTTTTCTCTCATGTTGAAGTTTCTGTCTTCCTTCCTCTCTCTGTAAAAAATCAATAAACATATTATTGGGTGAGGATTAAAAAAATAATTAAAAGAAATAAAAAATTAAGTAAACATTTTTATTTCTAAATCTTTGTGTTTCTCATTATTTCCTTAGAATAGAGTCTCAGAAATGGAATTACCCAAATAGAGGATATGCAAATTTTTAAGGACATGTATACTGCCAGGTGCCTCTAGAAGGTGTTACTAGGTCACATCAGCAGTGTCTGTGTGCCAAAAAGTCATTTTACAGAGCTGGGTCTAAGTCTGTATCTCTTTGCCCTGAAAGCAGAGGTAATGGCTTCCACTTTCTGTTTATCATTGTGTGAAAATGTGACAGTTTCTTGAGACTGGTTTTTGATACGGCTATTAAAGGGGCATTGGGCCATTTATATTTAGGCCCTGAAAATAAATTGTTGCATCTTCCAGAGAAGAGAGATGAAAGGTCATTTCTCAAACTAGTGAAGAGGCCTTTGGAAAATTTTCTTCTGGATACTGTATATTGTCTATAGGGAATGTTTGCAGACCCCAAAATTAGTAGAACTGAAGAGTACCCAAAGAGTGACGTGTCAAATTAAGACTCAGTTTTTGAAAAAGAAGAGAGATAAAGTGGTGGCAGATATTTATCTATAGTTTCCTCTTTTTTAAAAAATTTCCTTGGGAATAATTTCTTTTCAGTTAGAATGCCAATATTACTTGGTATCTATCTCTGCCTATGAGAAGGGTTGATA
Organism: Mormoops blainvillei; assembly: GCA_004026545.1. NCBI lineage: Eukaryota > Metazoa > Chordata > Mammalia > Chiroptera > Mormoopidae > Mormoops > Mormoops blainvillei. Next base: position 234,408 of record PVJD01000356.1, on the reverse strand, counting down.
AATCGAGAAACTAAAAGAAAACTAGAGCTGTGGATTATGAAGTCACTGTTTTTCATTCTTATGCCTTGTTCAGATCAGGGTATCTCCTTTTCTTTTGGACCTCATTTTTACTTGGGCCCATTAGATCGTATTTATCAATTAAATAAGTGAATACAAAAATAGGTGAAGAGTTGGGTAAAAAACAATAATTATAAATACACCAGAATAAAAGAAAAATTATGAGAGCAGTGTTTCTTTCATATTCAGTTTATTCATGATCTGAGTTTTCCATAAAGTTGTAATAAGCGTAACTTAAGGATACACACATGTAAGAGATGGGACCCCCCGAAACTGGAATTATCTTCTGGAGGGCAGACCTCTTTAGTACAGGCTTCCTCCTGTTAGGTGAGTGTTCTAGGAGCTCATCTGTATCTGTATACCTGCTGTTGTTATGTTGTGAGAGTTTGCGTTTGGCTTCAGTGAATTTTTTTTAAGACTCTTTCAACATGCTTACCCATTTCATGATGGGTGATTTACAAGCACACCTGCCCACCCTGCGCTGAGTGTTCAGCAGTTTTTGACCAAAAACAGCATGACCCTGTGTCCCACCCCCCATTCACCTGATCTCAGCCCTAGCAATTTTTGATGTTTTTTTGTTTCCCTAATGAAAAAAGTCCTAAAAGGGAAACATTTTGCAGATGTGGAAAAGGTGAAACCAAGGGAAAAAAAACCAACAACAACAAACGACAGAAGCAGTAAAAGGCATCAAAATCGGCATGTTCAGAAACTTTTGAGCAGTGGAAAAAAACATTTCGATAGGTGCATTACATCAAATGGAGAGTACTTTCAAAGTGACTGAAGTTTAAACATGTAAGAATAAACACAATATTTTATAAATAAATTTGTTTTTTGGGGGGACCCTCCATCGTATACTGATAAGAAAAGTCAATAGTTTTTGATCCATAAAGCTTATGTCTACAAGAATATAACATCATTACTTTTAAAGATAATCTGCTTTTAATTTCTTTTAAACCACTTTTTCTTCAGCTACTCAAGTGAAACCTGAATTAAGTTACAGACTCCCCATGATGGGTAAGAAGGGAAAGAAGCGTGGAAAACCTAAACCTTGGGCCTGAATAGTCACAGGTTCCATTAGGCTCTGCTGCAGTGCCCCGATTGATATCTTGAAATCTTTATATGTATTCTCCACAGGGAGCATTCCCAGCTCGTTTGAAGAAAGTGCTGATTGTGGGAGCCCCCATATGGTTCCGAGTGCCCTATTCCATTATCAGCCTCCTCCTGAAGGACAAAGTCCGTGAGAGGGTAAGGCACGCCAGCTTTATTTTATTTGGAGGTGGATAGTTAGATTCCTGTTCCCGTTGTTGAAACCTGCCAGTTAATTTTCTGCCTTCCAAAAACATCCTGCTGTCTTGTCTGCTAGAGCACTTTGTGCTTCTGTCAGTACATTCATATGTCTTCTCTGCTTTGCTCTTTCTCAGCTCAGTGCAGGCTGGCTCTCCCACTGCACTTCAAGTTCCTTCAAGTCAGGAACTGGACAAACCTTATGTTGAGTATACCCCAATCATAGTACTGAAGGAATGTATCCCATGGGTATCTTTGCATAAAAATAGTACTGAAGGAATGTATCCCATGGGTATCTTGGTGATAGCTACTACCAAAATTTAGCCTAGTGCTATAACAGGCCTTTTAATATTTAACAACATCTAATATAATTGCATTAGTTGAACTGGTATTTGAATTTGTTCAACTGGAAATACCACTGTCCTTTGACCACCATGGGTGGGGGGGTAAAGGAGAGTCTCTTACTGTGTCTCTACTTATATTCCTGGCGTGTTCTTTTAAAACAGCTTGTTGCTGCCTAGCTTCAGAAGCATTATCTAAAATTATCTTAATTTTGTTATCATCCCCTGAGTGTCCCAGGACTGAAAGACTATGATTTTACTCATTCACTCATTCATTTCTACCCTTGAAAGAAAGGGCGTCTGAAACATTGAACAATAGGATAAGATAATAAAGTTGTGAAATACTATGAGATTTTTGTAGTAAAGAATTATGAGGCTATGTGAATAATAATAATGCAGATCTTTATAGCTGGGGTGACTTGAGTTGGAGAGGGGAAACTGAAGATGTTTGATTCTGTGGAACTGCTTAGGGACCTAGTGACTCAGAGTAGGGGAGATCTTCCTTAGATAACTCTTTAAGAAGACCCCTTAGGCAAGTTCTTACATTTATATATATAAACATAAATGCATGTATAAACTCAAAATATATTGAGCACCTTTACAGTCCAGGCTCTGGGCCCTGGGAATGAAAAGTTGATCAAGACAGTCCTTACCCTGGAGGTGCTCATGGTTCTCATGAGTGACACAGATAGACAAGTGCAGAGGACTGTGGTTCCACAGGAGCACGGAGCAGAACATTGCATGGGCAGATGGGCTTCACGTACTATAAGCTGTCCTTAAAGAGGCCAAGGAAGGAAAGAGGACATTCCAGGAAGAGGCAATAGCAAGAGAGATTAGCACCTTCATTCCACATGGATTTGAAGAACAACCAGCTAGGCTAATATGGTCCAGCATGGCTATGTTCCGGCAGAGAGCAGAATTAGGTATCACTCTGACTTCTCATCATTTTTTCTGGACCACTCTGCATTTGGGTGGCTGTTCTTGTCTTAGTTTCATAGAAACCTGTCTTTGAGAACATCCATACCAATCTATGAGTAAAGCAAAAGCTAACAGGTGTAGTATAAAGTTGACAAAAATAACCACTATCTATGCCTTATTGGTAGTCAAAAGGTGAATACCTGCTTCAGATGTTACTGGGAAGCCTTGGTAATAGTATAAAATAATATCTTTGTTCACTATACCTTCCTTTCAGAAGATATATAACAGAGCCCGTAAAACCAGGAGTGAATTTGATATACATTATGGGAATAGTTTGGGAAATTCATAGGACTTCAATCCCAGGCAGATGAAGTACTGTCTACTTTGACAAATACATCAAGTATTTCAGGCCAATCTCATCCCATTCTCCAAACCTGACATTATTTTATATTAGTTTCAGGTATACAGCATAGTGGTTAGTCAATCATAATTTACAGTGTGATCCCACCCCACCCCTGATATTTCAAGTACTCATCTCACATCATACAAAACTATTATAATAGTATTGACTACATTCCCTGTGCTGTGCTTTACATCTCTGAAGCACATCTGGTCTTTATCTTCACTATGTCTTTTTTCCCCCCATATGCTCACATGGTTATTTCTGGCCTTCCAGATTCAGATACTGAAGACCTCTGAGGTCACCCAGCACCTACCCAGAGAGTGCCTTCCAGAAAACCTGGGTGGGTACATCAAAATGGATCTCACCACTTGGAATTTCCAGTTCCTACCCCAGATGAATGGCCACCCGGATCCCTTCGATGAGATCATCCTGCTCTCCCTCCCTCCTGCTTTAGACTGGGACTCAGTGCATGTTCCAGGTCCCCATGCCATGACCATCCAAGAGTTGATGAATTATGTTAGCACCAGGCAAAAGCAGGGGATATATGAGGAGTATGAAGACATTCGTCGTGAGAACCCTGTTGGCACTTTCCATTGTTCCATGTAAGTAGGAAAGCTTGGACCAACCACCATGTTCTGGCATGTGCTGGCGACAGCTCCTTCTATACTTCAGGGCCTGTGTTAGGGATCATCACTCTCACTTACGTGATGGTTTCTTTCCTCCAGAAAGAGGTACTTCCTGCTTGGTGCTTGGTACCAACATTGTATGCTCTGAAATTTCTGATGGTCTTTGGTAACAAAAGGGAAACCCTATAATGGACACATTTTTTATGAATATTTCCCTGAAATGCAGATATTTTTAGGAAAAACACAGAAGTGTAGGCTCTCTGTTCCTGTCCTTAGTGCGATCTCTAGTCCTTTCATTTAGGGAGTTGTTCTCTAGAGCATTTATATAGTATAACATTACTCTCTGAGGGAGCGGTGCAGGTTCCTTCAAAGTAATTCACCAGAGCATTTAACCTATTGCTTCCCAGCGATTGTCAGTTTTGGCTCAAAAAAATACTTTTTTTTTAAAGTATATTTTATTGATTATGTTATAACAGTTGCCCAATTTTTTTTCTCCCCTTTACCCCCCTCCACCCGGTACCCCTCCTCCCTCCAGCATTCCCACCCTTACTTTATGTCTGTGGGTCATACATATAAGTTCTTTGGCTTCTCCGTTTCCTATACTGTTCTTAACCTTCCCCTGTCTATTTTGCACCTACCAGTTATGCTTCTTATTCTGTGTACATTTCCCCCATTCTCCCTCACCGATAACCCTCCATGTGATCTCCATTTCTGTGATTCTGTTCCTGTTCTAGCAGTTTGCTTAGTTTGTTTTTTTTTTGTTTTTTAGGTTCAATTGTAGATTGTTGTGAGTTTGTTGTCATTTTACTGTTCATAGCTTTGATTTTCCTCTTTTTCTTAGATAAGTCCCTTTAACATTTCATGTAATAAGGGCTTGGTGATGATGAACTCCTTTAACTTTACTTTATCTGGGAAGCACTTTATTTACCTTTCCATTCTAAATGATAGCTTTGCTGGATAGAGTAATCTTGGATTACTCTACCTGCCTTACGTCCTGCCTTTCATGACTGAATACTTCTTTCCAGCCCCTTCTCACCTATAAGGTTTCTTTTGAGAAATCATCTGCTAGTCTTATAGGAACTCCTTTGTAGATAAATCTCTGCTTTTCTCTTGCTGCTTTTAAGACTGTCTCCTTATCTTTAATCTTGGGTTATGTAATTATGATGTGTCTTGGTGTGTTCCTTTTTGGATCCAACTTCTTTGAGACTCTGAACATCCTGGACTTGGCATATCTGTTTCCTTTGCCCAATTGGGTAAGTTTTCCTTCATTAATTTTTCAAATAAGGTTTCAGTTTCTTGCTCTTCCTCTTCTCCTTCTGGCACCCCTATGATTTGGATATTGGAATGTTTAAAGTTGTCTCAGAGGTTCCTAAGCCTCTCCTCATTTTTTGGAATTCTTGTTTCTTCATTCTGTTCTGGTTGAATGTTTATTTCTTCTTCTTGCTCGAAATCGTTGATGAGTCCCAGTTTCCTTCCCTTCACTGTTGGTTCCCTGTATATTTTTCTTTATTTCACTTTGCATAGCCTTCACTTCCTCCTATTTTGCAACCATACTCAACCATTTCTTTGAGCATCCTGATTACCAGTGTTTTGAACTCTGCATCTGATAGGTTGGCTGTCTCCTCATCACTTAGTTCATTTTCTGGGGTTTTGATCTGTTCTTTCATTTGGGCCATATTTCTTTGTCAAGGCGCACCTGTTACATTGTAAGAGGAGGGGCCTTAGGTATTGACCAAGGTGGAACAGTATTGGCCAGTTGGCTCTTCGTGGCACTGTGTGTCGGGGAGGGGTCAGGAGGGAACAATGCCACTTGCTTGGCTGTCACCCCACTTTCAGTCACTTCCCCTGCTACCTACAAATGAATTGGGCCCTTCTGGTACTGATCCCTGGGCTTGGTGGGTTTGTGTATGTTCTAATACCCCAGGGGTCTCTCCAAAGGACTCTCCTGTGGGACTGGGAGTTTCTTCTGCCACAGGTTTTTGCCGCCAGAGGTTTTAAGACTTTAGTTTCCCACGCTGGAACTCAGGGTTGTGTGGTCTGTGTTTTGCTCCCCAGTTGTTCCTCCTGCCTTATCTGCACATGAATGTGGGACTGCCCAGTCCACTAGCCACTGCCTTGCCACGCATCCTCTCCACCCTGGCTGCCCATCTCTGCCCCTGCTGCCCATCTGGATGAATGTTTCTTCTTTAACTCTTTGGTTCTCGGACTTCCATATAGTTCAGTTTTCTGGCAGTTCTGGTTTTTTGTTTTTAAATTGGTTGTTGTCCTTTTGGTTGTGTGAGACAGTGAAACATATCTGCCTATGCCTCTGTCTTGGCTGGAAGCCTTAAATAAATTCTTAGAAAATTTCTCTACAGGGTTAGATATTCTTAAGTCATTCTTAAGTCAACATATATTATGGCCTCCTGGCAATAAGGGGAGGGTCTAGGAGTTTTAATAATAATTAGATTCAAGGTAAACAACTAGCTGAATCTATTTCCACATGAGTCTCTCTTCTAAATACGCTCAAAGGAAAACTCTGTTTTCCCTCAGAAAGCAGCAGCCACATCTCTAGATGCCACATTAAGCCAAAGTAAGTTTATACAGTTGTGTTGTAACACAATATTCCCCACTGTTTTTGCCAAATAATTGATTTTATAAAACTCATAGCTACACATATTACATACTTGAAATTCTAAATTTCCACTTCTCTCATATCATTTACCTTTTCTAACAAGTCATAAGTGTGGACATTCCCAGTTCCCATGCAGTACAAAGGATCAGCCTAGCTGCAGAGCTTCCTCTCATTTGTGATACTTATTTTCCTCCTTGTGCCTGATTTCTAGTTGCCCTAACAGCAGCCTCATAAAGTATTGCACGGACACCAAGCCTACATATCCAATGCTCACTCTTTCATATTTCTCACCAGTTTCCATTCTTTGCTTTCAAGCAGCATATAGCATACCCTTTCAAGAAAAATACCCTGATGCACTGATACACTGACAGAATGCAGCACCTGAAGTTTTCCCACTTCTGTATGAAGATTCAAAAATTCATTTTATTTTCCCTGGGTGCTGTGGCTCAGTGCATTGAGCACCAGACTGTGAAGCAAAAGGGTGCTGGTTCGATACCCAGTCAGGGCACAGGCCTGGGTTGCAGACCGGGTACCCAGTAGGGGGGCGTGCGAGAAGCAACCACACATTGATGTTTCTCTCCCTCTCTTTCTCCCTTCCTTCCCCTCTCTCTAAAAATAAATAAAATCGTTATAAATAAAAAATAAAATAAAAAGCATGAGGTTTTTAAAAAATTCATTTTATTTATTTATTTTTTCTATTCAGTGAATCTTTATTGAGCTCCCACGGGGATACATGACTTTAGGATCTGTAATTTGCATAAATTGAAAAGTGTTACTTTAGCCCCTTAAAAAAATCAAACCACAACTTCTCTGTGTATTTCAGGTGAATCATTTAATGTGAGTGGGGCGCAGTTTGATATTACCATAAGTATTAACAGAAGAAAATGGGAAAGTATAAACATTCTCCCTGTTACCAGAAAAGAGTTTGATGCCAGGATAAACTAGCCTTTTGGTCTAACAATAGCTGATCAAAAAGGGTAGAGAATCTGGAAGACAAAAATGTATTTGGAAGCACTGTCCTTTGAGGGCTCATTCCCCTAAGGGCAGCAAAACACTGAAAGAATTAACGTGCTCAAAAACTATATAAAGTATGAAAAGAGTTAGTCACAGCTTTGGGGGGTAAATATTTGAGAATAGGTGACATTAAATGTAGCTGGATTAATAAATCTAAAGCTTCCCTGGAGTTGTAATAGCACTCAGAGCTAACAAAGGGGTTAGACTCATGCTCCTTTGAAACAGAGTGGTTTTAAATTATGGATTCTGTAGTGCACCAACTGTATTTTCAAGTATAATTCTAGTATTTGTACCTAGCAATACAGAAGCAAAGCAACAGAGAGAAAAAGTCAAGTATATAGGGCATAAAAGGATTTGGCAGCCCTAGAATTCCCAGTTTGAATCTTTTTCATCAGGAAAATCACATTCTGGCTCAGTCTAGGGTGCTACTAGAGGCAGTGCTATTGATGGCTTGTAAAGTATGGAATCATTGGTCTCTTCTTCTCTTCGAAGAAAACATGGGACAATAAAATACTTGCTGAGGGCCTTTTCCCAGGATCTTGTTGCAGACAGAGCCGTACCACACTAAGAAGGCAGGTAAGAAAGTTTCTGAGCATGGTGTTTGCTGTCTGTCACTATATACTGTGAGTTCCAGTGGAGACAAGCACACTTTCTCCAATCCCAGAATCTATACCTGATCGACAATTCGTCATTCTGGATTCTGACTGAGGGAAAATACTGATATCCAATGGGCTAAAAGGAAGACCTTTCAATATTTTTAATAGTATCTGAGTCCTATGCATGTACTGGAAAGTTACCTTCCCACTGGCCAATTCACATGCTGTAATCCCAATACAGTAAATATCTAACTTTACATTTTATTCATGTAAATCCCATCTCAGCAGTTCTGAACTCAGCCACAGCTACACCGATGTGCTGAACTGTGGGAAATCATACACATCCCTATGCCTCTGTCCATGCTTAACCCAAACTATGCAGATGGGACAGGCCAGACTGAGTCACTAGGCCATCACCAGAAATAAGGATACGGTTGGCTTTAAAACTCCTGTGAATACAGCCATTTTGGTGCAGATAGTTCAGCCCTCTCACTTCTCCAGAGAATGTTTCTTATTGAAGTTTCACTCATTCTTTCAGGAAAGTAAGTCCTCAGTAGTAGACTTGCTGAACCATAGGCCATATATGGAGAAATAACCCAAAGCCAGCCGCCAACAGTGAAAACAGTCCAATAAATTGTAGTGATGGGGTGCTAGAAAAAGTGGAGTAGAATCAGCTTTCTGTAAAGCTTACAGGTGTTCTTCAGTGCAGTGTCCCAGATTTGTAATTTTTATAGCCACCAGTGTTCCTGTTGGAGTGTGCCGTGCAAGGTGGACAGAAGTCAGGTTGTCAAATCCTCTTCCTATTTCCACTTGGAGTTCATAGTGAGAAACGTTGGTAGAACACATCACTACATTGCGTCTAGTGGATGAAGGCAACCTGGAATGGGTTTGCTCATCAACCAAGTTTTGATGAGAACAAGTTTCAGACTGTTTTTCAGGTCTGAGTGATTCAACTTATGTTCATGAAGTGCAGAAACAATTCAGAAGAGACATTGAATTGCTTTAGTTTACAGAAAGTCACAAAAATCCATTTGTTGCAGAGAATATTTTTGCTTTATCTTCAATATGCAGAAATATCCTATCTGGAGGCAGTCACGGCCAGTAACTCTTCCTCAGGCAGCCAGTGGTGCGGGGCCTGGGTGGGCGTGGGAGCTCAGTCAGCTGAGGGTCAAGGGCAGGCACCCAAGGCCTGGGGTACAGGAGGCCAGCACCTGGACTCGGGGTATGCCAGGAAGTCTGTCCCAGTCCCAGGCTATCTCCAAAAATTCATTTGAAAAAAGACTGACTGTCTTGAGATGATCTCTAATAACTCCAGATCTAAAGCCAGGCAGATGCTCTACAATGCTTTGTGAAGGCAGAGAAATAATCCCTAGTTTGTGAGGAAATGCCTCTGATTCTGACCAAAACACTTCCAATTACTACAAGCTGTATCTCAGGGAACCCAGCCTCAGAAATAGTCTACGATTGCGACTCTAAGGATACCAGCAATAGGCCTTACAGTTAAGCTGTTTCTCTAAGCATCTGGCTTCCAGAGAAAGACGAATTAGTTGAAATATCTCCCAGCAAAATATATTTTAACAACAATAAGGCTTTTAGAAAGAAACAAGAAATAGAGAAAACTGTGATGCTATATTTTCTTTGATCTCTTTGTATTTTTCTTCATACACTACTCTGGGATGCCTTCAGTTGTACTTAGGAAATTGGAGATTTAGAATCATGAAAGAACTTAGTTTGTGTAGGTGTGAGAGTTGACAAGAGCAGCAAGAAGAAAGGGACTGTAAATGGCTTCCAAAAAGAGAAAAACAAAACAAAAACAAAGTAACTTACAGTAAGAGAGAAGAGTTGCCTCTTAAGAATTTAGCTTCATAAGATTTTCCTTCAACCCAAACTACCACAAAAACCACCTGGTTAGTTTATAACTGGTTCATAGCTACTTGATAACTATTGATGACAATAGAATACATTTCACTTCTCTCACTGCTACCCTCATATTACCATGTTTTTGTGGGCAGCAGCAGAAATTTTTTTTCTCCCCAAGTCAAGGTCTGTTGAAAATTGTGAAGCTGCCCCATGGCTCCCAGGCTTAAATTCCAGCTTAGCCAAAATGCCCTCTGTGACTTAACACAAGTTCTTTTCCTCTTCTGCACTTCAGTTTTCCTGTGATGTTAGACTCTGATATCCACCTACACGTCTATAGCTCACATGTTTGAGGAATCGATTCTTTTAGCACCTCTTTCCCTCTGTAATTCCTATCTAGCCTAGTCAGTGTGCTGTAAAGAAGATGCAGGGAGGGAGTCTTTTAGCAAAAGGAAAGAGGGAAAAAATGAGTTAGGAAACAGGTGAAGGAAGTAAGACAGAAGCAGTTGAGAAAAAAGTCAATAAGCAGATCAAGAATGCAAAGGAAGGTAAGAGAAGAAAAAGAGAAAATAGAGCATATATCAAGTGGGGGGAGTATTCTTTTCTCCCACATAGCTCTTGTTTCTTCTATAACAGTTCAAAACCCCTATGTGCATCCAGTATTTTTTCCCCTGTAGTTTTGAATCAGGGATGTATTGTGGAGCAGGGAGGAGCTCTGGGCTACTCTAAGAGGATCCACACTTGTCCTGGGGGTTCTTGACTTGCTCTGGGAACTTCCGCTGTGGGGTCCTGGAGATGTCATTTCTGCTATGGCATCCTTCCCTGCATTAAAAAAGCAGGTTTGAATTGTCCTCTTGGCATCACCCAAACCAGCTATTATGTTGCAATTAGAGAGCACATCCCATTCCTATGGAAGGATGGCCTAATGTTGTCTCTCTATTGGATGAATGAGCCCCCTACTTCAGGAGCTAGAACCCAGAACCCTCATCAGCTCCAGGCCTCTGTCTTACATCAAGTTCTAGTTAGAACTACTCGCAGAACAAACCCTGCCTTGGAATTTTAGCTTATGAAGTAGATAGCAAGGTATTCACTGTTGTCCAGGATGCTCACAGACCAAGAGACTTTCTCTCCCTTTTTTCTTCCCCTTCCACAACATTTTTTAAAAAGATTTTTTTTAATCTTAACCTTTTATTATGAAATAATTATAGATGCACTTGCAGTTGTAAGACATGATACAGGGTGATCACATGTACCCTTTCCACAGTTTTTCCATGATAATATCTTCTAAAGGTATAGCAAAATGTTATGACCAGATCCTGACATTGATATAATCCATCAGTTTATTCAGATCTTCCCGGGGTGTGTGTGTGTGTGTGTGTGTGTGTGGTGTGTTGTGTTCTATGTAATTCTTATCATACATACAGGTTTGTATATCTATCACCACAGGAAAAGATACAGAAGAATCCCATTACCACATACTTCTGTCCCACTCCTTCCCATCCCTAACCCCTGCAACCACTAATCTATTCTCCATTATTATAATTTTGTAATTTCAAGAATGTTATATAAATGGAAACATGCTATATGTAACCTTTTGGGATTATCTTTTTTTTATTCAGTGCAATTCACTTGAGAGTCACCTAAATTGTCCCATGTTTCAATAGCTGGTTCTATTTTACTGCTGAGCAGTTTTGTTTTCTTGTTTGTTTGTTTGTTTTTGGTTTAACCATTCACGTATTGAAGGTTGTTTCTAGTTTCTGGTTATTACAAGTAAAACTGCTGTGAATGTTTGTGTCTAGGTTTCAACATAAGTTTCCATTTCTCTGAGATAAATGTCCAGATGTGCAATTGCTAGTGGTATGGTAATTATATGTTTAGATTTATGAGAAGCTGCCTAGCTGTTTTCCAGAGCGGCTGTACCATTCTGCATATCTGCCAGCAGGTATGCATGAGCAATCCATTTTCGTCACATCCTCACCAGTATTCAATTGTCAGTTTTTTATTTTAACTCTTCTGATGGATATGTAATGAGAGATCCCATTGTGTTTTTAATTTACATTACCCTACTAGCTAATAAACATCTCTTCATGTACTTATTTGCTATCTGTACATTATTTTGTAAAATGTCTTTTCATGTCTTTTGCCTATTTTCTATTTGCATTTTTTACAAACTATTGATATTTGAGAGTTCTTTATTCTAGATATTGATTCTTTGTTGGGTGTATAGTTTGGGAATGTTTTCTTCCAAACTAGCCTGTCTTTTCATCCTTTAACAGGGTCTCTTGCAAAGCAAAAGTTTTTATCTTGGTGAAGTTCTTTTACTTAGTTTTTCCTTTTATACATCATTATGCTCTTGACACCAAATCTAAGAACACTTAGCCGCCCTGGCTGGTGTGGCTCAGTGGGTTGAGCACCGGACTGCAAACCGAAGGGTCGCCTGTTTGATTCCCAGTCAGGGCACATGCCTGGGTTGTGGGCCAGGTCCCCAGTAGGGGGCGCGTGAGAAGCAAGCACACTCTGATGTTTCTGTCCTTCTCCTTCCCTTTCTCCTTCCCTTCCTCTCTCTAAAAATAAATAAGTAAAATCTTTAAAAAAAGAAAAAAAGAACATTTAGCCTAGTCCTAGATTCCAAAGATTTTCTCTTATTGTTTTTTCTTTTCTAAAACTAAAATTTAATGCTTTACATTTAAGTCTTCAGTCCATTATTTTCTGTATAATGTAGAAGGTGTAAGGTTTAGGTTGATGGGAGAGGAGGTGGAGCTATACATACATAATTGCTTCATCACCATTTGCTGAAAAGAGCATCCTTCCTCTATTGGATTTTCTTTGGAACTTTGTAAAATGTTAGCCAGGCTTATTTGTGTGGGAAGAGGGAATTTTTAACAATATGGAAAAATACAGTATAACATGAAAAACAACTGTTCCCATCACCAGAATTGCTACTGACAATTTTTAATATTTTGTCATATGTTTTATCTTTTTTTATTATATGCAAGAAAGTATTAAGAAGTTGAAATGCCCTCTAATCCTCACCATAAGTTCTCAATTACCAGAAGCAGCCCCTAGTATGAATATGGTATGTTTCTTTTCACTCCATTTTGCTTATACTGTCACATATATGTTTGTACCTGTTAACGATATAGAGTATTATTTAAATCAATAGTCTTTGTAATTAATTTCTTTGCTTTAATCAATATATATACAAATAATACTTTTCAAACTAGTACCACAGAAAGAAAATGGTGACAAAATAAACAGCAGTCTCCTTCTTTAACCTCAGTTCCACTCCCCTAGTCATCCATTGTCAACTCTTATAGCTGTTTCTTCTGGTATTTCTTCCATCCATAAGTCTAAATAAAATACTTAAAATACTTTTATTAATTTTTACAGTAGATAAGTATTTAACACTTATTCTCTGTCTCCAGTTCCCTTTTGATGGTTTTTCCAATATATTTATGTCATAATTTTTTATAAAGTAAAAGGAAAGTCAGTTTATATTATTATGACTATAATTTTTTTATTGCAGAGCTAAATGGGCTTCTAGGACATGATCAAACATATTAAATCTTTTTTTTTTTAGATTTTATTTATTTATGTTAATAGAGGGAAAGGGAGGGAGAAAGAGAGGGAGAAAAACAGCAATGTATGGTTGCCTCTTGAGCGCCCCCTACTGGGGACCCGGCCCACAATCCAGGCATATGCCCTGACTGGGAATCGAACCAGCGACCCTTTGGTTCACAGGCTGGCACTCAAACATATTAAATCTTATTAATCCATTTTTTGTTCTGGAGTTAGTGGCCTTATATTTTTGTTTGCTTTTATTTTTTTATGTTCCTATCCTTATTTTTTCCTATGCTTAGTTTAAAAATATCACAATGATGTGCCTTGGTGTGGGTCCTTTTTTTCATTCATTTTGTTAGGTGCTTGATAGGCTCTATTTACTCTGAAGCCGTATGTTCTTTAGTTCTAGGACTTTCTGTAGCTTTTTTTTTTTTTTTTCATTCCTTCTTTCCTTATATTATGGCAATTCTTTCTGGGATGGTCCTGTCAGTCTGGTTGAGTTTCCTAGAGCAGGGATTTACACACTTTTTCTTAAAGGGCAAGATGGTAAATACTTAGGGTTATGGGCCTTTACAACCTTTGTTGCAAACACTCAACTAACTCTGCCATTGTAATGTGAAAACAGTCACAAAGGCAGTGCTAAACTGGTAGGCGTAGCTGTGTTCCAATAAAACTTTTATTTATAAAAACAGGTAGCTAGGTTTGCCAAGACCTATCTAAAATGATTCTCTTATTTTCCATATTTTTCTTCACTTTGACTTTTTGTTCTGTATTCTGGGAAATTTCTTCAACTTTCTCTTTAGTTTTTTTCTACTAAAATTCTTACTTTGGGTATAATTTTTAATTTCTAAAGAACTTTTCTTCTCTGTTCCTTTTTTATAGCATCCCTAGTCTTATTTCATGTATACCATATCTTTTTCTCTTTGAGGTTATTAATTAAAGCCTTTTAATTATAGCCTTGATTAACTCTCTTTTGTGCCTTTTTCCCCCTGAGTATTTGAATTGGTCTCCTTTGTGTTATGGGCTTTCTTTAATTATCTGGAAATCCTTGGCTGTTAGTTCCCACTTAGGAGTGGAGTCCTTAAAAGCTGCCTGGAAGCTCTGTTAGCATGAGTGAGCTTCAAATCCAAATGACTGGCTAGCCTGTTGATGTATTTCAAATGACAGAATTCTTTTATTAGGGCTATTCACTTCTTCCATTCTTTTGCCTTGCAGGGTCTAAGCCTGGATAGGAGTTTAAGACAGTGTAGGACAGGGAGAATGGGGCAGGGTATTCTCACTGCCTGTCCTTCAGATTTTTATTTATTCCTCTATTTTAGCCCTGTGCCTTGTCTTGCTTCTCAGGGTGTGGGATTTCTAAGGGTGAGTCATTTTGTCTTGCTGTAGATACCTCTGTGGGCCCTGGCTTTCTGTAATTGGCCAAGTCAGCCAGGATCCTTTTGATTTCTCTCTGCCAAAATGGTTTTAATTCTTTTGGTCCACTTTGGCATTGGTACTGATTAGTTCATTTTTTTTTAATGTTAAAGAGGCTGTTGGATGGAGTGGTGTCAAACATTTGTTTCAGCCTACTATGTTAAACTGGAACTTAAGAGATTTATTTTGGACGTCTTTTGGGAAATGAGTAGTAGAAAATTTTATTTTATTTTTTAATTTTATTTATTTATTTTTAGAGAGACAGGGAGGGAGGGAGGGAGGGAGAAAGAGAGGGACAGAAACATCGATGTGCAAGAGCTACATCTATCAGTTGCCTGTCACATGGCCGTGACTGGGAACCGAACTGGTGACCCTTCAGTTCACAGGCCAGCACTCAATCCACTGAGTCGTACCAGCCAGGGCAGTAGTAGAAAATTTTATTTGCAGCTAAATTTTGTTGGTACTGTACCTCTATTTCCCTCTTTTCCTTTTTTGAATGGAAATTATTTCCATAGTAATACATACTTATCATTAAGAATATTAAATAATATGGAATTACGTAGACCAGATAATGAAAAGCTCTATATACCCACCCCTGACAGTAACTGACACCTACCTTCACACTACCAGGCTTTGTACATAACACATACACACTGTCCCCACTGTTTCTTTTTATTTTACTGGTTTGTTTCATTTTCTTCAGGTCTCCTGGAAACCTAGAGAAGAACCGCTATGGGGATGTACCCTGCCTGGACCAAACAAGAGTGAAGCTGATAAAACGAAGTGGCCACACTCAGGTAGACAGATAAATGCCATCTTCTCAGGAGCAGTGAGGGAAATTTAAGCTTCTTACAAAGTGTAGCTTACTAATGCTGTAGTTGAAAGAATATGGGTTATAAGTCAAGAGACACTATTTGAGTTTTAATGTTGCTACAGACTAGTCTGTTGTTACCATATACAAGTCCCTACATGCCTATCTGATATTAAGTGGAAATTAAATGAAATACTCTATGTAAATACTGATAGTACACGGTCTAGTGTGTTGTAGGTGCCTGATAAATGTTCAGTTATTTCTCCTTTTACTCCTTAGTTGTACAATCATAGTCATATCATTCACCATATTGGTGAGTGTATATGCATCATTACAAGGCAATTCTGATTATAAATACCTCTGATTTTTCCATTTAGAAGATTTGAAAAAAATTTTGGACAACTAGTGTATACATAAATATCTAGGGATAGAGATGAGATGGTCAAATGATTTTTATTATTTAATGTATTAATTTGATCATATCTGTATATATTAAAAATCACATATATTAGTAGAAATATTTAGTGGAAATGTTATTCACACATTTAACATCAGTGTCTGTGTCATCATTTGGATCTACTTTTTTTTTTTTTTAAGATTTTATCTACTCGCCCTGGCTGGTGTAGCTCAGTGGCCTGCAAACCAAAGGGTCGCCGGTTTGATTCCCTAGTCAGGGCGTATGCCCGGGTTGCAGGCCAGGTCCCCAGTAGGGGGCACGTGAGAGGCAACCACACATTCATGTTTCTCTCCCTCTCTTTCTCCCTCCCTTCCCCTCTGTTAAAAAATAAAATAAATAAAATATTTTTAAAAAAATCAAAGAAGATATCAACTACTAATAAAAAATTATATCATTTAAAAAAATTTTATTTGCTCATTTTTTAGAGAGAAGAAAGGAAGAAGAGAGGGGGAGAAACATTGATATGAGAGATACATCAATTAGTTAGTTGCCTCTTGCATGCCCCCAGCTGGGGACCTGGCCCACAACCCAGAAATGTGCCCTAACTGGGAATCAAACTGGTGACCTTTCAGTTCTCAGGTCGGCACTGAATCCACTGAGCCACACCAGCGAAGGGCTTTGTTTTTCTTTTTTTTTTCAAGTATATTTTATTGATTATGCTATTACAGTTGTCCCATTTTTTTTCTCCCCTTATCCCCTTCCACCCTGCATGATCCCTCCCTCCGGCATTCCACCCCCTTAGTTTATTTCACGTTAATGGGTCATACATGTAAGTTCTTTGGCTTCTCCATTTCCTATACTTTTCTTAACTTCCCCCACCTATTTTGTACCTACCAATTATGCTTCTTATTCCCTGTACCTTTTCCCCCATTCTCCTCCCACCCACTTCCCATCGATAACCATCCATGTGATCTCCATTTCTGTAATTCAGTTCCTGTTCTAACTCTTTCCTTAGTTTTATTTTTGTTTTTTTTAGGTTCAGTAATTGGTAGTTGAGAGTTTGTTGTCATTTTACTGTTCATAGTTTTGATCTTCTTTTTCTTAAATAAGTCCCTTTAACATTCCATATAATAAGGGCTTGGTAATGATGAACTCCTTTAGCTTTACCTTATCTGGTAAGCACTTTATCTGCCCTTCCATTCTAAATGATAGCTTTGCCGGATAGAGTAATCTTGGATGTAGGTTCTGCCTTTCATGACTTTGAATACTTCTTTCCGGTCACTATTTGCCTGTAAGTTTTCTTTTGAGAAATCAGCTGCTAATCTTATGGGAACTCCTTTGTAGGTAAATCTCTGCTTTTCTCTTGCTGCTTTTAAGATTGTCTCCTTATCTTTAATCTTGAATAATTTAATTATGATGTGTCTTGATATATTCCTCTTTGGGTCTAACATCTTTGGGACTCTCTGAGCTTCCTGGACTTCCTGGAAATCTATTTCCGTCTCCACATTGGGGAAGTTTTCCTTCATTATTTTTTCAAATAAGTTTTCAATGTCTTGCTTTTCCTCTTCTTTTGGCACCCCTATGATTCAGATGTAGGAATGTTTAAAGTTGTCCCAGAGATTCCTAAGCCTCTCCTCATTTTTTGGAATTCTTGTTTCTTCATTCTGTTCTGGTTGAATGTTTATTTCTTCCTCCTGTTCCAAATTGTTGATTTGAGTCCCAGTTTCCTTCCCTTCACTGTTGGTTCCCTGTATATTTTTCTTTATTTCACTTTGCATAGCCTTCACTTCCTCCTCTATTTTGCAACCATATCCAACCATTTCTGTGAGCATCTTGATTATCAGTGTTTTGAACTCTGCATCTGATAGGTTGGCTATCTTTTTGTTGCTTAGTTCTTTTTCTGGAGTTTTGATCTGTTCTTTCATTTGGACCATATTTCTTTGTCTTAGCACACCTCTTAGGTTGTAAGGGGCAGAGGCTTAGGTATTGGCCAGTGCGCAGCAACCCACTTGGCTACATTGTGGCGCTGTGTGTTGGGGAAGGGTCAGAGAGGGAACAATGCCACTTGCTCGGCTGTCATCCCACTTTCAGTCACTTCCCTCACTATGCACAAACTAATTGGGTCATTTCAGGTGCTTCCCTGGTGCCGATTCTTGGATGGGTTGGTTTTTGTACATTCCAGGATCCCATGGGCCCCCTCCAGTGGACTCTCCTGTGAGATTGGGAGTTCCTCCAGCTGTCTCAACCCCCACAGGTTTCTACAGCTAGCGATTTTGAAGCTTCCTTTTCTCACACTAGAACCCTGGGTTGCACAGTCTTTGTTGCTTTCCAGTTGTTCCTCCTGGTTTATCCACATGCGAATATGGGACCAGCCAGACTGCCAACCACTGCTTCGCCCACCCATTCCACCAGCCACCACCTTGCAACACGTCCCCTTAACCCCACCTGCCCATCTCCGCCTCTCCTATCAGTCTGGATGAATGTTTCTTCTTTAACTCCTTGGTTGTTAGACTTCCACACAGTTTGATTTTCTGGCAGTTCCAGTTGTTTTTTGTTTTTAAATTAATTGTTATCCTTTTGGTTGTGCCAGGAAGCAAACAGTATCTACCTATACCTCTATCTTGGCCGGAAACCCAGGGCCTCTTGGAACTACTTTTTGAATCATATGACAGAGGACATTGATTTTATTTCCTTTTAAGTGTGTGGTGTTGTCACTGGAAAGCTTATTCTAAGTCAGAAAATTCTATTAGCTTAACATGAGTGCAGTTTTTTCTTTATTATTTATTTATTTATTTATTTTATTTTATTTAGTTTTAGAGAAAGTGGAAGAGAGAATGGGAGGTAGCAAAACATCTTTGTGCAGGAGAAACATTCATTGGTTGCCTCTCACATGTCCCCAGCGGGAGACCTGGCTCACAACGCAGGCATGTGTCCTGACTGGAAATCAAACTGGTGACCTTTTGGTTCACAGGCTAGTGCTCAATCCATTGAGCCACACCAGGCAGGCAGCACAGTTTTTGCTTTTCATTCATCCTGTACCTCATGCATTGTCTATAGCATAATCATTCACTTATTCCTTTTTAAAGTCCTCCTTAATATAACTTGTTTACAGCAACATCCAACACTTAAATTTTGAGGTCAACGACTGGAAAGGTATTACAGTTTTTTTCTTTTTCCTTCTGATATACCAGTCCTGTCTGGTGACTTTTATACACATTAAAAAAACAGCATTGGGCCCTGGCTGGTATAGCTCAGTGGATTGAGCACCTGCCTGCAAACCAAAGGGCTGCCAATTTGATTCCCCAGTCAGGGCACTTGCCTGGGTTGCGGGCCAGGTCCCCAGTAGGGGGTGCGCCAGGGGCAACCACACATTGACATTTCTGACCCTCTTTTTCTCCCTCCCTTCCCCTCTGTCTAAAAATAAAATAAATAAAATATTTTTTTAAATAAAAATAAATAAATAATTTAAAAAACAGCATTGGACCCTGGCCAGGTAGCTCAGTTGGTTAGAGCATCGTCCTGATATACCAAGGTTGCAGATTCGACCACATGTCAGGCATATGAAAGAATCAACCAATGAATGCATAAATAAGTGAAACAATAAATCGATACCTCTCTCTCCCTCTCTCCTTGTCTCTCACTAAAATAAAATTAAAAGAAAAAACATTGAGGTTCAAAGTAAAGGAATTTAAACAGTGCTCTTAACTTTAACATGACATACATTATAGGGAATTGTTATATCCTCTCTCCTGTTTCTGTGGGATAAGTTTTTGGAAAATTGCTGCCTTGTATATGATGCATAGATCTGGACCTTAGGATTCATTCCCTTTTGACCCTCATGTTTCAAGTACACAAACTGAATTCCTTTCCAGGTCCCTTATAGAGGGTTTTCCTGCACGAGCATTAGCTAAGAGTCTGGCTGACTGGGGGCAAATTTATCGGTATTATCGAGGTTGTCATAGCATATGCCGTGACCTACTGGAGTGTCATGGTTAAGCTAGGGCTCTGGAGTCAGAGATATCTGTGTTTATCTGTCTTGTTGAGTGCCCTGTCTCCAGTACTTAAACAGTGCCTGGCACATACCAGAGATTCATTATGTTCCAGGAATGAGTGAATCCCAGTGTATCAGGAGACTATTCTAGTTATCCAGTAATTAATCTGAAGATCATCACTTGACTTATAATCCTTCTCATTACTATAAACATTGGCAGAGGCTTTTTTTCCATAATAAATGGAGGATTCAGCTTTTTTAGTGAATTGTTGACCAGATTTGCTCCTGGAATTATAAGGCTGTTAGTGATTGAATATTCAGATAGTAATGGAGTCTGGGTGTGTGACCCATTCTGTTGATGGTCCTAGATATGAGGCAGAGCTTTCTTCCTTCTTAAGTCACACTTTGCCTTTTAGGTGTTGGCAGCATTGACAGAGTGTCCTGCTCAGTTTGCTAGGCTTGCCTCCCTTTTGGCTCTGAGCTGTAGTCCTACAAGTCTTAATGGGTTCCCTTTTTTGTAAATAACAGCTTTATTGATATATAATTGACATACCATACATTTTACCCATTTAAAGTGTATAATTCAGTGTTTCTTTAATTTTTTAAACTGTATCATTTTTCACCTGTATATTTTTAAAGGATTTTATTTATTTATTTTTAGAGAGAGGGGAAGGGAGAGAGAAAGAGAGGGAGAGAAACATCAATGCGTGGTTGCCTTTCATGCAGCCTCTTACTGGGGACCTGGCCCGCAACCCCGGCCTGTGCCCTGACTGGGAATCAAACCAGCGACCCTTTGGTTTACAGGCCTGCACTCAGTCCACTGAGCCACACCAGCTAGGGCATAATTCAATGGTTTTTTAAATGTTTTTACACAGTTGTGCAGTCAAGACCACAATGAACTTTAGAAAACTTTTATCACCTGAAAAACAAACTCTGTTTTCCCAAGTAGAAGTGCTAGGTCTTTTGATAACTGCGTATAACATTCTGAGGTCCTATCAGACTCTTCCACATGGACTACACCATTTTACATTCCTGCCAGCCATGAATAAGGGTTTCAAAGTCTCTCCACGTTTGCCAACCTGTTATCTATCCCTTACCCATAACCATCCTAATGGGTGTGAAACTACCTCACTGTGGTTTTAGCCTGCATTTCCTTGATGGCTAATGATGTTAAACATCTTTCATGTGCTTGTTGACCACTTGTACATCTTCTTTAGAGAAATGGTTATTTTAAAATTGGGTTGTCTTTTTACTAATGATTTGTGAGATTTCTTTATATAGTCTAGAAACAAATCGGTTATCAAATACATGCATTCTGTGGGTTTTTTCACTTTCTCGATGGTATCATTTGAAGCACAAAAGTTTTCAATTTTAATGTAGTTGCATTTATCTCTTTTTTCTTTTGTTGCTTGTGCTTTGGTGTCATATCTAAGTTGGCCGTGTCTAACTCAATGTCAAAAAGATTTAATCACATATATTCTTCTAAGAGTTTTTTAGTTTTAGCTCTTACAGGGGGCCTGTAATCCATTTTGATTTACCGGATTTTGCCGTGTATAATGCGCACTCAGGTTTTTGGCCCAAACCTTCAGGGAAAAACCTTCCATTTTAATTTTTTTTAATTCAATTATTTATTTATTTATATTTAGAAACAAAACCTATTATTGTATTCCAGGTATTGTTTTGCATATGGATATCATTATTGCTCTCTAGAGTTACACTTTTATTGCATAAGCATTAAAAGAATTAAAAACATTTATATAGATACGAAGTTAGTACTACCCATGTATGATATGCACCCTATTTTCCTCTCAAAAATTTGAGCAAGAAAGTACGCATTATACACGGCAAAATATGGTAGTTTTTCTGTATGGCATGAGGAGGGAGTCAGCTTGATTTTTTTCTCCCCTTGCATGTGGATATCCGGTTGTTTCAGCAGCGTTTGTGGAAGTGAGGTTTTGAATTGGCCTTTTTGCTTCTCCCCACCCCCCCAGAGGATAAGAGATTATCCATACCCTGGGCTTTGTTTACCTACTAGTACATCATTTTCCCACCCAAATGGTATATTCCACACAGCTGCAATGATGTTTCTTTTTTATCATTAGACAGATTACATCAACGCGAGTTTCATGGATGGCTATAAGCAGAAGAATGCTTACATTGGTACACAAGGTAAGTTAGTCTGCCCCTTACAAGTTGGTTTTGAGTCACCTACCTGTGATCCTTGCACCAGATAGCATAATTTTTAAAGAAAATGTTACTTAATGTGATGTTATAGCCACTGTATCTTGGCCTTTCATAAAGATTAAGGGTTATTGAGGAAGGCAGTTGAGAAGCATAGAGTTTCTGTATCAGATGTGTCTGGAAACTCACTGCATGGAGATAAACTGGAGATTTGAACACACAACACTAGTCCAAGTTTTTGGACTGCGTGTTGTATTGCCAACCCAAGGGGATGGGACATCAGAGCTCATTAGCTAGTAAGGTGCTCGCTATGGCCAGTAGGAGGCCAGAGTGGCTGTGGGACTACCCAGAAATTGCGTCCAAACTGTGAATGGGTGTTGCTGTCCTAAGGCTTTGCTGATCCCTGTACCAAAACAGGGAACCTCAGCAGTCTTCCAACACAGATAGCCTGTGCTAGGTCGGACAGGGAAGTACTGGGTTCTAGGAGGATTTCATATGGAGTTTTTATAAATGGAAAACAGGTATTCCAGACCTGGCCTCTGCCATCTCAAGGAGAATATTAGATTGTCTTCAAAGAGGGTGGAAAGAAACCACAACACAGGAGGACATAACAGCCCCCATATGGGCTTAAGGCCTTTTGACCATTGCAGAATATGGCTGGCAAAAGATCTGGTGGATACTTCCTTAGCCAAGTAAATGATCAGACTTAGTATCACCATAATGGACAAACATATTAATATGCCTCCTACTGAAACATTGAGAACTGTACTCTATAACCTATGTTGTATGTTGCCAGTTTTTAAGTCTGAATCTAATTATGAGAAACAAACCAAACCATACCAGCTTCCAGGACATACAATAAGAAAACTTGCTTAAACTCTCCAATTTTAATGCCATTAAAATTTTTTTAAAAGTCAGAGAAATGTCCTAGATTAAAGAACACTAAAGAGACTTGATAACCAAAGGTAATGTGTGGTCCATGATTGAAACCTGCATTTGGAGGATTTAACTGTTAAGGACAGACCGTTGGGACAATTGGAGACTGTACATTACATAATATTATTGTATCAGTGTTTAATTACTTAAGCGTGATAATGGCATTGTTCTGTAGGAGAATGTCTTTGTTCTTCTAAATATGTGTTCGAGTATTTAGGAGCAAAGTGTCATGATGTCTGAAAGTTACTTTTTTTTTTTTTTCAAATTCTAAGAGAAAGTTTATTAAGAAAGTTACAGAGGTAGTAGAAGTGAGCCAGCTAGACTGCGTAGGCTAAAGAAACAAGTTACAAAGGCAGAAGAAAGGGCCCTTGGTGCTTAGGAGAGGGAAGGGCAAAAGGTAACGCATCTAGGGGAAAAAGAGGGGAGAGGAAAGGTGCTGACATGTTCCCAAGAGGGAGAACGTGTTGTAACTTACTTTTATTTTTTTATTTCTTTGACCAAAACTAAGGTTTTTATTTCTGGGAGTTAGAATTACATCTTTAAAAATTGATTTTCTTTATTCTTTATCATATTTTTCCAAATGATTGAGACTTACTTTTAAATAGTCCTGTAAAAAAGAAAATACATGTGTATGTATGCAGTTGTGTACCCTTATCTGTAGTTTTGTTTTCTGCAGTTTCAGTCACCCGTGGTCAACTGTGTTTCAAAAATGTTAAATGGGAAGTTCCAGAAATAAACAATTCATAAGTTTTAAATTGCATGCTGTTCTGAACAGCATGACGAAATCTAGCACTGTCCCTCTCTGTCCCACCTGGGACGTGAATCAACCCTTTGTGCAGTGTATCCACACTGTTTATGCTACCTGTCTGTTAGTCACTTAGTAGCCATCTCAGTTATCAGATCGACTGTCACATTATCACAGCGCTTATGTGCAAGTAACCCTTACAGTAGCCTCTGTGTCACAATGCCTGTGTCTTTCACCTCGCTTCATCTCATCACATAGGCATTGTATCATCTCACATTATCTCAAGAAAAGGATGAGTAGAATACAGTAAGGTATTTTCAGACAGACCACATTCACATAACTTTAATTATAGTATATTATTAAAATTAGTCTATTTTATTATTGTTAAACCTTACTGTGCCTAACTTATGAATTATGTATCTCATATATATGGGAAAAGACATTGTGTGTGTGTGTGTGTGTGTGTGTGTGTGTGTGTGTGTGTGTGTGTGTAGGGTTTAGTACTGGTTTTAGGTATTCACTGGGGGTCTTGTAACATATCCCCTGCATTTAAGGGGGGACTACTCTATAGAGATAAGCAAATGTCACAAAATGATAGCTAAAATTGATAGCTTTTGAACTAACAAATGTAAGAGTATTCTGTACCATTCTTTCAACTTTTTGTTGGATTCAATTTTTTTAAAATAAAAGTTGAGGGAGACAAAAGGGAAAAGGGCCTTTGGATTCTTGATACATTGTTAATTGGTCTTACGGTCACAGGTTTATTTTTTTCCCCTAGGAGGGATGACACCCTCCAAAAGGAGTTCTTTCAAGACCTTAAGAAGAAACAAGAGAATAATCAGAAAAGATTTTCAGCAGGTATAGGATAGGATGTGATCTGCTTGAGAGAGTAGGGCCTGTGTCAAGGAGGATGGTCTTGGCATGTTGGGCTTATAGGGAGTGAGGATTGGCTTTACGGGGCCTCATAATGCTTCTTTCTCCAGGTTTAGAAGGCAAGGGCACTGCTTAGTGTTGTTAATTATTCAAGGGTTATGTCCCTTAGGCTGGTCCTATAGGCTCTGTCCAGATGAAACTCCTCCAGGAATATGGGACAGAGGGTCTCTTGAGTCAAACACTGATAACCTTTAGAACATGTTACTACCAGAAGATGGGGGCCCTGTGATGTTGAGAAGGCTGGTTTGATTTATCTGGCTAACCTTCTTGATATATTTATGGTATTCTGATTCTTAATCATCATAATATTTATAATAATACTATCTTCTCTATTAAGTGTATGTATTATATATCAGGTACATAATCTCCATCTAATTATTATAGAGACTCTCCAAGGAAGTTTTGCTTTGTTAATCCATGAACAAACTGAAGCCGAGAAACTTAGGTGACCTTGTATCACACAGCTAGTAAGTGGCTATTAAGCCAGGATTTGAAAGTATGTCTGTTTGGGTCAAAAATCCTAGCAAGGCAAGTCAGTGGTTTTACCCATGTCAGCACAAACTGGTGACTTTGTTTCTTCAGAAAAGTCTGCTGTTGAAAAGAGTCTTATCTAGGGAATGCCACTTTTCCTTCCAAATTTCTCATGCCTTTGAGGAAATCGTGACCTTCTCTGCCTGGCCTGAGTTTTAGTGGTATCTGGGTTATCAGGTGCTCTGATAGGCAACACCAATTAGTCGGTGGCTTGAATGTAGAAAGTTAAGAGCCTGAGAGGTGCTGTGGTACAGGGTGGTGGGTGTGGATAAACCGGGGGTCAGAGATGGGGCAAGGGTATTCTTATCTTCTTCTTGATGTGTATATTATGGTAATGCATATCCATTAAATGAAGGTGAAAATCACTCATGACCCTGAGACACAGAGATAATGTAAACATTTTGCAGCATCTCCTTCTAAACCTTTTTCTATGCATATAAATAGGTACAGGCATATAAAATATGAAACAAAATGGGCTCTTTCTATACATTACCTCCTTTTTCACTTGATGGTATCTTGTGCATATCTTTCCAGAGCAAAAAACATGGACCTTACAATAATCACCTTATGGACTGTTTAAATTAGGGGTATACAATAATTTAATCCTCTTTTGTTAGACATTTAGCTTGTTTTCAAGACCTCACATGCTTTTGGAAGTGTCCACTTCTGCACAGAGGAAATTGTAGTATCATAAAAAGTTAATGCTTGCTAAAAAAGGGTTTAGCAAAAATGGTAGTGAAACCAGCAAACTTCCAGGACAAAAGCAACTCTTGGTGCTTCCCTGCTTCCCTGCAACCAGAAGAGGAAAAAGCACTGGGAAACTACAAGGAGTTATCCCGAGTTGTTAATCCCTTGATTGAAAGGGAGTTGTTGGCCCAAAAGTATATTTAGAGTTTCCACTGAGTCCCCATCCTGTGCAGGCTGTAACGTAGAAGAAGAACTTGATACCATGGCACTTGCAGTCAGCACCATATTTGCTGAGATGTGGTTAATTCTCACAAAGTAAAATGACTTATATAAGACCATATACATTGTATGATTAAGCTCTTTTGATCCAGCTGTGCCATCAAAATCTGAGAGGAGAGGAAACCCTACAAGAGGTGTGGTGGTCAGAGAAAGTTTCAAGGAAGAGACAGCACTGGAAGTAAAAGAGATGGCTTGAGCAAAGGATAGAAGCAGAAGTAAGCATGATGTGTCTATATTGTGATGAAGCAATTTTTTAGAAAGATTAAACTGGCAGGGGTATCCAGAATACATTGGAAGAGAAAGTCCTGTTCAGAAAAGTAAACCAAGATGAGAGTACAGTAACTCAAACAAAAGATAATGTGGTTAGTTCTCACAGCAGTGAAATTGAGCAGGGACAACAGGAAGGGGACAAAAACCAGAAACAACTCAAAGGCAAAAATTCTGTAGGACTTAGTAGATAAAGAAAATAGATAAGTCATAGTTGACTCCAACTTTTTAAGACTGAGTGATAACCAGTCGATGTTCCTCTCCCTCTCTTTCTCCCTCCCTTCCTCTCTCTCTAAAAATAATAAATAAAAAGTCTTAAAAAAAGAAAAAAAGACCAAGTGATTGAAGAATGCTAGTACTGTTAACAGAGATGGGAAAGTGGAGAGAGAAAGCAAGATTTGAAGGAAGGGGCTGAAAATATGTTGGGTCTGTGAGGAGATGATGGAACATGGAAGGGGACAATTCAGTAGGCATCTGGGTAACTATAAGGCTTGGCTTAGATGAAAGGAAAACAGCTAGAGACAGGTACACAGTTGACACTGTCAGTATAGATATGATAGCTGAAGTCCTGGTAATAAGGCCCTGAGTGGGTCCATAACAATGCATCTCAAACTGTAACCTACCCACAGTTTCACCTGGAGACCTTGTTAACATGGAGATGTGATTTTTAACATGCTCCCATGCTGTATGCTGTGCTGGTGCGGGTGGTTCAAGGGAATAGCAGAGATGTAGCGAGAAGAACAGGGAGCCAGTATCTGTGGTTTGGAGTTAGTAGTTGAGAGGAAAACAGAAGAGTCAAGGAAGAAAAAGAAATGCTTCACAGAGACATGTACTTGTCTTTTCCAGGCCCTTTGGAGAATACATATCGTGATTTCTGGCTCATGGTATGGGAGCAAAAAGTCTTGGTAATTGTCATGACCACTCGGTGAGTTCATCCCTTTTCTTCCCACCTCTCTCTGCCCCTACCCTAACACCACGCATAGGTGATTCAAAAGAGGAATTTAGCTCTTAAAAACAATGAGGATTACAAAAGCCATGGCCATGAGTTTGAGATGTTGCTTTTTTTTTTTTTAGCTGACCCAAAGGTAATACAGGGTGTGGTAGAGACTGATAGATCTAACTCCTCAAAGCTTTAATCCATGGCTCTGGTGACCCAGTGCCAGTTACAGCCTATTCTGAAGTCCTGGCCTTATCCACTAAAGGAAGTATTAGGAAACTTGGGGCAATTCACTTTTAATCTGATACGTGCTTCCAAAGAGCAGCCGTCTTCCTGGCTTCTGAATTACCAGTTCCCCTTTGCACTCCCTTTCCCGGCTACTTTGACCGTTTTCTGCTTATTTAGGCAGGAAGCTCTTGATGAAAAGAATATTTTTGAAATTTTGGTCTACATATCTGCCAAAACTTCAGGAATTGCTACTTCATTAATGTTACCATTACCACTGTTTCAGATGAGAGCAAAAAAATTAGAGTGTTGGCTTATTTCCCTTTTTCATGGCACTGTTACAACAACCTTTGATTTGGAGAGGAGGTCATGGAAGAAGTACCACCTTGGAGTACTTTGGAGCCACTGAAGTGCAGTGAGGTCGACTTCAGGCCTTTACACAAACCTCCTGCTGGTATTCTGGGAGTTGTGCCTCTCTTACTCCTCTATCACCCAAGGGCCCTCATTGGAGAAGAAAATGAACAGTGACTGAGATACAAGGCAGAGAGTTGTTCAGTCTGGCCCACTACATTTTCTCTGCTGTCTTTTTTTGTCCACTCAGTATTTATCCCCGATATGTGAGGAGTGCCAAGAGGTATCAGGAAAGGGGCCAAATGATAGGGTAGGCACTCAGTAAATGTCTGCCAAAAGGCAAGGGTGTAAGTTAGAAGCAGAGTAAGAGATGACGTTGCTGCCTAGGAGTACAGCAGGTCCTGGGGAGGGCATGGTTAGTGCTGCGCAGTGGAAGGATGGAAAGCTTACTTTGCTCTGTGTGTCTCCAGCTTTGAGGAGGGCGGCAGGAGGAAGTGTGGTCAGTACTGGCCTTTAGAAAAAGACTCTCGGATCCGATTTGGCTTCCTCACAGTGACCAATCTAGGCGTGGAGAACATGAGCCATTACAAGAAAACAACGCTAGAAATTCATAACACAGAGGTAAATTTGGGTTTCTGTGTTCTCACTTTTTTGAAGTTAAGGGAGAACTTTTACTGTAAAGAAAATCTCCAGAAGGAATAGGCAGGATTCCAGGGGGCTTATAAGTTACTTCCATTTTTCTGGGAATAAGATCAGTATATTCAGAGCCAATATAACTACATTATCTTAACACAACAGGGGCATTACTTAGGAATAAAACTTAGAAGAAATCTGAGTCCTACAAATAGGAATTCTGCCCCTTCCAGACATTAAACCTTTCTTTTGGGTTTGTTGAGAAGCAGTTGTGGAGAAAGTTGAGGGTGGTAGGCAGGAATCTTGGTGGTAGGGCATTGAGAACCGGAAAAGCCAAAAGTAGGGCAAACATAAGTCACCTCACTAACTTCTGTTTCTTTTTCTATCCAAGGAGCGGCAGAAACGCCAGGTGACTCACTTTCAATTCCTGAGCTGGCCAGATTATGGTGTCCCCTCCTCAGCAGCTTCCCTCATTGACTTCTTGAGAGCAGTCAGGAGCCAGCAGAGACTGGCTGTCAGCAGCATGGGAGTAGACTCCAAGGGGCAGTGCCCTGAGCCACCCATTGTGGTCCATTGCAGTGCAGGCATTGGCAGGACAGGTAATAATGCACCTGATGCAACTGTCAGAGCCTCTGGAGGCAGTAAGGGAGGGGGAGGAATAACCAAGCTCTTCATTGCCAGATTGAGAGAATTTGGTCCATTGGTGGTGAATTGCCATGAAAAATTCTTCCTAAGTGTCCTTTTGGTAACCCTAGTGCTAACTGTGTGTCCAGAATATACACTTCACAAGCCAAGTCCTCTGGGGTTGATGCTTTATACATCCCATTGGCATGATCATCTTCTGACCCTATCATTGTCACCTGGGTGTGCAGGGAGCTCAGCTGGGCTGTTGTTTCCTTCCTATCCCCCTCCCTGGGGGAGGTCCTCACTTTGTTCTGTGTTCTCCACTTTGGGTCTACTTAGCAACTTTATCCTTGAGGGGATGTACATTGCAGGGACTGCTGGCATTTCTCATCAGAGACCCCTTTGGGAGAAGGTCAAGAACTATAGGTTTGTGTTAGGTCTCTGGGGAGTCTGAAAATTAGGGCCCAGGTATGAGAGTGCTATTGTTTTGTCTGGGATTTCACTTTCCCACCTGTTCTTCCTATTACCTCCATATACATGACAAGAAGCCTCCTCATTTCTCTGGCTTCCAACATTCACTGTGCCCTCCTCCTCAAGTCCTTTCAGCCCTGAGGCCTCTTGCCTTTAAATTCAGTCATCCAGTCCTGCCTGGGTTATTTGGTAGAGGGATGGGAAGAGGAGAGGTAGACTAGGTATGATTACTTCCTTTCTTCCTTCAGGTACCTTCTGCTCACTGGACATCTGCCTGGCACAGCTGGAGGAGCTTGGCACCCTTAATGTGTTCCAGACAGTATCCCGCATGAGGACCCAGAGGGCCTTCAGCATCCAGACCCCTGAGCAGTACTATTTTTGCTACAAGGCAATCCTGGAGTTCGCAGAAAGGGAGGGCATGGTGCCATCCAGCCACAACCTCCTGGCCATGGAGGGTCAGTAACTGTCCCATGAGCCTCCTACCTGCTGGCCAGCCTTCTTCCTTAAACTGTTGTGGACACCACTGAGTCTGTAGGTTGCCATCATTTACACTGAAGCCATGGACCAACCTCTTTCTTGTGTCTCCCGGTGCACGCAAGGCAGCAAGCCCTTTGGCGAGACAGATGTGATGAAATTGTTATTAGAAAGGGCCAGCAACAGTGTGTTCTTAAGTCCTAGCAACTGCCATTGAACTGTGCCTTATTATAACCAAATCGTGGCTATTGATTTTTGCCAGGGGCTTCAAGCAAGGTAAGTGGGAGAGGAAACTCCCTACCCTCTTTTCCAACGCCTTCTCCTTTTGGAGGTCTCTTTCCCATCCCTTCCCTTTGCTAGGATTTGATGGGGAGGTTTGGTGAGCATCCTTCCCAGAAAGCTTGACCAAGTTATATATTCTAGAGAACATCCCGAGTGCCAAGCACGTTTATACCTAGAGCGTGTATTCCAGTCCTTTCTGTTATTCTGTGTGTGCGCGTGTGTGTATGTACACTTCTGTGTATGGGTCCATATGTACGTGTGTATATAATATATTATTGTATGTGATAATATGGTTGTATTCTATAAACACATATACACAGCGTTACTCCTTTGTAGAAGTTCCTGGGGCTCCGTGTTGCACTTCAGGTCTTGTGGCTTCTCGTTTATCTCTACTGTTTATCCGGGACTAGCTGGGTTTGGGGATTATGTCTCCTGTTGTCAAATGACAGAGTGGTGGGAGAGCACACAGGCACATCCACTTTCCATGTTCCTGCTACAGGCCTTCATCCTTACATCATGACTTATCTCTCTCCAGGATGCTACCTGTTGGAGCCAAGAATACTGGTTTGTGGTAATACCGGATTGCCCTTACCTAATGATTTTTCTCTGTTTACTTTGCTGATTTTGGTAATAGACCTCCACTGTGATTTCAGACCCTCACTTTCCTCTTCCCGTCCCTCAGGGATTGGAGCCTTGGAGTAGAGATGAACTCACTGAGCAGCCAGAGGCAACAGCAGTTGGTACAATGCCTTAGAAGGCAAGAGAAGGAGCCCAAGTGTGAGAAAGGAAACTACTATGAGACTCCTTCCCTGGGAGAATGAGCGTGGGGTCCCTTTTTCTTTTCCCAAAAGGTTCCTTTCCTTACGCAGCTTGGCCCTGTCTATTCAGATGCCCATCTTTTCCTGCCTAGTAGCCTGCCAGACCCTGAAGCTCAAGCTGGATGGATTTTGCGTCAATAAAAAGTTTCTAACTCCTGGCTGGGTGAGGCAGTTCCCTGCAATTTCTATCCCCCCACCCCCCTTTCACTCAGCCTGTTCCTATCTGCTCCCAGCCTACCCAGCTGGATGTGCCAGGGATGGAATTGAGTGCCCAGCACTCTACATTCCCAAGAAAATCCCAGGAACCCCTAAACCTTCCCCCATCACGGATGAGGTTGGCAGCTGGTCAGACCTCAATAATTTTATACTGTAATAAGCTCTTGAATGTATATGTTCTTATTTTTACAGTCTTTTCATTTTGTATTTAATGTCAATTGACTGAGTCAGATTCAGAAAATAATTGTAAATGTTCATATTCAATATCTTACACTGATAGTTTTGTATTTACATATAAATATACTGACATGATCAAACCATTTTAGCTTCATCAATTTAGTAACAGTGTGGGGCTGGGAAGGTGAGGAGGGAGTCTAAGAGTTGGTCTGGGAGGGATGGGGAGGCAGGGAGGGACCCAGGTCTTTAGTGTCTGAGACTTTCAGGTTTGAAAGTCATCTATCTTGCCCGTAGGCCATGACCTTAGCTCTGGGCAGAAATGGGGAACCAGTACCAGTTGAGTTCTTGTGTGGTGCCAATCTCTGTGCCTGGTGCTTTCCCCCACACATTATCTTATTAAAACCTTATAATACTCCAATGAGAGGTTTTTCTCCCTTTATTCTATTTCTATAAAGGTGAGGAAGGTAAGGCCCAGAGGGCTATAGTGATTTGCTCAAGAACTAGAGCTGAAGTTGGTCTGCTTCCAAAGCCTTTGGCCTCTTCACTACATTGCTATCTCTCAAAGATCGAGATAGTGTTTTGTCTTTTGAAACTACAGGGTTTTTTTTAATAGCTCTCTTTCAGACTATACAGTTCTTAAAATTCTAGGTAATTATCTTGAGCTCATGTTGCGTTTAGTAGACTAGAAGGATGAGAGTTGGTAACCGATTCTCCCGTATAGGACCTCCTTGTGTAGGATCTTTAGGTCTGCAGAGTACCGAAGGGGTCATTCTTGCAGGAACACTCCATACCTCTGGGTACACTGGTGTTTGTGGGAGGATCATGAGTAATTTGCATATCTCTCTTAGAATGGAACCAGAAGCTTTATCCATGTAGGACCACTCCTCATGCCGTATAGCTACTCCCTATTGACAGACTGCCCAGTTGGGACAATTCTAGCCTGGAGTCTGTGCAAATATTGGGGTGTTCTTAATAAAAGTGATAGCAGTTAACATTTACTAGATGCTTAACTGGCCAGATACTAGGTATTATTCCATTCACCCTCAAAACAACCTTTTGTGGTGGGTATTGACAGAAGAAAAACAAAAGCTGAAGCATAGGAAAATTAATTTGCCACTGAGAACCTAGACCATCTGACCTCAAAGTACCTGCTGTTAATATTAACTCTTACACTAGGTTCCTCCTAAGGACTCATCTCCTGATTGGCCAATAAATTTTTCCTAAGTTTCTGACCTAAGAGCTGAAGTGTGGTGAAAATTAAGCCAGTCCTTTCCCTGGGTGATCCTTTATTCCCTTGGGGTAAGCAAGCATAAGAGGTGAACCAAGATACCTGAAATCTGGGAGATCAGAGATGGTAGGGTTTTGGTGAAATATGTAGGAAACAGGGTTAAATGATAAAAGTCTGGAGGAGGTAAACTGTCATTCATTTGAAGAAGCTGTAACCCACTGCTCTGTAAATTCAGGAGCTACACATAAGCTCCTTTTTGAACATCTGATTTTTGGCAAGGTTATCATTTGCAAGAGCTCCATAAAGATGCCGGTTCCTAGGTCCTGCCCTGTATGTGATTAAGTGAGTGACAGAATGGGCCAGGTTTCGGAAGCACTGTCTTTGTCCATGTCCCTGACTCTGAGGAAGGTTAGCAAATTGCTGTCTTCCAAATCTGAGAGAAAAGGATTAATAGCCCCATTGCCATAGTTCACCTGTAGCTTTTACTATTGGGAAGATAATTGATACCCAGTGTTAAAGGAGGTAAAGAAAGGGGAAGACATAGAAGAAGCCCTGAATTTGTTCCGGAAGTCAAGGCTTTCACAGGAGATTTTTTGAACAAAGCAAGAAAGAACCCACAATCAGATGCTGGGTTGTGCATTTGAGAACATAAGATGAAAAAGTGATCAGGGGAGAGAGCATCATGGGCTAACTCAGGTTTCTATCTGTAATTTGATTGCTGTTTTTCACCTAGTTCATACTCCCTCGACAATTGGTCCCTTCACCTGCCCACCTCTGTCAGCTAGGACTGAACTCCTGAGGTGAAGGGTTAGCCAGCATCCTCAGACCACGAGGCCCGCTATTGTCGATCTCCATGACACCATTTGCAGAAAAATGACAGAATGGGACTGGCCCTTGGGAATCTGGGCTATTTTAGCATTTTACTTGAGGAAGACAGGACTCCTGCCCTTCTCATTTCTAGTAACGACCAGATATACAGAAACTTACAAATCAGAGATCTGGAGGAAGATGGGCCAGATAGAAAAGTTTTCCTAGAGTGACTGATCTCTTTGGTAATTCTGAGGCCTCACCACTCAAGTCTTAGCTTCCTCTTGTAAAATAAGGGACAGCATTAGATGATCCTGCTACAGGCTCTCCAGAATGTGAATGTCTGTAGAGGACCTTCTCTGGGTGGGTCAACTCCCACTTCCCTATGTTTCCTACCCGCTTGGAAAATAGGTCAAGTATCCCCTGTAACCCATAGACCATTCAGCTTTCATGCTTCTCCATGTAGGGTAGATAAGGTGATTCAGAGTCAAGGAATGAACCAACTAAGGACCCAGAGTCCCCAACCAAGGTCATAGATTTGTCTCAGGTCTTATTCAATACCCACTCAGCACTGTTACCAAGGGCAGGAGCTAAAGCTCCCACCAGCTTTAGAATGAGACTTTTTCTTGGGAGATATCTGCCCTGTAGTTACCATCGCAAAATAGTCCTGAAGATTAAGTGTTTTCAACTACGCTGCAAACCACAGAGAAGACTGGGTCTTCACAAACAGAAATCTAGCACTCAAATCTGTTGCAGTGTTTTATTTCCCTCTGCCTGCCACCACAACTTTTATAAAATCCTTCCTTCTGTTTAATCTACATGCTGCAATCTTTTAAAAGATTTCATTTATTTATTTTTAGAGAGAGAGGAAGGGAGGGAGAAAGAGGGAGAGAAACATTGATTGGTTACCTTTGATTATGCACCCCTACCGGGGAGCAAACCCACAACCTAGGCCTGTGCTCAGACCGGGAAGTGAACCAGCAACCTTTTGTTTTGCAGGATGACATCCAACCAACTGAGCCACCAGTCAGGGCTACATGTTGTGGTCTTATATACTCATTTTTTTTTTCCCCTAAGGCCAACATGGACTGGGAGCAGTGATTTCTTTTCAACACTTTGGGGTACTGTGTTCCTGACAGTTAGGACTGAGATGAAGATGAAAGTAGGAAAGCAAGACAGTGAGATGTAGAGAAAAGATGCTCAAAGACTGCATCGTGCCCCTCCCCCACTCCAGGTTCACTTTGTTCTACTTCTCCCCTGCATCAGAACCTGGCCACTTGTCTAATTAATGTAGTTGTCTAAACCTCATGGCTGACCAGATGTGCATTCGAGCCTAAGTCAGCCAGTTTATCCTGCAGGGTCTCTCTTTTACTTCCTTGACCTTTAATGAATACCTGTTCTGTGGTCAGCAGCCAGCGGATTTAGGAGGTCTGGTGTTCAAGGAAGATATTGGGCTGGACATGTGAATTGGGGACTTAGTTTAAATGGAAGCTAGGATCCTTGGAAGTGTGAGATCAGGAGAGTGAGGAGGGCAATAAGAGAGGAGACCCGTAGGAGCCACAGCACTTAGGGGAGGACGAAGGAAAGCCTGTGAAAGATTTTGATTAATTGAGGTAACCAAGGACAAGGCCAGGCTGTTTTCTCACAGACTGGTGAGTGATGGGGAGTGGCTGGGATGAGTGAACAGGATTCAGAAATGTAGCTTTACCAGTCTTCTGGGTGGGGGTGGGGGGATGGGCGGGAGGAGGTGGCTAACGGCGGAGGCATGAATGGGAGGTCAAGGGATGGAGCCAACAGTGCAGGCTGTCTCTGCTGCAACCAAAGCAAGGCCCACCTTTCATATATTAGGCCTCTGATTAAGATTTAATTTGAACAAAGGAAAACTGCTGTTTTAAAAAATGATTTTAAAATTTTAAAAGAAATCCCTGGCCACGTAGCTCATTTGGTTGGAGAGCCAGGGATTTGGTTCTGTGAACCAAAAGGTTGCCCATTCAGTTCCCAGTCAGGGCACATGCCTAGTTGTGGGTTTGATCCCTGTATGGAGACAATCAGTGTTTCTCTCTCACATTGAGGTTTCTCTCTCTCCCCACCCTTTCCTCCTCTCTCTAAAATCAATACATAAACTTTTTTTAAAAATTAAAAAACACAACTGAAACATAAAAGGAAACAGTTTAAAAACAAAGGTAACCATATCTATGTTCTAGATTTGGGCCAGAAATGACCCTGAGGGGTAAATTAATGCTCCGTGAGGAGAAGGCATTTCAAGGTGGTGCATAGCAGTCTTTACAATCTTGAAAGATTCCAAGCCTCCAAAGCCATCCAAAGGTTAGAAGTATGAAATATGTACATTCTAAACCAACTGGTTTGCAGAGAAATGGAATTTTTTCACACAGTGGGATGGTTGGATCTTTGGGGCCTGCCCTGGTCTCCTCTTAGACTGCAGCATCAAGGTGGGACTTTGCATTTGAATGGCCAGGAGGAGCCAGGAGTAGCAATTAAGGTCAGAGAACACTTGACTAAATACCAGGCATACTTTATTTTTAATCTCACAGCTCCCTGCAGCAGGTATTCTTATTCTTATTCTTAGTTTACAGATAAGAAAGTTAAAAAAGATAAATAAATGACCTGTTCAGGGACATCCAGCTAGGTAGTGGCTAAATTGGGATTCTGAACAGTAGCTTGAGCTTTTCCCCTGGAACCTGTAGGGTGCTTTGGGTTGGGGTGGGGAGCAAGCCTGAAATGCCCCTCATCTGGATATTCCCAAACTGGCAATGGTTGGTCCATAGCTGACAGAGCTTCCGTCAGCAGGGCACTGGCACTGACATTTTGGCAAAGTTGTTGCAAATGGAGATGGAGTCCAGGCTCTTGGTGGTTGTGAACAAAGAATTGAACAGACCACACAAAGATAAGCGAAGGAAACGAGAGAAAGTTTCTGGCATCATAATTGATAAATCCTCTGAGAAATAGGAGAAAGCCTAAAACCAGGAACACGCATCAGAGCCACTACCGACCATCAAAATATCCAGGGAAATAAGTGGATAACCTGACAATCAGGATCCACTTAGAGAGAGACCAACTCCAGAAATGGCCCGATACCTTCCTGTAGCTAAAGTGGTCAGACAGAAAGACAGGAAAAACCCAATCCAGTTAAAGAGGAATGCCACGATCTGTTGTATTCACAGTTATAACATAGTAAACCAAGGTGAATAATCACTTGGCAGAAAGTGCACTATTACAGTATGTTAGGGATCATCTCAAAAGTTCCAGATTACTCTTTGCTCCTAGTAGCTAATTTCCTTCCCTACTCCTTGCCCTTGGCCTAATCATCAGGAGATAAGAGAAAAAGAAAAAAAGGGATAGGGACTCCAATCAGACAGAAAGTGTCGAGAATTGCATTTTACCAATTAAGAATTATGTACAGAAATACAGTCATAACAAAAGTTACACTAAAATGTTTAATTCCAAAGTAAACACATATCTTACAAATTCCAGCGTCAAAATCATCCCGACTCACAGAATCCTTATTCCAGGAACCAAAGGGATAGTAGCTTCAGACTTGGTTCTTGGCTTCAGTGTCCCAAGATAACGGGAGCGGGAGCGGGCCATCTCTGGCCAGGGAATGGCTCTCTTCTGTTGAACAGCTACATGCTTTATATAGATTTTACTTAAGCTCCTACACATAGGATTTCCCACAATCCTCCTTGGTTGCCCACTTGGGAAAGGAAACCACAATGTTAATTATTATTGGGATGCTGATTGATGACAGCAGCAGTGTTTCAGGATTTCCTACCCTGCCTCAAAGTCACTGAAGTACAGGGCCTGTCTCAGCCCTACCACAGGTACCCTGAAGAACCGTGAGTCCTTTCTGTGACTGAGAGTGAGTGAGTGTGGGTGCAAGATGCCTGTGAGACACAGGGTGTTTGAAGGGGTGACAGTTGTTTTGAGTATATGTGAACTGAAGAAGACACACATATGTACTTGGTTGACAAATCTTGCTTTTTTAAAGATTTTATGTATTTATTTTTAGAGGGGAAGGTGGTGGAGAGATGGAGAGAAATATCAATGTGTGGTTACCTCTTGCATGCCCCACACAAAGGACGCAGCCCGCAATCCAGGCATGTGACCTGACCACCAATGGAACCAGCAACCCTTTGCTTCACAGGCCAGCACTCAATCCACTGAGCCACACCAGCCAGGGCAAATCTTGCTTCTTCAAGGATAGTATTTTTGGAAGGGCCAGAAATAATTTAGAATCCCCAACCTAGATCATAGGCCTCGGTGTATAAGGAGACAGCATGTGGGTGGATGTTCAAAGCTCAGAGTCTTTGGGCCCAAACAGTCTTGCTTTGGCTACTTGCTCAAGTCACTCTACTACTCTGAGCCTCAGTTTGCTCAACTGCAAATAGGATAGTAATCCCTAACACACAAAGGAGGCCTCCTAGGAATTAAAACCTGGCTTCTCAATGTGACTCCTGCAGTGTCACATTGAAATCTGGCCCTCACCAGATCCATTCACTGGTTTGTCCTCACCATTAGGGTAGAGGAAAGAAAGGTGGGGTAGATGCAAACTTAAGTGCAGTTGGAGGGCAAATGTCGCTAAATCAAATACTTTCCCAGAGAGTCTGGGACTTGCTTTGTTATGCAGGCATCGATGTACTGAGTCAGAAACAATTGTTAGACCCCTTCCAAGTGGCCTCTTGTCCTGACTGCTATGGTGAGTTAAGAGTAGTTGTACTAGAGGAACTCTAGGGCGAGTTCTGGAGGGGATTTCCACCAAGGTGGTGCATTTAGAGAGGTAGGGAGTATCAGTGAAGCTTGTTCTCTTGAGTGGGGTTAACTACTATAGTGGTAAATTCCCCATAAGTAACTTCACCCACAGTATACCATGTATGCATGCTTAGAGGCAAATGATTGGACCTTTGGCCTCCAGAGAAGTTCAGAACCTCACTGGGTATATTAAATACCATTACATTTGATCTTTATA
Source organism: Mormoops blainvillei (assembly GCA_004026545.1). Lineage (NCBI taxonomy): Eukaryota > Metazoa > Chordata > Mammalia > Chiroptera > Mormoopidae > Mormoops > Mormoops blainvillei. The sequence goes on along the minus strand of PVJD01000356.1, from coordinate 195,739 downwards.
ACAGGGCAAGGATTGCTATATTATCCTCTTGTACAAGACGGGAGGATGATCCACGGATCTTAAGAGACTAAGTGGGATCCATGGGACTCAACTTCTGGCTAATTTTCTTTCTGCTCTACTGCTCTGTCTCATCTTACATTCACACAATTATCTGTTATGCCTTCATCCAGGCCCCAGCTTCTTGGGAAATGGAGCAGGGATCTGACGTGGGGCTTCAGATATCAGATAATCTATGTTCTGATACAGTAAAACTTGGTCCTTACCCTAGGGATCCCCCATTCTGAGCATAAATTTCACCCTCCATGGTCCTGCCAGTTGCTGGACCTCCCACTGAACACACAGTCCTTATCTGCTGGCCTTCCCCCACCACACACACACACCATTACCCTCAAAGACTCTGGCAACAAAGCTACCACCTAGATTCTAGCCCACACTGCACCTGTATGCCCCCCTGCCCTTCCTGTATCAGTATTCCTGTCTGCCCTCCTTAGTGTCACGGTTCTTTCCCCATCTGACCCTCCCAGCCCCGTAGGCCCTGAGTAAGGGAATGGTCCTTAGAGCCTTTCTACTCCAATTCCCAACCTCCATTTCACAGGGGAAAAACAGGCCAAGAGGGAGGAAGGGACTTGCTTGAGGATATACCACCAGTCACTGGCCATACTAAATCTAGAACCCAGATTACCTAATCACTAACCTCAAGCTCTTCTCCCTCTTCACACAGGAGGCCACTGACTCCATTTCCTCCATTACTCACACTAAATCTGTCATTCAGTTCCCTTAAGGTTTTCTCAAACACATCTCTCCTTTTTTATTCTTGCTTTCCAATTGCCATTGCCCTGGTTAAGCCCTTATTACAATTTACCTGAATTTGGGGGGCAGCCTACCTGGCAGCAGGCCCCCATTCTGCGCAAAGGTCCCCAAGGCTCTTCACATCCTGCACACACCACCTCATTCACACCACATTCCCTGGGTGCCGCAATCAATGATCTTTCTTCCTCACTGTGTGCCCTGGCCTCAGGCTTAGTTCTGTTGAGCACAGGCATGTGAGGTAGCCTCTGTCCTGCAGAAACTCCTTTTGGTTGAAAGTTATGACAAACACTGCAAATGATTCAAGGAGGAATCTGAGTCAGAACTTCGACTTGAGGGCTGCTTGAAGATAGGGAAGGCTTTCAGGATTGGGTGGCTAGGAGAGACCAAAAGAAATCTCTTGGTTTTCCCCACCTACCTCTCCCACCAGAAGATGTACCTCTACAGTCTCCAAACCCAGTATTACAACAGCCTTTGTGCCCTCACCTTGCTACTTGTAGGTACCCCTCATTTAAACCACCCTCAAAACCCATCCAGGTGCTGGAATGTTGAGTTTCTTAAACCACAGTTCTGGGCCTGTGGTCCTAGGACCATAATGCTTGTCCATTCTTTTGTGCAATTCTAAGAATTTTAACCAGGTATTAAAGTATTCTGCTGTTTGGTTCCATTTTTCCAACCCTGGTTTTCCTGACTACAGCCACACTTGAAGGTCCTTAACAATGTTTTGCATTTATTTCTTTGTGCCCTTTGTTGAAAATGACTTGCCTCTCCATTTCTGCCTGATGAAATCGTTTAAGACCCAACTTAAGTACCACCTCCTCCATGAAGACTTCCCCAGTTTTCTTCAGCTAGAATCTACCTTCTCCGAGCACCTAGGAATATCTACTTATAAATTTCTGCTTTGCTTTAGCTCTTCCTGTGGCATCTCCTCGGTTGGGTCTGGAGCCCTTGGAGGGTATAGAGTGCGCATTTTATCCATTTTTTAAAATCGCACTCAGCAAGTCGGTAGGAATGTGTGTGCCTAACCCACGGTAGGTGTTCAAACAAGTGCCTGGTGCCTTGAATGCAGGACTTCCCGCTTACATAGTTCATTAAGGCAGGCACCTAACAGAATGGGCGAGACACGGTTAGATTGCACAGCCAGGAAAGTGGGGACAGTCCAGCCAGTCCCTAGGTTGTCCCTATCGCCTCCCTCTACCCAGTTTCAAAAGGGGTGCGTGTGTGAAGGAAGTGGGGCTGGAACCTACCAGCTCCTCCTCCAGGGCCCCACCGCGGATCAAGTCCCAGTCTCCTGCCAGTCCAAGGGTCTCAAGAAATTCGAGGCGGCGGCGCTGGAAAGAAACAGGCTTCCGTCACAGAAGCGCTTCCCACACGCGGCTAGTTTATCTATTTATTTATTTATTTATTTTTGGACGGAGGGAGCGTTCAATGCAGGCAAGAGGTGGGGCGAGCGGAAGAGGAGGCGGGCCGAGGGTGATTGACGCGAGGGCCCGGGAGCCAATGGCCCGTGGGGGGCGTTCTCCCCATTCGGGACTCCCCGCCTAGCTCGCAGGGTATGTTAAACAGCTGTTTTTAATTTGGTCTCCCCAGTCTCAGGCGTTTGGGGGCTGATTTGCCGGCGGGTCGCTTTGGCCAGTCCGCCACGGTGCGGGCGCCACGGGCCCCGGGACGGAACTAGGGGAGTCTTAGGATCCGAGGGAGGCGGGGGGCAGGCCAGGAAAGAGAGCTGTTAGCGCCACCCGCCCGCCAGTGTGTGTTTCCCAGCCAGGCCGGATTCGTGAGGAGGGGTCGGCCCGGTCAGGGGTCGCCAGCACGCAGGCGTGCTGCCTAGTTTATTTCACCGAGCCATTGGTTTCGGTAGGTTGCGGCGGGGGACTGGGTAAGTGCGGGTAAGAGGGCATCTCCCTTGTTCCTCGAAAGCTTTAAAAAATTATTATAAAGAAAAAAGGGGAGATTCCGCACACTGACTGGGGCCGGACCCGGGCGCGGCAGGGCGCGGCGGCCTAAGCCCTCGGAGCCGGAGGGCTGGAGTTTCGCGAGTGACCCGGGGCCCGCGGCTTCCCCCGCTAACCACGCCGGGCGAGTGCGGCAAGCCGTCCTGGGGGTTTCGATTCTATACGCAAACTGTCGGAGGGGCAGTGGGCGCGCTCCAGCGAAGCGCGGGCGCCACGGGCCCGCGGTTGTTATGGACTCTTGGGGCGTGGGCAACTCGGGCCCGGAGGGAGGGGCGGTCGGGGGCGGGGTAGCCACGGGAAAGAGACCCCCACACTGGTTAGGCACTTTGAACCTCCGAGCCGTGGCAGTGGAACCGGCATTCGGAGCCCGCCAGGCCACGAGCCCGCGCCAACTCAGCCCGTGGCTGTGGAAAACCTCCAAGAACTCAGCGGCTTCGACTCGTGTTCCAGCTGATCTCCCAAACAAGGAGCTGCCTCCTTCCCCGCCCACCCCAAGACAGCGGCGGAGGAGGCGGGGGCGCGGCGTGTAATCGCATCTACGAGGGGGTGGCCTGAAAGGGGCAGTGAAGGTCGGAAACTGGGAAAACAGTATCCACGCTCGGACTCGGGAAAAGGAAATGCATCAGCGGGCGGGGAGGGGCGCGCCTGTCAGCCGGGATGGCGGCCGCCTGCTGGTAGGCGGGGCGCGGGCGCGAATAGCCGCGGTCGGATGGAGCGCATCCTGGAGAGGAGGCGCAGAGGCCAGGTCCGCGGAGCCCCCTGTAGCTCCTGCCTCCACTCCTTGGCCTGGCTTGTTTACTATCTACTTCGAAGACTGCTGGTGCACTCGGCGCGCTGCGGAGGAGAGTTGGGGGCGGGGCCTTTTCCTCTTTTCCACCCACACCTGGCTCCTCCCGAGGGCCCGCCTTCTCTTGTCTATCACTGGCTGGGCGAGACTCCTTTTTTCCTTCTCGGTTATGGATTGGATGACCTTCTTCAGAGCTCCGCCTCTCGGACGCTGGGCTGGAGTTTAAGTTCTAGGATTTTTTGTGTGTGTGTAGGGCGGGGGATGGATTCCTGCGGCCTACGGGAGCGCAAAGTCCCGCCCTTACTTCTGATAGGCGGGGCATAACCCCGCCTCTTGCGTAACAAGCTAGGAGGGTAAAAGTCCACCCATCTTCCCCGCCCCCTTTCCTGGGTAGTGTGCGGGCTCCGCACATGGGTGAGGCTAGCTCTGCTTGTTAGAACTGTCTCCCGCCCGGAAGTTCCGGGCTTAGATCCTTCGGCAAGGCGGGGCGGGGAGCGCCAAGAAAACACAATGATTGATTCCTCCAAGGTTCGAGATCCGGTAGCCTTTGTGAAGAAGTTAGGGGTTGACAGTGTGAAGTGGATTTGGGGAGCTTAGCTCCGTGGGTTTTGAAGGAGAGGAGAGGAGTGGGATTTGCCCTTCCGGGACAAGTACTAAAGTTCTGACCCTGCGGCCTGGCTATTCCAGCGCCCCTTGACTTCCGGGAGATCGCTCTGAGCTTAAGCTTGAAAACGCTGCGGCTGCTGACAGTGTGTTTTCTTCCCAGCGTAAGGCAGCCGCTGTCCTTAGTTATGTTTGTCCAAAATTCTAAACAACCTAAGATTGGCCTGGATGCAGAGAGGTCGCGGGTGGTCGAATCCCGCTTGGGTTTGAAGTGGTTCCTGGTGTCAGGTAGGAGCGCAGCGTGGCACGCAGTCCAGGGTGTGGAGCCAACTCAGAGTTAACAGTAGCCCTCAGTTATGCAGAAGTGCCGCTTCTTTGAAACTTCCTAAGGGTTTGTCCCGGGGTGCGCTTCCCTAGGTGTGACTTATTTTTAGAGCTCTGTACTGGGGCAGGGCTTGGCTCTTGGCTAGGCTGTTCCCATTTGTCGGCTGCTCCTGGGGTTCGCAGTGAGCTGCCTTGTCCTTGCGACTCGAAACCATCCTTCGAGTCAGGCCCACCTGTTGCAAGCATTCATTCCTTTCCATCTTCGCCCCATTGCGTAGGGAGGACACGTTAGGACTTAGGTTCCCTGGGGTCTGCCACTAGTGGAGTGGGCTCTTTCGGGCTAGCCTTTTAGCCGGAGAGAGCGGGAAAATTCTAGTCCCGCCCCCTCCTCTCCTGGCGCTCAGTGAACACCCTCCAAAGCAAGGCCAGCATGATTTTTCCGCCTTATTTGGTGAAAAAATAAAAGCAACCTAGGCACCTCAAGTACTTTGTGTGTTCGAAGCACTATAACTGACAGAGAGAGCATAGGGACTGCCATTAACTCCTGTTGTCCAGGGATGAGGTGAACAGGCGTTCTTACAATGTTGTGTCCCCAACTCGAATTTTTATCCTTTTTTTGAAGTTTGGGTGAAGGTTTATTTGTGCCATGGCCTGTTTGGTCTACTTCCTCAGTTCTTGCAGTCTGAGGGTGTCTGTATGTAGATTTAACCTGGAGATCACCCTCCGCCTTCCAGAGGCTTACCAGGGCCCGCTGGATGTTACGGCCCAGCCTTCATGTTTATTATCTTTGCCCTTTTAAGACTGCTTGGTCAGGTTTTGGGAGTGCAGGTGTTAGAAATGTGCTGCGGATTGGTAACTTCTAAGGCTACTTCTCGGCTTTGGTCTCCAGTCCTTAATTCTGCACCCTACTTACGAAAGGAGTTGTCGGCTGCTAGGGATATCTGTGCTTAGGAGGAGGCAGCAAGCAGAAACGTGTACTGTAAAAAGAGAAAAGGACAGGGAGGATGCGGGTTCTTTTCGCTTTTTCTGTAAGGGGGGGCGGTCATCCAAGGTGGTAATACTGCTGTCTCTCCCCCTTCAAATCCCAGGGATAGAACCTCTGCTGTGGAGCTTCGCAGCACCTCCAGTTTCGGGCCCTGGAACTCTGCGCTCAGTCTCTAGTGTAAACATTCCACAAAAGGACTACTAAGGTTCAGCCTCCTCGCACGGGGCGGAGTCAGCTCAGTCCTAGACGGGCGCCCTGGCCAATGGGACTTGTACCGGCCACGAGCTATCCAATTCAATGGTTGGGGGCGGGGCCTGTCCCGGCAGTGTGGTCAGAGGATCTTGTCTCACGGACATTTTACCCCACATCACTTACTTACCTTCCTAGGGCAGTGGGAGAGACAGAGGTAGTCGTCCAATGCGATGATCGGCGAGGGCGAGAGCTGACTTGTTCGGCCTGTGGCTGAGACGGCACGGGGCGTGATTTGTGGAGCCTTCCAATGAGACGTGAAGAGCTTTTCTACTTCCTCCAATAGTGTTGCGGCTTGTGGGTGGGATTCAGCAGTTCATCTCCAATAGGCGGGGTTGAGCTCGGGAAGCTCCCCGCCAATAGAGGCGTGGAGAAGGTGAGCAGCTCCCCCTCCCTGCCAAGGGGTAAGGGGCGGGCAGGTGCAGCGATTGGCTAAACCTTTGATAGGCGGATTATGCGGCCTGTGGCAGAGCGAAGTTCAGTCTTTCCTTTGCTGGGCGGGCCGGTGGAGTGGGCGGGATTTCCCGGGTAACAGAGAAGCGGCCGCGGCGGTAGAGGCGGCGGAGACGGTTTCTCCATCTTCCCCCCCTCCCCTTCCCCCCTCAGAGTTTCCCTCCCTCCCTCCTTCCTAGTCTGGGCATCGGGGTCTGTGACCGCATCGTTAGCGGTAAGGAGCCTGCCAGTCCTCTTCAGCGGGCCTATGCCAGCGCCGTTCGTGGGGCCTCCCTGCTGAGCCCGAGGCTCACGCTGAGACGGACACGCAGTAAGGAGCGGCCGAAGCAGCTTTGCGGTGAGACCACGCCGGGCCGGGGAGCCAGGTGGCGGGTAACGCGGGACTCGAGGGTGTGTATTTTTAAGAGGGGGGGTCTGACCTCCTCGGCTTCCTGTAGAGCCGGCGGGCGGGAGGTGTGTGGATGTGTGAGGGGGGTGGGGGGGCGGAGCGGGCTAGCTCCGTGCGGGAGGGGGAGGAGAGCGTAGTCCCGGTGCGCGCGGAGAGGGCGGGCTCTCGTCGCTGCTGGGAGGGGGGTTGGTTCGGCGCGCGCTTGCGATTGTGGAGAAAGGGGCGGGGCTGGCCCTTTGCGGAGTGCTGTCTGTGGGTGACCCCCTCCCGTCCTCTAGGGGTGGGCGGGGCCTCGGCTGGCTGCCGTGAGCGGGTCTGCTGGGGTGTGGGACGAGAGGGTGGTCTCCCGCGAGTGGCTTCGGAGCGTGGCAGGGAGGGGGCATGAAGTCCGCCTTCCTCTGCTTTCTCGGGATCGGGTTGGCGGGAGAGGCCGTACCGAGCGATGATGCCACGCCCCCTGGCCATCCTTCCCCTCCCCCCGGTTTCCGCCTCCTTGGCAAGTGAGGCGGGGCTCGGAAAAGCCCGCTGTCGGGTCTGGCTGGGAGTCGCGCCTAGATTTGCCCCGCCCTATGTCTCCGGGGGGTGGGAGGGCCCCACTGACCCGAGAACTGGAGGTGGTAGGACCTACTCTTGCAGCCCGGCGGTGCCTTTTCCCTGGGGCACGGGGGTCCGATACTGGAGCTGTTGTCTCTGTCTTGGCCCTAGCGATGGGGTTGGAACCGCGTAGCTTGGAGAGTGGGAGCATGATCGTCGCTACTCTTTTCTTGGTTGTAATTTTTGCGGTGAGGTGCACAAGTTCTTTTGGTTGAAGTCTTCGGTCAAATGCTGCTTGGGCCGTGACCATTGTGCGGGGAGGTACCTCGAGAGAGTCCTCAGAGACTAGAAATGTGGCCAGGGACAACCTTTTCTGGAGTTCCCTTTATGTTCAGTTAACGTGGTTCTACGGGGCGGGCCTTCTTTTGAACCAATGGGGTGGTGGGTAGTTAGACTTAGCCACAGTTTCAGTGCCTAAGGACTTCAAAAACTAGCCATGAACAGACTGTGAGCGGCTGCTCTTCACAAGGCTCATATATTTAGAAAAGGAAGGGTTGGATTTATTTTATATTAAAATGATCATTTTATAAAAGATGGTGATTTATTTAAAACTCAGTTTGTATAAAATACTCTGGTTTTTTTCAATCCTTGAATTTTTTAATGCTTTATACAGCTGATTCTATATAAGCTTAATTTCACAAAGAAATAAGTTGCAAATAAGTAGCTATAGGTGTTCTTGAAAAACCTGGTTTTATGTGATTCAGTTACAATATCTAGACCAGTTGCTATTTATAACCTATAAAATATAATGTTCTTGATCTGTTTTATTAAAAGTAGGGTGAAGGTGAGGACATCGTTGTTTATGACCTGTAGCGCCCCTCCAGCACATATTGGGGATTTGCCTTAGGACATTAGAGGTTTGATGAACCATTTTGAGATTTTTTTCCTCTGATTTGATAGTCTCTTAAGAGAAATTGTTTTTGATAGTTTTCATGAGAAAATAAATATTGAATGACTGTTTACTTACTAACATCTGAGCAAGCCCTCTGGCTAATTGAGCTGAAGTTAAATTCTAGATTTTTACTATGTTCAGTTGGGACTGAGCTTGGTGCCCTGTGCTAGACACACGTGAAGAGAGTACGTCTTACCTTATCAGCTAAGGAAATAGGGGCAACAGTAGCTTTTTAGTTCAATTAATGGTGGCTGTAATGTAATTGGTATGGAGACTGAAAACCTGGGTGCTTTTCCTGATGCTATAAACTGACAAAGATAGTGAAGATAGTGGAGAATATACCACTAGGAAAGTTTGATCAACACATGGTTGTTTCCACTATTTGCAGTGCTGTAATGCTGGGAAATGGAAGATCTAATTCTTGACTTAGAGAACATGTTGTCTATTGGTGTGGCAGGTCATGTGTCTCCACATAGGCTTTAAGAATTCAAGTAAGAACCTGGATATACTGTCCCAAGAAACTTTTCATAAATACTTCTTCCATGTCCAAAAGTCAGTGTTACCAGTATATACTATGTAGTTTGTCAGAATTAAAGATTCTTCTTAGATTGGCACTTTGTAATTAAGAAGGTAATATTTGTAATTAAAGAGTAAGTTTTGGGGGTTTTTGGTTGTTTGTTTGTTTGTTTGTTTGTTTATTTAAGGAAGGAGGTGTGTCGTAATTTGATAAGATTCCTGGCAGAGCATAGCCCTGTTTACATCTTCAGTGCAAGCAGACAGGATACTGGAGAACTGTGCAAGGCAGATGTTAAGGGCCGTGAATTTTAGTTGGAATTAAAAGATGTTCACGGCATTCAGGAGTTTAGTGAAGTTTCTTAAAAGGCTTTCTCATTAACCCCCGAACCAAGAGCTTGTTAAGCTTTACTTTCTGTGGTTTCTACAAAAATGATAGTTATATGCTTTTTCAAACTGTACCCTTTGTCTCCTTGAATGATCATAAGAATTCAACATTTATTGAGCCCATATTATGCCCCAGGCATTCAATGAGACAGTATACATTTATTAACCCATTTAATCTTCATGGCCACCCTGTGTAGTGGAATCCATGGGATCAGTGTTTTAAAGGTGAGCGGCACAGAGAGGTTAGACATATGATAAGTGGTCAAGCCAGGATCTAGATCCAGGTATTCTGGTTCCAGATGTCATGCTTTTAACTCTGTACTTCAGCTGTCTCTGGTCTAAGGATAGTAAACAGAAGTAACAGTGTGCTTTTCTTTATTTATTTTTTATTATTTATTTTTTATTGTGGTAAAAAAATTCACATGTATATAACAAAATTTACTATCTCAAACATTTTTAAGCATACAATTAAGTGGCATTAAGTACATTCCCATTGTTTAACTATCAGCACAAGCATTTCCAGAACTTTTTCACCTTTCCAAATGGAAATTCTGTGCCTGTTAAACAATAACAGATCTCCCCCCCATCTAGCCCCTGACAAGCACTGTTTTACTTTTTGTCTCTGTGAATGGGACGACTCTAAGTACATCATAGAAGTGGACTCTTACACTATTTGTTAGTTGTGTCTGGCTTACTTTACTTAGAATAATGTCTTCAAGGTTTATCCATGCTGTAGCATGTGTTAGAATTCTTTGATGGTGAATAATATCCCATTCTATGTATATACCACATTTTGTTTATCCAGTCATATGTCAGTGGACATTTGGGTTTTTGGGTTGTTTCTACCTTTTGGCTGTTGTGAATAATGCTACTACAAACATGGGTGTATAAATATCTCTTCAAGTACCTGCTTTGAATTCTTTTGGGTATATACCCAGAAATGGAGTCACTAGAACATATTGCAGTTCTTTTAACTTTTTGAGGAACCAGCAGTGTGCTTTTGGAAGCAGCTTTGAGGGAAAAGATTGGGATTCAGATTCTAAAGGTGAATTCAGTCAAAACTCATTTATTGACCGTCTACTTAAATAGCTGACACAGGAAGAAACTTTGTCCTCTAGAAGTTGACATTATTAGAAGGAAAGGCAGATATACACGTAATGACTTTACTATACATGTAATGATTTTGCTAAACATCAGTGTAGATTGAGTGCCATAAGAGTCAAGTACAAAAAACTGTAAGGAATTCAAAGGAGAGCTTAACTTTGGACGGAGGGAGAGGGGATAGTGAATGAGAAACAGGAGGATGAAGTCTGAAATCATAGGATCTAGTTGAATTGAGTGGATAGATGACCTTAGACATTGCACTCAAAGTATGCCAGAGGATGCTTTGAAATGTTAGAAGTTATGGCATTCTGCTGAAATTGGCAAGGTTTCTTTCTTCCAGAGTTTGTTAATCCTATTCTCTTTAGTTTGCAGACCTAGTTGCTTCTGCTGCTTTGGAATGTTAAGAATCACAATGAAGAAATTATGGAGTTGGCATGTATATTACTGTTATCATGTCAAACTCAAGATATTTTATCAACATGGTCAATTATTATTTCCTAAATCTTTTTCCTTCACATGGGTTCATGTTTCTGCCAACAAACGAGTAGTAGCAGTAATAACTTAGGGTTTTTATCTTCTTCTTGTAACAGTTGAAGTAAATAATTCTGAACTTTTTTTTGCTGATGTTAAGGTCCAATACTGAAACCCATCCAGCAGCATACTTGGGTAGTCTGTGAATCAGGGTTCTGCCATTATTAAATTGTATTTGCAAATATTTCGGAAAATTTAACGTTTCTGAATTTTTTTAAAAATCCTCACCTGAGGATATATTTATTGATATTAGAGTGGGGAGCGGAGGGAGAAAGAGAAAGAAAAACCAGTGTGAGAGAAAAGTCAATCAGTTGCCTCCCATACCTACCCTGACCAGGGATCGAAACTGCAGCCTACATATGTGCCTTGACTGGGAATCGAACCTGCAACCTTTTGGTGTCCGGGTGGACACTCCAACCAGCTGGGCCACCAAGCTAGGACCTGACATTTTGTAAAAACTGTGAATTCGAATTGTCTTTAGCCAATTATCTAATGGTCTTTTAACAACATATTTAAAAACGCGCGTGTGCACGCAATAAACCTTGGTTTCCTTTAATTATGTAATTTTCTTTCTGGGTCTCTTTCTTCAAAGGACATGGATTTGTTGTCATTTATAACCAAATGTGTAGAGTTTTTGTCCTCATGAGTTTTTAGGGCAACTACCTGATAATCAATTATCCTCAGGGAGCACTGCACCAGTGGTGCACAGTCCACCTAGATTTGGACTTAACTTTCTTGATATAGCCTCAGCACTCAGGACAGTGCTGGAACACAGTAAGTGATAACTAGTTTCCAAACTGAAATGTGAAGGTTGCTACCCAGAGGCGGCTACTATTCAGTGACAGTTAGGTTCAAAGTTAGTTATGCATTTATTGGTGGCAATTTCTAGCTGATGTCTACCTCCAGCTCTCACTCTGGCTCTCTCTCACTCACTCAATAGCTTTCATTCTCTCTCAGTCTCTCTCTGCTTTCGTGCTCTCAAATGCCTGCACATTATTTGAATTTACCAGCTTCTCAGGAGTGGATAGTTCTCCAGTCCTGCTGGGAACTAAGCATATTTAGGTCCACAGTCCCTTATCTGTATCTCCAAAATGCAAGAATTTTTGACTGTTGGTTGGCAAGTTCGGTTCCACAACCAATTTAGGGGCATTAACTGATCTAGGCTGTCCCACTTGGTGCAAAAACGTGAATGTGCTTAATTTTGGAGAGCTACCCTATGTATTGTATTACTTTTCTAAAATCCAAACAATGCTGATAAGTCAAATTTCTGTCTCTAATTGGGGATCTCCCTGTGCTATATAGACTAACATATCCAGTGGCCCGCTTCTTCATATTTCCTCTTGGATATCACTAGGCATCTTTGACTTCTCTCATTCTGTCTTTTTCATATGAGGTCAGTTGACAAATCTTATTTTCTCTGTATTTAAAATACTGTCCAGAATTTGACCACTTAATCCCCCTGCCCCCAACCCCCTACTACAGCAGTGCCACTAATATCTCTAGGTTGGATGATTTCAGCAGCACCTTAACTGTTCTCTCTGCTGTTATTTTCCCTTTTCAGATTTTTATTTCTAGTTTTATTTTTCAATCACAGTTAACATTTAATATTATTTTATTAACACAGCAATCCAAGTGATTCTTATAAAACCTAAGTCAGACCATGTTACTTTCCTGCTTTAAAACTCTCCAGTGGCTTCTCATTTCAGTCTAAGTATTAAATAGAGTCCTTATTATGACAATGAGAACAAACACAATATGCTCCCTACCTAATACTGCCAACGCCATTACCTCTCTGACTTAATTTTCTACTAGTGTCTCTCCCATTATTCTGCAGCTGCACAGAATTTTTGCTGTTCTTGGGAAATATCAAGCACATGTGTGCATCAGGGTCATTGCATTTGCTGGCCCCTCTGCCTGTAATGATTCCCCCACTGATTCCCACATGGGTAGCTCCTTACTGCCTTTTATTGAAGAGTTACTTTATCAGTAATGTATTCTTGGGTCACTCTTAGGTAACATTTCAAAACCCTGTGGTTTTTCTTCTTAACATTTGTCACTGTCTAATATTCTGAATGTTTTGTTTATTGCCTGTTTTTCACTAAAATGTAAGCTCCATGAGGAAGGAAGTTTTTGTTTTCTTTACTGCTATGACCCCAGCTTTTGGAACAAGTCCTGGTACATAGTATGTGCTCAATAAATATTAGAGAATGCATGCCATGCATGAATGATTTGGTTTCACCACAGACAAGGCAATGTGCTAAAGCACAGTGGAGGATACAAAGATGGTGAAAGGTGTGTATGCCCATGTCTGTGTAGGGACAGAAGTACAGCTAATAGGGTAAAGACAGTATGAGGTGAGTGACACAGCTACCTAACCTCTTGAGAAGCTTCTCAAGTCCTGTTCTTTATAATGCTTTCTTTATAGCTTTAGCCAGTATATCTTCTGTTACACTTAGTTTGTTGTGTTTTTTTTTACCATTCTTAATTTATAGGACCCTGGTCAGCACAAACTAAATGTTAACGTTTTTGAGAATAGGGATACATGATGATTTCCTCCTTTTATATTCCCCCATGATTACTATACTTTTCATTTTGAAATAATTTTAGACTTCAAAAAATGTTACAAAAACAGTGCAAAGAATTACCGTGTAACCTTCATCCAGATTTCTCAAATGCATCTTAACAAAACTAGTATACTAATCTAAATCAGAAAAGTTAACATTGATACAATAAATACCTTTTGAATTGAACTAAATAGTTTTCTGTTCATTTTCTAGCTATAACATTAGGATCAGTTGGACCCAATTTTAGTTTTCGAGTTTCTTTTTGAGCAGTACCACTTGTAAAGATTTATATTTCATGACTTTTATTGGAGGTCTTCAAAAGAACAGAGAGAAAATATACTTCTTTTGTAATGGAATAAACTCATTTTAGTTATTTTTACATCTGAGCTATATTGTGGGATCTGATGATCTTAGTTTTCCTATATCTTGAAACATTTTGATGTTTCATCATTACTCATCATTAATCCCAATTGTGCTTAAAAGATTCAAATAATAAGAAAATGGAAGAATGATGGAATTGCCTATAAGGATGATATAGTAGTAAAATAAAGCATAACTATTACACTTCAGTTTTTCTTTTTTTTTTTTTAGCAGAGTGACAGATTTTTTTTTCTTCAAGCACATAGGAGAAAACAAACATACTAAGTGTCCTTGTTTTTATTTGACAGAGCAGTTCTACACCTCAGTTTTCTTAATGCTTTTTGCCCAAAGCTTAACAACATCTTTCAAGAAAAATATAAAAGAAGTTGGGATGTAGCGTCTTAAACATTGTTTAGGATGTTAATCTTTGGGGGATCTGGTGCAGGGTATATGGCAATTTTTTATACTGTCATAACTTTTTAAAGCTTTCATTGAACATATTTAATAATCCATAATTAATTTTCCTCTATAATGACAAAGAAACCTAAAAGGAATACGTTTCACAATTACCAAAGGAACTAGTAGATGAATGCAATACATAGCAGCTCTGTAGACTGTATGGTGATGATGGAATGATTGTACAATATAAGCCAAGTCACAGACTGAGTCTTCAGATGAGAATATCCTAGATGATAATCTAGGAATCTGAAGAATTTGAGTTTACAGTATATTTCTGAGGGGAAAAGTACGGGAATATTGTCTTCATATTTCTTCATGAATGACTCATCTAGGTAGTCATTCAACAGGAAGGACTTCAGAATACAATATTTTCAACAAGAAGCAAAACCATTCCAATTTGCTAAAAGGATGTACAGTAGTATTCTTTCATATTTTAAGATATTTGTGTACCAGAACTTACTTGATATGTTGTTAAGTGGACACCAGTGTGTGTACAGAGGTGATTGGAAGGAACATGATGTTGAGGTGGGGGAAAAAAATCATTGGATTGATTGTTCTAATTGGTATTTGTTGTCTAAAACTGATAATGCTTGCAGTGTGGAGCTTAGAAGATGATTGTCCTCTTTTTAACCAAATTAAGAACTAAACTTTCAGGCCCTGGTTAGGTAGCTCAGTTGGTTAGAGCACCGTCCATATACACCAAGTGCCAAGGTTGCAGGTTTTCAGTCCCTGGTTACGGCACATACAAGAAGCAACCAGTAAATGCAGAAGTAAGTGGAACAACAAATTGGTGTTTCTCTCCCTTCCTCTCTGTCTCTAAAATCAGTAAATAAAAATTTTTTAAAAATTTTAGAAAACCTGTGTTTTCGATGTATTGTGTTTGGTGATGCAAGGGCAAAGGGCAAAAAAAAAAAAGACCCAAAAGTGATCATAAGCTAGAACTTTACTAGAGTTGTACCTGAAGTCTGGAATCAGAATTTTCAAAATGGTGTTACAGTTGATGACTAGTCAGTTGTACTTTAATGGTTATTGCCTATTTTGGGCATTTATTTATATCTTCAAAACCAGGGAAACATGGACTAATAATATGGATTTGCTGCTTAAATTCTTCCTAAAATTTTTAATAAAATTGTTTTTCACCCAAATGGTAATGATAAGTTTTTGGTTTTTGTTTTTTTTAATATCGAGGATTAAAGGCGAACCACATGTCGTAAAGAAAACAATGTTATCTTTTGTACAACCAAGATGATTGTCCTGAGCCACCTTGGTAAAAATTGTCACACTGCAGTGTGACGTAATCCTACCAAAGCTCACAAATGGTATGCTAAATGGGATTATCATAACATTAAATTAAGGCTCCTCGGCCTTGGCACTATTAATATTTGGGGCTGAATAATTCATTGTAGGGAGCTGTCCTCTGCATTGTAGGATGTTGGCAAAATCTTTGGTCTTTCTATTCATGAAATGCCAGTAGCACTCTTTCCCCAGTTGTGACAACCAAAAATGTCTTCTGACATTGCGAAATGCGCTTTGGGGCAAAAATCTCCCCTGGTTGAGGACCATCTCATTAGAAGTACATAAAACTGAGTTCAGGGGAGGCTTGGATATTAGAGCTTATGGTGGTCTTTTTTCTCTTTTCTTTTCCCTTTACTTTTTCTTTTCTTCTCCCCCCGCCCCTTTACTGAACGAAGCTTTATTGTTTCCATTTGGCCCAATGCATGGGAGAGGGCTCCAGGGCAGTTAAGAGGATGCCTGCCTAGTGGTTTCAGGGAGAGGTTCAGGCAAAATCTAGACACCAAGATAATGAAGAGGGGGCCCTTCAAAGGCCTCTGGGCTTCAAAGGCTCCTAGTTGTGCTTGAGGCTGAGACTTCAAAGAGATGCTTGCCCAGTCCAGGCTGGGGGCTGGCCAGCATGGCCATTGTGGTTCGTCAGGTGGTCTCCCATCTTCTTAATGAGTTTCACCACCTCATCCAGGAAGTCGCTGTCCTGGAAGTCACAGAGATGAGGGCCTTTGCAGGTACACCAAGGGCATGCAGATCCAAAAGAGCCCCCAGTTCAGGTTCTTCTCCATGGTGTCTCAAGTTTTACCCCACTGATGTTGGAAAGGCTTCAGAGAAAGGTAGCTGTAGGAGGTCTGCAGAGGCAGGTGGAACAGGCAGTTGATGGTAGCCTCCATGTTGGAGGAATAATTCTGAAAGAATTGGGAGCTCATGGGTGTTTGACAATAAGGAGTTAAGATCAGAAAGTGGTGTTCAGTTGGTCTCAGGGGCTATGAATGGCTGAGGTGGTTCCAAAGGTGGTGACTGTAAAAGAGGTTGGAGGATGGCTGGAGGCTAGAAGAAGGGGCACCCCGAGTCTATTTCGTCCAAGCACTGTTGAAGCAAAAGACAGATCTGGAGGACTGCTGAGAGCACTGCCATAAGTTTGTTTTTGTTTTTTTTTTTAGAAGAATAGGTTAGTTCTGTTGAGCTATAATTCTAAGTAACATGGGAAATTTAAATAGATTGCCCTTTTCATTTATTCTGGAATACTTTTTATATTCTAGCAGAGTTAAATTCAGAAGTGAAGTTTTAGACAGGCTTTGAAGTAGACTGTGGTGGGCAATTGCACTGGGTTGGAGTAATTACATTCACTCAATGCTTTGAGAAAATTTCCTTAGCTTTTGAAGAGCAACTTCCCTTTTTTTTCAAGAATGTTCATTGAAGAAAACTGATCAGGACACATTTTATGTGGTGCTGACCACCAATAAGAGAATAATGTCAGAGAATTTTTTGAATTATATAACTAAAGGAACTTAAAAATGTGTCTAATTCAGAATGATTTCAATACAAAATTAAGAGGCACTAGAGGGTCAACCCTAATTAAAAGCATTTCAAAAAAGAAAGTACAGTATTGTATACTTAAAAGAGCCCAGAATAGGGTAGTTTGTTCCATGTACTTTTATTACTCTTGAGTGTACCTTGACTAAAATAATTCTATTGTCTCCATGTAGGCCAATTTATGAAATTTAATCTAAATGAAAAAAGATTCTTTAAAGTTGGATATTTCCATTTGGATTTTAATAATCATGGAAATGTCTGGATTAGAATAAAGAGGGAAACTTGTGATTAAACACATTTTAGGTTGTAGAACTAGAAAATTGGTTTTTATTTTTCTTCTGAAAGGGTTAGCTTTTACCTCTGCCCTTCTAACATTTGTCCAAAATCCGTTACAATTGCTTCCAGTTTTGACCCCACTTCAGAAGCCTACCCTGCAGTATCAGAATTGCCCTTCTCTGCTTGCTTTACTTGGGCGTTATGATGCTTTTGCGTGATGATTTTGGAGCTGTTCCCACTTTATATTGTCACTCATGGCCAGGTGACTTTTTAGTGTTCTGCTGATATCATTTGTTCATATAAGTCTTTTTCACTAGGTTCCATACCTCAAAATCCCTCAAAGTGATTTTTAAAAAATTGTTTTCATAGACAAGAGTTCTGAAAACAGTGTAATCTCCAAATCCGAAACAGTTGGAGACCACAGTGGCACCTGAAAATCATACCAGCTGGCATTCGAATACTTTATAGTCTGGAATTACATTGTACCTCTCTGCAAGCAGGATATTGTATCTGTCCAATATTTCTACTCCAGATTGGTCACATATTCTAAGGAGAGTTTAACCTCTTCTTTAGCCAGGTATGTGACCTTGAACAAGTCACTTAATTTCTTTGAGTATCAGTTTTCCTTTAAATAGGAGGGTTCTGGGTATACTCCATCTGTTGTGAGGAGCACGTCAGCTGATAGGAATCATGTCAATATGGTTATTGTGGGGCAGGAAGTCTGTCCTATTCAGTGCTAAAATCCTGACGCTAAGCACAAGGCCTGCACATGTAGATACTGGGGCATTATACAGGGTGAATCAAAAGTAGGTTTATAGTTGTTCACATGCAAAATAATTCAGTAATTAATAATACAAGAATAAACTCTGTTTTGTGTACTCACAACTATAAACCTACTTTCGCTCCACCCTTTGTTGGATAGATGAATTGGCAAAGATGTAAGTAACTTTATCACATGTAAGTCTTAGTTACTGTAATATTTTAATTTCATCCTGTTTACCCCCATGCCCAAATTCATCCCTATTTTCAAGATTAACTAAACATTTACCATCTTCTTATAGCCTTTCCCAATGTAAACATTCCTACACCTTTCCAAATTTATAGTACTTATTTCTACCACTCGTAAACTGATCTGTACTGTTTGAAAAAAGAAAATTTTCAAATATACAGAAAATTGATAGAATTTTATAGTGAACACCCATATATGCTACCACTTATACTTTTCCCTTTTTTAAAAAAATCCTCATTGATGTTTGTTGATTTAGAAAGAAAGGATGGGGGAGAGAGAGAGAAATATTGATGTGAGAGAGAAACATCTATTAATTGCCTCCCATTTGCACCCCGACCAGGGATTGAACCCATGTCCTAAGTTTGTGCCCTGACTGGGGATTGAACCCACAACCTTTTGGGTTCAACTCTCCAACCAACTGAGCCACCCAGCCCAGGCTAGATTTTATCATTACCATTTTTATAGTCCTTGCTTTATCATATGTCCATTATTCCATCCCTCCATCTGTTATTCCATAGTAATTTCTTGATGTATTTCAAAGTAAATTTCAGCCCTGGCACATGCCTAGGTTGCAGGGTTTGGTCCAAGTTAGGGTCAGAGGCAACTGATGGTGATGTTTCTCTCTCGCTCGTGCACTCACTCACTCTCTCTCTCTCTGACCCTTCCCCTCTCTCTCAAATCAATAAGTATGTCCTAGGGTGAGGATTAAAAATAAATAAATTTCAGGCATTATAGTATACTTTCACCTGACTATTTGAGCATGCATATTCTTATCTAGAGTTTATTATTTGATTACAGCTTTTTCCTTTTCACACAAAATTTACAATGAAATGCACAGATCTTTAAGAGTACATTGTGTTGTGTTGAGATCACAGAGGTATAAGGGGACAAACTGTAGCTTGTTCTTTTCACTGAGTATGTCTTAGAGCACTTTCCTTGTAGAGGAACCCTAATCTTTCTAATTGCTATATACTTTTCCTAATACCAATGTATCAAGTTTATTTAGCTATTGATAGACATTTAGATTTTTTTACACTTTGCTGCAGTAAATATACTTGGCAGATGTGTAGGGTAGAGACCTAGAAATGGAATTGGCTGGATTAAATTGGCTGGCCTGCAAGTCACCAACCAAACAGTCTGTACCAATTAAAGCTTCACCAGCCCTCACTGGTTTGGCTTAGTGGGTTGGGCATCCTCCCTCAAAAGGTCAGGCTTGAATTCCAGTTGGGTTAAGTGCCTGGAATGTATTGCAGGCCAGGTACGCCGTAGGAGAGGCAACTTACTGATATTTGTCACCCTCTTTCTCCCTCCCTTCCCCTCTCTCTTAAATAAATAAATAAAGTTAAGAAACAAACAAAAAAAAAAACTTGCACCAAATACCAGCACACTCAGTCACACAACACTGTCATTCTGTTTTAGCCAGTTCCTCTGAAGTTCAGTATCAGTTTACTTTATATTTCTTAGATTACTAGTGAGGCTGTATAGGGTCTTCCCAACTAGTTTTTAAGCTTTTACAGGCCAAGGGCCAAGATCATCTACCATCTTCCTATCATTCAATATTTGCTGATTGAATAAAGCATTCCTGCTTTATTGGGTTGAGCCTGAAGAACGATGAATGAGCTAGGCATGTGAGAGATTAAGGAAAACTGGAGTTGCTTGAGCATGTGTGCCTTAACTAAGTGAAGGGGAACTCTTCCTTCATGTATCCTCTTCTGTGAGATATAGGTTAAGAATCTAGGCTCTGGAGGCAGATTTCATGGATTCATCTCTCAGCTTTGCCCGTTTGCTCTGCAACTTTGGGCAGTTAACTTAATCTTCGTATTTCCATTTCCGCAATTATAAAATAGAGAATAACAGCACCTGGTTGTGGGATTAAATTAATATTTGTAAATTGTGTAAAATGGTGCTTGGCACTCACTATTTGCTAACTGTTATGTTAAGTATTAGGTTATTCTTTCCCTTCTCTGTATACATTATTTGAGTATCTGCGATGTGTTCGGGCTGTGAGGGAATACAGACAAATTTGAAAAGGACTCTGCCTTGAAGAAGCTTGTAGACTTGTGGCTTCTTTAGGGAGTGGGAAGACATTTGACAGGACTGGTTGATAGGGTGGGGACTGGAGAGAGATCATTAGTAAGTTAAATTATCCCCCAATCAGTAAGGAAGAATTTTGTAGGAAAAACTAAGGAATTTGGATTGTTATTTTAAGTGACGGGAAGCCAGTGATGAATTTACAGCTGGATTGGACTTGCATTTGGGGTTGGCCATTTTGAAAGCAACCTAGAAAGTAAGACTAGACCAGACTGGGGAAAGGCTGGAGGGTGTTGGAAGCAACTGAGGTGTAAAGAAGGGATGGTGAGTGCCTGACATAAGGGAGTGGCTGTGTGATTAGAGAAGAAGCAATTTATTTGAGAACCAGGTAGGGAGTAGAATTAAGAGTGGTGACTGTTAGTAAAGTATGGTTCAGAGAAAATACACTTGTAGTACTGGTACAAGTACTGGTAGTGTCATGGAGATGGAAGGCAAACTCTTTAGAGGCAAATGAAATTAAATGCTTTATAAAATTACAATCATTTTATAAAAAACATGTTTTAATAGAAAAAGATAGGACATGATCTCAGAATAAAGCATTTTAATACTTAACCTATGGAAAACTCAACACAATTCTTTTTTCCCCCTTTTTCATTTTTCTGTAGATGGTTCATATACCAGTGTTTGGGAAATCACTAGTGTAGTCTGATCACCTCCTTTTGCAGATCAGGAAACAGGACCAAAGTTACAGAGCTTCGAATCAGAATTTGGATTAGAATCCAGGTCTCGACAGGTACTCTAGTCTTTTTTTTCCATAGTCCTATTCTGTGCTCTTCTGATCTAAATTTCATTTTCCATTTCTGAAGTAATGACTTGGCTTTTGGTTACAAAGATTAATCTAACGTGAGTTTAAGCATCTAGGTTTCAAACCAACAGAACCCAAGATCAAACTATGGTCTTGATCAGCTGTGTACATGAAAGTAGCAACTGAAAGGTCTTTAAGACTTTTTGCTCTGTCCATTTATTAGACCTGTTTTCTCATCTCAAAATAGATTGAAGTTGAGTGCTTTATAGTCAATTGACTGGTGGCTCATAAGTATCACATAGCATGGGTAAGTCCATATTTCCAGTTTCTTACTGTGTCTGAAAAGTTTTGAAATGTTGTGCTAGCATACTACTTAATATAAAAGCCTAGGAAAAACATGATCAGTTAAGACATTTAAATTATTTTCCTTCAGTATCTGTCAGCACTATGTTTTCGACTCCAGTTAACTGAGTACAACATATTATCACACATAAATTTAGTCCTTTGACCTAAAGTTAGAGTCAGTAGAAAGAGATTATTTGTGGTTTGAGATTTACAAAAAGATAGTATTAAATGGCTGGCTTGCAAATGAAACAATTGTTCTGCTGTGTCAGGGCTAACTTAGGGTTGTGAGGTGTGAGAAAAACCAGGCACTATTTTAAGGTTGAGAGTTAGAGCAACAGGCAGGGCTAGAATGATGGTGAGGACAGAGAAGAGATGAAGCAGCCCTGTGAGGACTGTTTCACCTTCAGAGCTTTCATGCTCCCAGGGAATGAAGAAAAGAGGGATGGGTGACTTGGAAATGAGATAGAGGCTTTCCCTCCCTATTTTCTTTGCTTTTCTTCTTCTTTTCCTTTCTTTTCTTTTTCTTTTCTTTCTACTTAAAAAAAATTTTTTTTTTAATTTATTTTTAGAGAGAGGGAGGGAGGGAGAAAGGGAGAGAAACATCAATGTGTGGTTGCCTCTTGAGCGCCCCCTAATGGGGACCTGGCCCACAACCCAGTCATATGCCCTGACTGGGAATCCAACCCGTGACCCTTTGGTTTGCAGGCTGGCTCTCAATCCACTGAGCCACACCAGCCAGGGCTCTTCTTTCTTTCTTCCTTCTTTCTCTCTCTCTCTGCCCCTCTTTCCCCTCCTCCTTCCCTCCCTCCCTCCCTCTTACAAAAAGAACCTTGCATCAGATGGGGTGGGGGGAGTTGTGAGATCTCCTACTATTACTGTATTTTTTATCTTCTTACCACAGGAGTGTCTTTTTAAAGCTATTTTTTGTGACTGGAAAAGTGGTAGGGCTGCCCCATTTTCTTTGGATGGCTGGAGCATTCTTATTGACATGCTTGTGTTAATGATACTGTGTGCCAACAGTAGCTCTGAAAAGATCAAACCAGATTCCTGGCCAGTAGTTTGAGGGGGTTTTTTTTGTTCATTTTTAAGATTTTATTTATTCATTTTTAGAGAGAGGGGAAGGGAGGGAGAGTGACTTTGATGTGCCAGAGAAACATCGATCAGTTACCTTTCGCATGCCCCCAACTGAGGACCTAGCCCGCAACCCAGATGTGTGCCCTGACTGGGAATCGAACCGGCGACCCTTTGGTTCACAGGCCAGTGCTCAGTCCACTGAGCCACACCAGCCAGAACCTGGTCACTGCTTTTAGACTTTTTCTGTGTCCTACAGGAAAAAAAGTATCCCCCTACAGAGGGATTATTAAATTAAGGGATTCTGGACTCTCCTTCGTGTTCAATAATGCTAGTCAGAAGAGACCTTAGAAATTATCTATTTCAACCTTCTTATTTTATAGTTAGAGAAACGCACTCAAATGGAATGTTGAAATAGCTTCTTATATTGGCAAGTCTAGAACCATAGTTCTTTTACTCCTGGCCCAGTACTCTTTCCATGATGCCATTTAATTGTTGAAACAATTGGTATTTTAAAAATTAGACCACAGAGTATTAGGTTTTGAAATGAGTTAGGAAGAAGCACTTGAATGTTTTTGTAGCATGTGAATATGTAGTTAGTATTAGGAATGATGGCTTTGAGGAGAAAACTAGAGAATAAAGGAAAAAAAAGATGTATTTGTGTGTGTTTTAAATTGGAGGTTAGTTTTCAACTCTGTAGTACCAAACTAATTTAAATTATGTTATTATTTAAATTTTGTCTTTCAGTTATGATAACTTGTTCATGTTGAGTGTGTGTGCATAAGCATGTACTTACACTACCCAGTGATCATCCCTAGAATGCAGTAGATATTCAGTTCTGGGAGGGGAGCTTATATTAAACCTGGGGACTGGTCCTAAATTGTACACATGGTACAGTGTGTGAATTGGTGTGTGTGTTGTGCTTGTGGTTTCTGCAGGTTATTAGTGCATCCCTGAGCATGAGTGCAGAATGAAGCGACGTTTGGATGACCAGGAGTCACCGGTGTATGCGGCTCAGCAGAGGCGGATCCCCGGTAGCACAGAGGCTTTTCCTCACCAGCACCGTGTGCTCGCCCCTGCCCCTCCTGTGTATGAGGCCGTGGCCGAGACGATGCAATCAGCCACAGGCATTCAGTACTCCGTCACTCCCAGCTATCAGGTGAGCTGGTGCTGTGAGGCACTGCGCCAAGGCCAGCATGATGGTTTCATCTGGTTAAAACAGTTTTTATTAAGCATTCAGTGAGATGTAAAATATTTACGGGATATGTGTAAGGTATAAAAATAATGAAAACAATGTATACTTGTATGCTTACCACGTAAGTTTTTAAAAAAGAAGGTTGTTATGACCTTGCTGTTCACTGTGTATTTCTCTCTAACCCCTTTTCCTTTTTGTCCCTTCAGAGTAGCAACTGATCAGAACGTGGCATTTATCATTTTCCTTGACTTTATTTAAGTCATTTTGTTTCTATTTCTAGACAATAAAATTGTTTGGTTTGGGTATTTTTGAACTTTTATATAACTGAAAACATGTATTTTCTTCTTGGACTCTTTTTTTTTTCCACTCATTGTGGTTCCCAAGACTTAGTCATATTTTTGTGTATAACTGAGTCATTTTCACTGTTATGAGGTATATGAATATATCCAGTTTATTTATTCTTCTGTTGCTGAACAACCAGTCTGTTTCCGGATTTATGTTCTTATAAAGATGCTATTGTGAACATTCTAGGTGGTTCTCTAGTGCAGTGGTACTCACAGTGGCTTGCACCAGAATCTAAATGAACGTACTACGTTTATCAAGAGAGTCTTGCTATGGAGGGGAAAAGGTAGCTGAATTAAACAGTGTGCTTATTAGTGAAGTAGTTGGTTTACATTTTGGTGCAAACTCCTTACTTTCTTTCAGACTACTCAGCAGGTTCGAGGGCACATGAGGAAGAGCTGCTTGCATATTTAAGAGAGGGATTGCTGGGTCCTAGGGTGTACACATCTTCACTTTAGCAGGCAATGTTACAATGGCTTTCAGAGCTGTGCCATTTTATGTATTTTCACCAGCATCGTATATTCCTGTTCCACATCTTGACCAACTTGATACTTGATCATTCATCTTGTCTGTTTACTCTGTTCTGCAAAAATGGAAGAAATTTAATTTTTTGTTTTTTTAAATTATGAAGGTAAACATCACCATTTATTTTTTAAAGATTTTTTTTATTTCTTAGAGAAAGGGGAAAGGAGGGAGAAAGAGGAAGAGACACACTGATGTGTGAGAGAAACATCAATCAGTTGCTTCTCACACACCCCCAACTGGAGACCTGGACCGCAATCCAGGCATGTGCCCTGACTGGGAATGGAACCTGCAACCTTTCAATTTACAGGCCGGCACTCAGTCTGTTGAGCCGCACCAGCCAGGGCAACATCACCATTTTTAAAAAAAAAAGTGAGATTACCTTTTCCTCTGACCCTTTAGACTATATCCCACTGGTGTATTTCTTGGGTTTCCAAAATTTTGTGTGCATATGCAAACATCTCTATATGAGGTCTGTCAGGGGGGAAAGTCCAGCCATTGTTAATAAAACGAGAACGCTTTGCGTGCCATTGATATAACCTGGCAACCAAGGAGAGTGGACTGGACTGCAAATGAGTGAACAATGACGACTTCACTCTACTAGTCAGTGGGGGTGGTAGACGTCATTGAGTATGTGTATTGTGTGACCATCACATTCAAAATGACTGAGAGAGCCCTGGCTGGTGGTGTGGCTCAGTGGATTGAGTGCGGGCCTGTGAACCAAGGGATTGCTGGTTCAATTCCCAGTCAAGGCGCATGCCTGAGTTGCGGGCCGGGTCCCCAGTAGGGGGTGCTCGAGAGGCAACCGCACACTGATGTTTCTTTCCTTTTGTTTCTCCCTTCCTTCCCCTCTCCAAAAATAAATACATAAAATCTTTTAAAAACAAAAACAAAATGACTGAGTGAGTAGAGCAACAAATCTGCATCAGATTTTGTGTTAAGCTTGAACATTCCTCCACGGAAACCATTCAGATGATTAGAAGGCTTCTAGGGATGATGTAATGAGTGCAGCACAAATAAAAGTGTGACATAAACACTTCAAAGATGGTCGAGAATCTGTTGAAAGTGATCCACGTTCTGGAAGACTTGCAACAAGAACACCTGAGAATGTGGAACATGTACAGGCTGCAATCAATAAAGATTGGCAACTTGACAATAAAGATTGACAACTTGACAATAAAGATTGACAGTATGAGAACTAGAAGCTGCTCTGCGGATTCCAAAAACTACTGTGTCCGAGATTTTGATACAGGATCTTGGCATGAAACATGTCATGGAAAAATTCATTCTGTGGCTTCTGCTACCAGAGCAGAAGGAACATCATCCTGAAGTTGCTAATGACTTGATTCAAACTGCTACCAACGAACCAGATTTCCTTAAGAAGGTTGTAACCAGAGATGAATGGTAGGGCTGCAGCTATAACCCTGAAATTAAGGCTTAGTCATCCCAGTGGAAGTCACCTTGTCCTCCACACCGAAGAAGGCACAGCAAAGTCGAAGGCACAGCAAAGTCGCAGCAAGTTAAACCGTGTTAACTGTTTTTTGATTGGGAAGGTGTTGTCCATCACAAGTACGCCCCTTCTGGCCAAACAATTAATAAGAAGTTACCTCAGTGTTCTTCATCGGTTGAGAGATGCAGGTTGATGAAAATGGCCACAGCTATGGGCAACCGATGATTGGGAGCTTCATCACAACAACATGCCTGCTCATGCATCACATCTTGTGCAGAGTTTTTTTGGTGAAACATCAAATCACCCAGGTGACTCAGCTCACCTACAGCCTAGATTTGGTGCACTGTGACTTCTGGCTTTTCTGAAAACTAAAATCACTTTTGAAAGGCAAGAGATTTCAGACCGTTGATGAGATTCAGGAAAATATGACAGGGCAGCTAATGGCGATTATAACAAAGGATTTTGAAGAGTGTTTTGAACAGTGGAAGAAATGCTGGGAGAACTGTGTAAGGTCCCCAGATGCCTACTTTGAAAGGAGACTGAGGTGTCATTGTCCTGTGTACAATGTTCCTTATATCTTCAATAAATGTCTCTATTTGTCATAGTACACGGCTAGATACTTTCTGGATAGACCTTAGTATTTACCTACATAGCTATCTAGATACACCTCTCTTTTTACACAGTTTGGACCATACAGCATATGCTATTCTGCTATTTGCTGTTTTCACTCAATACATAGTAGAAAACTTTCCAGTTGAATATGTATGTATAGATCCAAGTAATTTTTTAAAAATCACATTTATAACATCACATCCTGGGTCATCTGAACCATAATTTACTTGTCTGGAGAGACCTTCTTCAATGTAACTTGTTAGTGACTTTTAAAAAACTATGACTAGTACTGGGAATGTAAATCGGTATAATTTTTCTTGAGAGCAATTTGACATTTTGTGTGAGATTCTTTAGTTATAAGAAAACAATCAAAGAAGAGGGAGACCAGGTAAAGTAGGTTATGGTGATTCCTTAGGTATGTCATTCTTCCTCAGTAGTCCCCTTTGAAGCAGTATACCACCTTAATACACTTCATATACAGGAGACTGCTACAGGTCAACTCTTTAAGTTAAGATTTGGAAGAAAGAAGGTTGCTTGATTTCCTTGACTGATTACTTTTATCTGAACAGGTTTGTGATTGTCTCCTACACTTGAGATAAGTTGTATCTGTTCCTATATTAGAAACTATAATGTACTCATACAAACCCAGCTATCTCAAATAATTATAAACTCCAGTTGAGTCTTCTAAAAACCTGTCCAACTTATGCATGTTGGAATTAGAAACTCAGAATAATGTGACATATATTAGCGCTTTTAGAATCATTTCAATAGTTTGTTTTTTTACTCCTAATGTATATTGTATTATTTCTGCGGATTTGTAAGTAGTTGCTCAATTTTTCTCCCTCCCCTTTGCCCAGGATAATCTTTATAAATTTGTAGAGACTTGGGGGGAAAAAAGTATCTTTTAAGTTGTTGTACACCACTTAACATTGTTTAGAGAAAGTTTCATGTTATTTACTCTCCTTATTTTGGAGATGTGACAAATGAGGTGTATTCGTTTTTGGTTGTCTTTTGTAGTGATTAACAGTTCTGACATAGAAAAATTTAAAAGATTTGAAAATTTTTTATAGCATTTCTTGCAATAGAAATGGGAAGGGAGGGGGAGCTTGTGCTTTTATGTCACCCCTAAACTTGTAAGAGAATAAGAGAGAACGAGAGAAAGAGAGAATGAATATGAATGATAAAATAGAAAAGATGTCCAAGATCAAACCACCAACAATTTGGAAGAAATTTTTGTTTTAGAAGTAGCAAATAAGGATAAGCAAAATAAACAAAACAAAGTAAAAATGTTCTCTAATTCTGCCACCACAAGATAAGTATGCTTTGTCTAGGGTTTAAAATCTTTCTTCTTTTTCTTTTTTCTTTATTTTTTGAAAAGATTTTATTTATTTTTTAGAGAGGGGGAAGAGAGGGAGAGAAACCTTGATTGGTTAAGAGATGGAGAGAAATATCAATTGGTTGCCTCTTGACCCCTGAACTGGGGACCTGGCCTGCCATCCCTTAGAGTTTGCAGGCCAGCGCTCAATCCACTGAGCCACACTAGCCAGGGCTCTATTTTCTTTTTAAAGATTTTGTTTATTTATTTTTAGAGATACGGGAAGGGAGGGAGAAAGAGTGAGAGGGAAACATCAGTCAGTTGCCTCTCGCACGTGCCCCAACCGGGACCAGGCCACACTGACCAGAAGTCAAATTGGCAACCTTTTGCTTTGCAGGATGATGCTCAACCAGGTGAGCCCAAGGCAAGGACAAGGGTTTAAAGCCTTTTAATTGTATTATGGATACTGCTTAGTAATGTGTTTTTAAATTTTTTTTTAAGTTTAACTTCATGTGGAACACATGAATACATTCAGCTAATGGATTATGAACATTTTTTTCTTTCTCATTAGATTTTTTGGGGTGACATTGATTAATAAAATCACTATAGGTTTCAAGTGCACTTTTCTATGTATTGTGTACCTACCACCCAAAGTCAAATTTCTGTCACCATATATGCAACTCCTCTTACCCATTACTAGATTGTGAACATTTTTTTAAAAGATTTTATTTATTTTTAGAGAGGGTAAGAGAGGGAGAGAAACATCAGTGTGTGGTTACCTCTTGGGGACCTGGCCCACAACCCAGTCATGTGCCCAGGGAAGCCAACTGGTGACCCTTCGGTGCAGAGGCCAGCACTCAGTCCACTGAACCACACCAGCCAGGGCAATTGTGAACATTTTTAATGTTAAAATATTTGCATCTATATCAGTGCTATTCAAAGTGTAGTCCACAGATGGCTGAGGTATATAATTTCTTACTAACCTGTAATGACAGAAGTAGAAATTTAGTGTTTAGAAACTTTTATAGCAACTAGACTTTGTAATTTTATTTTTTATGTATTGATTCTTTTTTGAGGGGGTGGGGAGGAGAGGGAGAAAGAGAGAAACGTCTCTTTGTTGTTTCACTTATTTATGCATCCATTGCTTGCTTCTTATATGTGCCCTAAATGGAGATTGAACCTGCAACCTTAGCATGTAGGGACGATACTGTAACCAACTGAGCTAACTGGCCAGGGCCAACATTGTAATTTTATATCTGTAAAATCCAATAATGAAAATTATGGGCTTACGTATTTTTTTAGAAGATTTTATTTAGTTATTTTTAGACAGAGGGAAAGGGAAGGAGAAAGAGAAGGAGTAAGGGAGAGGAACATCTATGTGAGCAAGAAAGATCAGTTGGTTGCCTCTTATAGGTGCCCGTACTGCAACCAAACCCACAACCTAGGCAGGTGCCCTTGACTGGGAATCAAACCAGAGACCTTTTGCTTTGTGGAATGATGCCCACTAACTGAGACACACTGGTTAGGGTGGGCTTACATATTTTTTATTTCACTTTTCTGATAATTCATTTTTATTGTATTTTATAAAAGTAGTGGCCCATGATAGATTGGAATTTAAGAAAAAAGAAAAACTGATACTGAACCAGAGATAGTTTGAGAAGTACTGAGCTGTATAATATATAACAGAATGCAGAGAATCTTGTTATGAATGGGCTGTAATTTATTTCACTAATTTATAATTTTGTGGGAAATTTGGGTTTCTAATCATCTTTGTGTATACATGTTCTTTAGTCACATTTGGGGGGAAATGCACAGCCTCGAACTTTCATGTATCTATTTTGTCCACCCCAGGTTTCAGCTGTGCCACAGGGTTCCGGTGGCAGTCATGGACCCACCATAGCAGCAGTTCATAGCAGCCATCACCACCCAACAGCTGTGCAGCCCCATGGAGGCCAGGTGGTCCAGAGTCATGCTCATCCAGCCCCTCCAGTTGCACCAGTGCAGGGACAGCAGCAGTTTCAGAGGCTCAAGGTGGTGTTCAAGCTCTTTTCCTTCCATCAAAGAAGTTTCTCTCATAGAAGGCAACGTTGGCTTCAGTCTGTTAGTGATGTTACAGCTTTTAACTCACTAGACTAGGGGTTGAGTTTTACTTTGTTTTTGTTTTAAAACCCACTAAGATTCCCCACTTTAACACCAGTGCCTGATCCAGAGAATGCATTCAAGAATCTTATCTGGAATTTATGAATGCGTGTCACTCAGATCAGGATTGACGGGCTATTTGCATATGATATCAACTAAGTCCATTTTTAGAATGCCTCCTTTTGAACTCTTAGTTCTTAATTCTTACCATGGTATAAGGTTTTATTGTGCATACACATGGTTGGATGTAGTCCTGTACAGTAAATGGGCCTAGTACCATCCTATGGTTTAATCTTTTAATTGCTGTTTATGAATAGCTGAATTGGCTGGCATCTTCAAGTCCATCTTTAGTAAAACACATGTTCCTTTTGGGGGAAGTTTGGGGAAGACTATAATTTTGAATGAAGTGTTAGTGTTTTCATCTGTTCTGTTGAGTATGTGCCATAGGTTTTCAGTGCTTTAAAATTTATGAGGCATCTGTGGAGAAGTGAAATTTGTGTTCCCAGCTAACCTTCTCTCTCTGCTTATGTGAGTGTTATTTTTTAAAATGTGTGATTGTTGTAGCGTGTGTTCTAGATTGTAGTTTTTCTCTTTTTACATTTATATAAAGCTTAAACTCAAGTGCAGGAAATAAAAATTAAAGAACTATAAAGAGTTAAGTTATTGAATCTTTATTTGGTCCTATCAGCCTAATTATATCAACTGTCTTCAGGTAGGCATGTAAAGTATACCCTTGAAGGACACATCATGCATAGCAAATATTTCAACCTTCTGTTTCCTTGATACTTAGTCTAGTTCTCCCTGACCCTGCCCTCCTTGCTTTGGTTTCTCAGGAACTTGTTTGATACTGGCCTAAGGAAAGTAAATGACACAAATATAAAACATACTGAAGCTGAGCTGTAGAGAAGGATTTTGTAAAATTTACTTTGTCTATATTAGCTTAAGTAATGAGTTGACTATAGGTAAGCATAGTCTTTACAGAGTATGAATTATTCGGACCTGAAACTTCATGTGGGGCTCTGTATTTGGGAAAATGCATATTAGCTATATTGTTGTTTTCCTTAAAACATTTTACTCTCTGCTTGTAGAGTGATGTCTGTGTACCAGAATGTATTTTTGCTGTAGACTCAGCACTTCACCAGTCCCTGAAAATATTTTTTTTAAGTTGGTTTGATATGATTTAATTCCATATTAATGCTATATTCAGCAGTTAATGTCTAATGTTGCAAAAGATCTTATACACTTACTGTTAAGCTAATGAAAATGTATTTATTTCTATAGCTTTTGTCAACTAGTTATGTCAAAGTACATCATCTATTTTACTCTCACCTTCCTCACTAGGGTGTAAGTAGACTACTTTATCTGTTTTACAG
This sequence comes from Mormoops blainvillei, assembly GCA_004026545.1. Taxonomy (NCBI): domain Eukaryota; kingdom Metazoa; phylum Chordata; class Mammalia; order Chiroptera; family Mormoopidae; genus Mormoops; species Mormoops blainvillei. Next base: position 164,479 of record PVJD01000356.1, on the reverse strand, counting down.
AAACTGTAAAGGAAGTAAGAAAGGGCTTTGGAGTTGGGGTTATAGAGTGAGTCATTGGTCAGGTTAGGACTTCTTGCTCAGTCCTTTTAGTTATAAGCTCTTGAATGGGATTCCTGAACACAGAAACTTGTTGCATTTTTCTTTCTGATGAAGAGAGATAAAATGCTTTCTTGTGCCTTCATGTAATTTAATTCAGTATTCCCACATTGCCTGCCATTTTTGGATTAGTCTTAAAAGGCTTTACAAGCATTTGAATCCACTTCTGTAAGCCATTTATATTCTGTAATAAGGAAGTATCCAGTGAGAATGCCAAGGTTATTTCAAGCATCAGCCCTGCCTATACTTTTTTGTCTTTGGCATATTGACAAGGAAGATACAAATAATTTGAGGCTTTCTTGGTGTGATTTAGTTACTCATTGAATGATGGCAGCATGGATATTTGTCACATAGTTAGCAAGTTCTCTATACAGTTTATGTTTTCTCCCCTCCCCAGTAAGATTATGAACTTTAGGAGATTAGGGACCTTAATGAATTCTTTTTTAAGCGAGGCCGGGAAAGTATATCAGCAGAGTCTAAAGTCTCCCCTAGTGCCTCCTTAAATGTGTAGCTTCTAAATGACTAGTTCAAAATGATTTTTTTCTAAGTTGTGGTTCACAGAACTACATACCTGCTTTTGAACTATACTTCAGGTAATGAGAGAATTTCCTCACTATTTTTACATTCATATATAATGTGGGCGTTAAGCTGGTTTTTTAAAGCATAATTGTTATTTTATTAACTACTTTTCAAATAAGGGTTCACTATGACCTGCACCTTTTCTTCCAAACACACACACATCTCATATAATTTCCTTCCTTTAGGTTTCTGTAATTTTTCTCTCTGTGTAGTAATTATATTATACCATGGCGTGCTTGTTCGGTTATTTATTTATCTTTTGGTGTCTGTTTATTTTTTTATAAGCCCTCATTTGTCACGTGATTGTAAATGCTCTTTTAAAATATCTTCCAAAGTCTTTGTTCTTTCTGCAAACTTAATGAGTTATCAACTTGTCAGCTTGTCATTAATGACCAATGTCAGCATGGATAGTTCTGAATATGAATTAAGTAGTGTATTGAATTTCAACAGAAATTGTCATATTTATAAAGTAAAGAAAAAACAACCATCGAATGAGTGTCAAGTATATAATCTGTGCTCTGACAACACCTAAATACTTGATCGTGATTAACTGTGGCTGTTATGGAAGTTTGGGCAACTCTTGAAATGTCACTTAATAGTTCACAGGCTGGCACACTCAATCCACTGAGCTACACCAGCCAGTGGTCAATTGCTTTCTAACAAATTTTAAAGGCCTTCCAGGATCACGTCCTGCTTCCTCTTCGCCACAAATCCTCCAACCAAAGTAAACTGTCTTTTTCCAAGTATACTAGATGGTGTCTTGCCTGTGCTGTTTACTCTGACTTTCTTCATGGGTCTTCCCTTTTATTACCTTGTACTCATCCTTATACTCAGTTTACAGATTACTTCCTGGGGAAGCCTTTGTGTCCTTTTCATGTGCTTTCTAGGTGTTCAGTGATTACCCACTTATCCCACCATGTTAGGATTCCCAGCTAGATGTGAATGAACTTCTGTAGAGCAGGGATTGTGGCTTGTCATTGACTCTTTAGTACCCCGTATTGAGCTTGGTATAGCATGTTGTAGCTTTAGTAGATATTTGTGAAATGAATGAGATATCAATGTATATTCTTCACTAATCATTCTCTCCAAAGTTATGCAAGGCAGGGCTATAGATTTTGAGTTATTATTTGAAGCTTGAGTTTTATTATTGATATCTATACTCATTTTTAATACTTTCAGGTGCATTTACTATATATTTCTATTTCATTTACTACATTAATTTTATTTAGTCATAAATCATTTGTTTTTTTTTTCCATAATTTTTGGCTTATTTTCTTTTTATTACCTGCCTCAGGTGGAGGATGCACTATCCTATCTTGACCAGGTGAAGCTGCAGTTTGGTAGTCAGCCTCAGGTCTACAATGATTTCCTTGACATCATGAAGGAATTTAAATCACAAAGGTAAAAGATATATGAGGTTGTACTCAAGCTTTGTACTTGGAATGTTGGTTTTGGAGGGAAGATATAGCTTATTCTCATCTCCTGAAAGATAATGGATGTCTCGTTTTGGGGTTTTAATTTTCAGGGTCATGCTTTTAATTTTATGTGTAGATTTATTGATGAAAAATAAGCCCTAGATCTTTGTTTTCTCCCTATTGATAAGTTTTTCTTAACTAAAGTTTTCTTAGGACTTCACCTGAATCAAGGGAGTAGACTGGAATGATTAGGCTACTTACCCTTTGACTTAAGATACACTAATATTCTGGCATGGTTCGCTATTAGAGAATAGCTAACCAACCTGAGCAGTGTAGATACATGATTTATACTGGTATATCGCAGGTTGGATCTTGCACGTAGTTTGCAGCTTTAGCTTTATCTGAGTATCTGCTCGATAGGACTGTTGGAATGAATGTATGCTCTGTTCCACATTGTGACCAGATCTCTTTGAATGTGAAGTAAATATCTTTGAAATTTCAGATTTCTTTGTATGTTCTTAATTTTGTAATATGCAGGTTGATTTTTACTTATTTTCCTTTTAGAGAATGTAGTGTAATGTGAAATTTTTTTCTTACTAGAGTGTTTTTCAGTCTTGCCACTTCAATTTTTTTGCTTTCTTAATCAGCATTGACACTCCAGGAGTGATAAGTCGTGTATCCCAGCTGTTCAAAGGCCACCCAGACCTGATTATGGGCTTCAACACCTTCTTGCCCCCTGGCTACAAGATTGAGGTGCAAACCAATGATATGGTGAACGTGACAACTCCTGGCCAGGTTCATCAGATTCCCACCCATGGCATCCAGCCCCAACCTCAACCACCACCCCAGCATCCTTCCCAGCCTTCAGCCCAGTCAGCCCCAGCTCCTGCCCAGCCAGCTCCTCAGCCCCCACCTGCCAAAGTCAACAAGGTGAGCACTTGGAAAATTTTGCATCACGTGAAATGCATCTCTAGAAAGCAGCTTCCTTTGACATTTCCCCTTTATGTAAGACTAGATACATATATTATAGTGATTTCATCAGAGAAGGTTCAGTAATTACATCCCTATAAAATGGTTCACATGTACATACCAGATATTTAGATATCTGTTTAAGTGAAGACATCAGTAACCTACAAGGACTCTCTTGTCCCCTGCTTCTGCTTATTGAACCCAAGAGCATCCCAATAGGCAGCAGTTTTGCTTGTATAGTGGTACTTCGACAACACAGGCAGAAATGGTTATCACCAGATTATGCTCCTGCCTGCGTGGTCATCATTTTACAGAAGTTACTCCATTTATCAGATTAGGTCATAATCAAGCTAAGCAGAAGATTCTGTTGATGACAGTGATGATAATGATCATGTATGTTCTTGATCTAGAACTGCACTGTCTGATAACAGTGGCCACTAGCTACATATGCCTATATTTAAATTTAAATAAAATAAAATAAATATGGTGCCCCCTAATTCTTACTGGGAATGAACCAGTTTTTCAGTTGCACTTACTACATTTCAAGTGCTCAGTAGCCTCATGTGGCTACTTGGTATCATCCAGGACAGTGTAAATAAAGAATATTTCGAATATTTCCATCATTTCAGACAGTTCTCTTGGACTAAGCAGGTGTAGAAGACTTTGATGTGGAGTTACTATAACATTGAGTGCTTTTTTTGACACTAAAAATATAGCATATGTAGAATGAGGTTTTTCCTATTCTCTTTGCACCTGCGGAGCAAGTGTGCTTAAAATTCTTCCCTGTATATACTTTTAAGGTTGTATTTAGGAATTTTGAGACTGAAATATTTGATTCAGAGTTGTAAGCCCTCTACACTTCCCACCCCTGCCCAGTGTGATTTGAGTTGGGCTGAAATGACCTGACCGGTGTGAATAAATAAGTTATTCAGACACCTTGTTTCTCTTAACTTTTTTTACTGTGTCAAACCATTTGTGTTCCTGAGGAGAATAAAGACTTTTTTCTTTTTAGCCTTCCCAACTACAAGCACATACTCCCGCCAGCCAGCAGACCCCCCCACTCCCACCATACGCATCCCCACGCTCTCCACCTGTCCAACCTCATACACCAGTGACAATCTCGTTGGGAACGGCCCCATCCTTGCAGAACAATCAGCCTGTGGAGTTTAATCATGCCATCAACTATGTTAATAAGATCAAGAACAGGTTCCAGGGCCAACCAGACATCTACAAGGCATTCCTGGAGATCTTGCACACATATCAGGTAAGAGAGTTGCCCTTCTAACTTGTCTTAACCAGGTCACCCTCTGAGGGCATATAGTCCAAGAAGAAGTTGAATAAATATTATTGTGTCCCCTAATTCTTACTGGGAATGAACCACTTAGAAACTGTGATATGTATATGTAAAGCATTGATTGCCTGGCTTTAATTGCCTTATAGCAGGTAGTTAGGATTTTTAAAGTTAGTGCCCTGTGAAATGAGTACTTACTTATGTGGAAAGTTTAGAGGATGACTTGCGTAGTAAAGTTAATCTACAATAGGAGAAGTTTCTCTAATGTTTTGTGTTTTATCAATTGATCGTGGTCCCCTGCACATTCACATATTAACTGCCCTAGTTTTAAAAGGAATTGTCAGCCACCATCTTCCACTTCATTCTCTACTTAAACCTTGTAGTCAAAACAGTTGCTAAGATTATAGACTTTCTTCTTAAATGCAGCCCAAGTACATAACCTACAGAATTCCTATCAGACGTCTCAAAAAAAAGTGCAAAAGTGATTCATTTAAAACAATGCTCCTACAATATGATTTCTTTCCATTTGCAATTTATCAGAAAGAGCAGCGAAATGCCAAGGAAGCTGGAGGAAACTACACTCCAGCATTGACTGAGCAGGAGGTTTATGCTCAGGTGGCTCGTCTTTTTAAAAATCAGGAAGATCTGTTGTCAGAATTTGGACAGTTTTTACCAGATGCCAACAGCTCTGTGGTAAGTTTTATTTGGAAGAACTACACTATGTAGAATTATTATCTTAGGTAAGTTAGGAGGCTGGAATCAGAAAGTCACTTTTTCTAAATGATACTTACTTGCTTTGATGAGAGCATTAATCTCTTTCATATGTCTTAATTAGCTTTTAAGCAAAACAACTGCGGAGAAGGTTGATTCTGTGAGAAATGACCATGGAGGAACTGTGAAGAAGCCCCAACTGAACAACAAGCCACAGAGGCCCAGCCAGAATGGCTGCCAGATCCGAAGGCATTCTGGGACAGGAACCACCCCTCCAGTGAAGGTGAGGACCAGTAGTGGCTGCTCACTTGGACTTTCAGGAGCAATTCTAGTAGACAGGTACTCTAGGGTCGGTCCTGTGTTCTTATGCATGTAGACAGTTGGATCCTGGATATTCACAGCAAGCGAGGGTGCATGTCACAGAAATTCAACACAAAGCTTCTTATCTGGCTTTGCAAAAGAATGTTAGAATACCACTAATGTAAAAAACACTCAGATCATTGTGTTTTTTTTGCGTTTTTATTGTTTTTTTCTATATTTTCTCTCTGTTATTAGCTGTCATCTGTTTTTTTGTTTTCTGCCTCGGGTTTCTGAGACATTAATTTTTTCATTCTGATTCGATACCCTAAACCTGCTTTGTGCTAAGAAAAATTATTAAGCTTGGTAATTGTTTCAGATACAAGTCAATGGTCTCTAAGGTACTTCTGTGAGTAAAGTGCCTGTGCTTTGTGAGACCTGTTTGGTCTAGAAACCTCTCCTGCCCAGGGTTCTTTATTGGGTTGCCTGATCTTATCTGTATCCTCTTAATATCCAAGGTAAGACCTTTTGGTTATAGCAGGAGGAGGTCCTAAACTGCTGTTAGTGACCTTTCACGTGATGCTTCATGTTATAGTAAACAGTGCTGATTTGCCTGCAGAAAGCTGAACCCACTCCCTCTTTGATGTGGAGAGGGCTAGGTGTAGGGACCAAGTGTTGCTTCAGTAAATTTTAAAACACTGCATAACATGGAAGAGAGGCATGTTTGCAGAGCTTTGTTAAAGAATAAAAGCTAGTGGGATTTCTAATAGTAAGAGATGACTGGTGATCAAGCAGGTAACTACAAAGACTGACATGTTAGGTGTTGTTGATACTTTTTTTTTTTAAGATTTTTTATTTATTTTATTTTTAGACTGAGGGGAAGGGAAGGAGAGGGAGAGAAATACCAATGTGTGGTTGCCTCTCGCATGCCCCCTTCTGGGGACCTGGCCCGCAACCCAGGCGTGTGCCCTTACTGGGAAATTGAACCTGTGACCCTTTGGTTCTCAGGCCTATGCTCAATCCAGTGAGCTACACCAGCCGGGGCTGTTGTCGATACTTTGAAGGACGTTTTTTTAGTGTTTATAATGGTTTCTGTTTTGAAAGCAAGTTGAACATAATAATAGTTTCTACTTCTTCAGTAAAAAGTATTATTTATATGGGTAGCAAGAATCAGGTCAGCAGATCTGCTCCACTTAGGAATTGGTCTTCTCCCACATGTGATTACCCACAGGTGGAAACACTACATTGGGGGTTAGAATTCCCTCCCTACTTTCTGCTCAGGCAGTGTGAGCAGTGACTATGGCACCTCAGCAAGTGAGTTCTAGGGTGGCAAAGGTAAATGTGCAGCTTCTCCCAGAGTTTGTGTTTCTTCACAGATAGTTGAAATGTTGCCTTTTAAAAGTCAGCTCTTGCCAGCCAGTTATGTTGTGACCTGTTTGTTCCCTTTCAAAGAACCATCATAAATTGGTCTGAGTGGATATTGCTGACAAGATAGTTATTCCTTCTTTTGGGAAAATATGCTGTGCTCTTTTCATGAATTTTTCAGTTGAGCCATAATTAAAGGTTAAAGATTGATTTCTCTCCACTCTAGGCAATATACTCCAGCTCTTTTTTATAGTCTCTCCTGCCTCCAAAGCTAGGGAGACAAGGCAGTGGCATTATGTGCCAAATAAGGTTACCTTTGGCCCATGGAAAAAGTAAGGATATTAATTCTGTGGCCATTTGTAGAGAGAAATTTGGGGAATAGAATGACCTGTGAACTCCTGGAGAAAAAACTGACAGGCAAACTGAAAGAAGACAGGTGGAAATCTTATAGGGTACCAAGTGAGTTAGTGACTTGAATTCTCTCACTTGTTGCAAATTATTAATCAGCAGTGGTTAATAAGGAAACCGTTTGGACACATGAAAATAATAATCAGAGGAATTCACCCTTTGAATCTTAATATGCTTGTATTTTTCCTTTTTTGCAGAAGAAACCCAAACTGCTGAGCCTAAAGGATTCTTCTATGGCAGATGCCAGCAAGCATGGTGTAGGAACTGAATCATTATTTTTTGATAAGGTGAGTAAATGAATGAATTGGATTTAATATCAGCCATTATGCCAAAAGAAAATCACCCCATCCCCAAGTTTTTTTTCTTTAGAGAGGCATCAGTCTGATTAGGACTTTCTACTATTTAACATAGTTTCCAAGTTGTAGGTCCCTTCAGTCTACGAGATTAGCACAGCCAGAGAAATTGAAGCATTGTCTGCTTTGGTTTTGTGAAATAGTTTGCAGCAAAATACAGCATTTTCCATGGTGGAAAATAGCTTTAACAAAGTGCATGGTGTTAAATACTCTCAAAAGGTGTTTGGAACTCCTTGTTGCAGGTGTTCAGGTCTGTACAATGGAGAGTGGGGAGTGTCAATGTGCCAGTTGTTGAAGACTTAAAATGACTTGTAATCTTCTAATTGCTTGTGGTACTTACTTGCAGTATCATATACAGGGTTCCTGGAGATCCTGATTACTTGTATGTTTTCAGCGCTCCCCAGGTGATTCTGATGAACAGCCTGTGATGGTGATCACTGGCATAAACAGTGTTTGGGGGTGTTAGTTTGACCTTTTGTGTCTGACTTCACCCTTGGAGACAACTTGATGATTAGCAGGCTACTTTCATCAAAGTTGCTGGCAACTGTCAGACTTCTCACTGGCAGGAGCCAGTTTCAGTTGATCTGCTGATGATTTACCCTGTCTTGCAATTTTGGGTTTTTGCAAAAGGGCAAGTGATTTAGCATTTCGATGACTGGTGCTTGTTGATCTCTCTTTAGCCTGCTGTGCCTGTGTGAGCCGTTCTACAAAATAGTTGAGCCCCCGCTCTGACTTAAATCATTTCAAAGGGCTGCCTGGGCACTTGATACTTTAAAGGCAAATGTAGAAGTCCAGACCACAACCAACAAATGGCAAGGAAAGGGTGGGATTGGGAGGCTAAATAAGTGTAGTTTTTAAAGAGTGATGGTATTTTTTTGTTGTTGTTTTTGAGTATTTCTATTTTAGAGATATTGAATACATACTGAATTGGGTATAGATGAAATGTCCAGAATTCACTTTAAAATTCATTGGTGGGGACATGGGTATAGATGAAACCAAATTTACTAAATATTTACTAAATTTACTAAAATTTAATAAATATTGATCATTAAGGCTGGGAGAGAATGTGGGGTTCATTAGACTATTCTGTGTATACTTAAAGGCCAATAAAAATTAAAAGTAAATGTGGTATATTGTACAACAGTGAAGTGTGCTCTTTTATCTTTGGCTTTGAAAGTACGTATCCCATATAGTATCCACTGATTGGGAGTTATGAAAAATAAATGGGAGCCTGGTGAAGGAGTTCTTGATAAAACTCACGGTCTGCAATCATCCACTAAAGGACCATAATGCTAAATATTTACTACTGAAATTGAAACTTTAGTTTCTAGCCAGGCTAGTTTTATTTTGTTTGTGCCATTGAACATTTTTAGGTTTTGGGATATTAAAATGATTGATATTATAAATGGAAGGAGGAAAAGGATCAGGTCAGAGGATACAAGTGTCTTATTTAAAAAGGTCATTATATAAGATTACCAGAGTTTGAAAACTGTTGATAAAACTCTTATGGTAAACATCTGTTAGTTAGGAGAGGAAACAAAACCTTGAGTAACTCTGATTTGGGTTCGGAGAATCAAGCATATGAGAAAGTAAATGTCTTACTTCAGGATCTCATTTTGAAATATTTTTATTATGGGAAATTTTAAATGGGTGAAATTAAAGAGAATAATAAACTGACTCCTTGTGTACGCATCATCCAGCTGCTAGCCAGTGTACCTCATTCAGCGTACTCTGATCCACCGCAGATTCCCACATTACTTGCAGACAGATCTCACATTATATATTAGTTCATTCATAAAATACTTTTACTAAGTTTCCTTTAAAAAATTTTTTTTTATCCTCAACTGAGGACATTTTTGCATTGCTTTTTTAGAGAGAGTAAGGGAAAGAGAGAAGCACTGATGCAAGAAACAAGCATCGATTGTTGCCTCCCATTTGCGCCTGGTCCGGGGATCAGACCGGTAACTTAGGCATGTCACTGACACAACCTTTCAGTCACAGGATGGCACTTCAACAACCCACTGAGCCACACCAGTTAGGGCTAAGTTTCCTTTTAAAATAAAGCCTTTTTTCAAATATAATCATGATCACATCTGAAAAAACTAACATTAATTTGTTGGTATTATCAGATAACTTCAAATTTCTCTAATCATTTAAAAGTGATCCAGGATCACCCTCACCGGTGTGGTTCAGTTGGTCGGGCATCATGCCGCAAAGCAAAAGATGGCTGGCTGGTTTAATCCTCAGTATCGATGTTTCTCTCACATCGATGTTTTTCTTTCTCTCTTTCTCCTTCCCTTCCCCTCTCTAAAACTAAATAAATAAATAAAATCTTTAAAAAAAAATCCTTAAAACAAAATAAAAATTACAGTGGTCCAGGATCTCTTCATTCCTCACTTAACCATTTCTCTTCTGGTTGTCTCCACAAGGTCCGAAAGGCTCTGCGGAGTGCAGAGGCCTATGAGAATTTCCTTCGCTGTCTTGTTATCTTTAACCAGGAGGTTATCTCTCGGGCTGAGCTTGTGCAGTTAGTCTCTCCTTTCCTGGGGTAAGTAGAGTTGAGGGGGCTTAGCCCTGGTACATGAAATGGAAGTGAAAACTTATTTTGTGAGAGTATATGATAGGCAAAATTAATTTGATTGTGATAGGTTAGTTGCTCATAAAATGTCAAGAGTCTTCTGAGAAGTCTTCTATTTCAACTCTAGAGATGAAAAAATCGAAAGGGCATTGGCCAGGACTAGCGACCCCCCCCATCAGTGTCAGATGTTTATAGAGACCAGTCTCTTCGGGATTCTAGAATCTTGACTATATTTGACAGTCTAAGAATGATCTGAATATTGTAGCAGTATTCTTTATTAGAAGAATGGCTGGCTTTGTCTGATTTCAGTGCACTCTTCTATAACCACCTTAACTGGCTTTAGAGCACCCTATGAGAAAACAGAAAGCCAAATGCTCAGAAGCAATAACTGCCATTGGAATTTGTCCCTGGTAGTAGAATTTTGACCCAACACCAAACAGTAGTAGTCATACCTCAGGATAAGTGCATCATGCTTCTAATTGTTCACCAGTGTTTGGTTTGATTTTTTCAGGAAATTCCCTGAATTGTTTAATTGGTTTAAAAACTTTCTGGGCTATAAGGAGTCTGTACATTTGGAAACCTTTCCAAAGGAACGAGCCACAGAAGGCATTGCCATGGAGATAGATTATGCCTCTTGTAAACGGTTGGGTTCCAGCTACCGAGCCCTCCCAAAGAGTTACCAGCAGCCCAAGTGTACAGGACGGACTCCTCTCTGTAAAGAGGTAAGGCCTTCCCCAGAAAGGAGAGACCCCGAATCTCCAGCTTGCTCTAGAAGGGAATGGTCTTGGGGATCAAGAATTTATATCAGTGAGAAAATCAAGACCCTTTTCTGTCTTTTTTCAAAAAAATTTTTTATACTTATATTCAGAACTTTTCCTTAATCTAATATCATTTGTTAACTTGCTAAAGGTAAAGTTTATAATGTTAAATGTTCTTCCTTCCCCTCGAGTTCTGTCTTTTTATTGAGAATGCTTAATCACCAGAAAGCTTTGTTATATACTTTTGTTCCAGTTTCTTTTCTTTTACCCAAAGGTTTTAAATGATACCTGGGTTTCCTTCCCTTCCTGGTCTGAGGACTCCACCTTTGTTAGTTCCAAGAAAACTCAGTACGAAGAACATATCTATCGTTGTGAAGATGAACGCTTTGAGGTACAAGCTCCTTTATCATTTGAAATTCGGGAAAATGGAAGTCGCTAAATAAGATAAATACCTATTGTGAGGGTTAGCTTTTAAGACTGAAGAGTCAGAGGTTCGTGTTCTTTTGTGGTAAATGATTATTGTACTTAACCTTTCTTTGTTTGTCAAATATGTTAGTAATATTTTTGTGGCAAATGTGACTTACCTAGGCCACATTAACCCTTTTAACTGAAATTATCCATTGATGACCGAGTAATAATCTGAATTTTTAATTCCATTTTAAAGGTTGTTATGTTTTACATGGTAAATAACCTTAGTACTATAGTAAGACCTATTTGGCTTTTTTAAAGCCGCTTGAAATTATTTTAAAGTTTCTGTTTGTTTTTTTTAAGACAGAGGGGAATGGAGGGAGAAATTGAGGGAGAGAAACATCAATGTGTCGTTGCCTCTTGCACACCCTCTACTGCGGACCTGGCCCGCAACCTAGGCATGTGCCCTGACTGGGGAATCAAACCAGCGACCCTTTGGTTCACAAACCGACACTCAGTCCACTGAGCCACACCAGCCAGGGCTGCTTGAAGTTATTTTAAAGTGTATTGTTATTATTAGCAGGTGGTTAGCAAATCAACTTTCCTGTGAGAACTGGTGTTCTTTCATATTTCTGATGTTGATATGGTTCCTTTTGAAGGGCAGTTAAATTAGTTCAGTCCATCTTTTGCCCAAAATTGGGAGTGGGGGAACCAGGAATATTTGACAAAATGACTACCACAGTCTCAAAACTAGAAAACTTTAGGGAAACTTCTACAGGTATTTGGTCATAGACTCTTGAGACTACTCGTTTACTTTATTTTCTGTTTCTCATTTAGAGACTGTTGTGTTAAGACTAGGAAAAAAGTTAACTCAAAGGCTACCAGCCATATCCTTAACTAGGTCATCTAGGCCCTTGCCAGAAAATAAGTGCCAGGGGTTCAGTAAGAATTTAAATGGGTCCCCACACATAAAACATTGAAGTCCTTCAGGAATGATATATGAACAAGGCTGTTAAATATTTAAATATTTTAAGTTACCCTGTAAACTTTTTCTCATGAGACTGAGAGTTATCATCTTGAACTGTCTCTTTGGGTTTTATTTTATTTTTTACTTTTTTATTTTTGTTACTGTTGGTAACATCTTAGCAATACAGGAAAGTTCAGGGAATAGCGTTCATAAGGTTGCTTCCTGTTAGGTCCCTTTAGTCTGGCGTTAGCAGTCCTAAACCAAGCACACTGGTGGATGTAGAAGTAATGATTACCACTTATCATTCATTGATGTTATGTGGCAGGCATTGCGCAAAACCCTTTATGTGAATTATATCATTCGATCCAGAAAACCTTATGAGAGTAGATGCTATTATCCCTACTTTACTGGTAAGAAAAGAGTCTTCTATGGCTATTACAGCAGAGCCAGGATTCCATTTCAGGGAATTTGATTCCTCACCTAGTCTTCTGACCACTATTCTGTCCCAGTTTGGGTCCTGAGCACACTCTGTCTTTTTCTTTAGCTTGATGTAGTTTTAGAGACCAATCTGGCAACAATCCGGGTTTTGGAAGCAATACAGAAGAAGCTCTCCCGCCTGTCTGCTGAGGAACAAGCCAAGTTTCGCTTGGACAACACCCTTGGGGGCACATCAGAAGTCATCCATCGGAAAGCACTCCAGAGGATATATGCCGATAAAGCAGCCGACATCATTGATGGTCTGAGGAAGAACCCCTCCATTGCCGTCCCAATTGTCCTTAAAAGGTATCTGAGCAAATGTGTCATTTGTGCTCTTGTGTGCTTCAAGATGTGTCCCATTAAATAAAGCTCGTTTTCGACCATGGTACCTCTATTTCTCCCCAGCCTGGTTGCTGGAAATCAGGTACAGCCTGGGATAGTGGGGCTTCTTTAAAATATATATATGTGTAATGCTTCACGAACTTACATGTTCTCGCTCAGGGGTCCTGCTACTCTTTTCTCTATCATCCCAGTTTTAGTATATGTGCTGCCGAAGCGAGCATGCTGGTGGAGCTTCTTGATGGGGATCTATGTAAACAACAGTAGAGGACAAACCTTGAAAGTCCATAGTGGAGTGCTCTTGGTTTGAGGCCACACTTTAAGTGTGGAACAGAAAAAAGAAGAAAAACACCATCCATTTTCCGTGCTGTTCAGTACTAACCATTGTAACATCTTTTGATTTTTAAGAAGAGTCACCCTTTCTCTTTGTAAAATTGATATGCATTATTTAAAAAGACTTATTAGATGGCCATTTTTACCTACAGTGTCTTATTCTTTCTCCTAATAAGCTTCCTGCCTGAGGTGTAGAGGGGCTATTGTGCCCATCTATGATCAGGCATTGAGGGCGGGCTCCAGTCAGGGCTGAGCTCCAGGGTCCTCCAGGTCCACGGCACTCTGGACCACAATGTGAATCCCAGCGAAGAGCTGGGTCCTCATTCAATATCTATCACCTGATGAAAAGGAATTCTTGTCTGCTGCACAGATGCCCCAATTTTAGTAGTTCCTCCCTAGTCTTCCCCCCAAATGCTGCCACAGGTTATTTCTCTTTTTGCCAGTAACAGTTAACTTTTGGTTTTGAGATATTTAGTTCCCGTGTGTTTTTTTTATTTTGCTCTCCTCTCCTCATCTGGAGGGTTTAGGATCCATTGTTCTCATCAGAACTTCCCAAACTGTGTCCAAAAGAACAGTACTGTGCAGGCTCTCTGCTCTGGGACTTTTGCATTTATGTTAGTATAGTAAACATTCTTAGAGGTTCTGTAACAAAGAAACTTGTTTAACTCTGTTTTGGCTGGCCAAGGATGAGAACTTCTTTTAAGGCTACTCCATGGAATGCTGTTTGAGAAAAAACTATTCTAGATAGGATTTCTGACTTTGGAACAAATTACTTCCCCAAAATCCCGAATGACTAATTTCTTCAACAGCTTGAATAACATAAAGACTGGCTTGAATAACATTTATTATTCCACCAATAATTTTGACAGGCCTGTTAAATCTTTTGACTTTTGAAATAAATGTGTGACATATTTCTCACTTCTTTATTTCACTGGTAAGGAAATAGAGTCTTCTGTTACTAATGCATCAAAGTCAGGATTCTAATCCAATGAGTTTGACTCCCCACCTTGTTTCCACCCCACCTCCACACCCTGCTAGGTTGAAGATGAAAGAGGAAGAATGGCGAGAAGCTCAGAGGGGCTTTAACAAGGTTTGGAGAGAGCAAAATGAGAAATACTACTTGAAGTCTCTGGACCATCAGGGCATCAACTTTAAACAGAACGACACCAAGGTTCTGAGGTCTAAGAGTTTACTCAACGAGATTGAGAGTATCTATGATGAGGTAAGCTGGAGGTCTCCACCCCTGTGAGAGGTCTCTAATATTTGTATTTCGTATAGCTTTGATTCCTGGAAAGTAGCAGTTATATGAAATCTAGACCCTCTCTAGGACTTGTTGATTCGTGCTTCATAATTGTCATAGGCTTCTATTCCTGATTCTACCATTTTAACTCTTAAACCTCACCTTTCGCTCTGATTGGTATGGCTTAGTGGGTTGCGCATCATCCCACAAACCAAAGGATTGCTGGTTTGATTCCTGGTCCGGGCACATGACTGGGCCATGGACCAGGTTCCCAGTTGCAGATGTTGAGAGACAGCCAATGGAGGTTCCTCCCCCTCTCTTTCTCTCTCCCTCTCTTTCTCTCTCCCTCCCCCACTGTCTAAAAATAAATAAATAAAAATTAAAAAAAAAACTAAACCTCACCTTTGTACCTAAGCTGTTTTACTGGTTTCCCAGCTTACCCTTCTGGTTTCAGTTGACAGCACCACCTCTCTTCCCATTCACTTCCCTCGAGCAGTACATTGTATTTCATTAGCCTGTCTCAGCTTCCCCCTCTCTTAAACCCTCCCACTGATCCCCAAAGTCTTTCTAATCCTCATTTATTCAACATACGTAGGAGGATTATATGTAGTACAGGAACTAGGATACAAAGATAAATAAGAAAGTAGTTCTGCTTCTTTGACCTCACAGTCTTAGGTGATGAATAGAACTATAAATGCAGCGTGGTTGAGAATTCCTAGAAGCAGAATGATCTTGAACTTTAAAAAACTTTTTATTGTGAAAATGTCAAATACACACAAAGGAGGAGCATAGTAAAATGAGCTCTTACACAGACTTAATCATCCCTATTTTGCCAATGTTGTTACGTCTGGCACCTTCTACATTCCCACTCCTAGAAGTACTTTAAAGTGAATCCTAAACCTCATGTTGTATCCTTGAATAAATACTAACTCAAAATTTTAGAAGATGGTCCAGATTCTATTCCATGGTCCCCTGTAAGTCTTCAAAGTCTAGACGGTACCAGTATTTTGTTCTCAAACCACATCTCCCACATTACTTTATTGTTTCTGGAAGTTTTCGATTGGGAAATAATAGCCACTATGGTTAATAATTGAATGTAGTGATGGTGTTGTCTTGTAGGTCTGTTTGTTGTTGCCATGGATATGGCACTTACTACTTTGTGTGTCTGTCCTGGTAGAGACAAGAGCAGGCTACAGAAGAAAATGCTGGTGTACCTGCTGGCCCGCACCTCTCACTGGCCTATGAAGACAAACAGATTTTGGAGGACGCTGCCGCCCTGATTATCCACCACGTGAAGAGGCAGGCAGGCATTCAGAAGGAGGACAAGTACAAAATCAAGCAGATCATGCATCACTTCATTCCAGATCTGCTCTTTGCTCAGAGGGGTGATCTCTCAGATGTAGAAGAAGAGGAAGAAGAAGAAATGGATGTAGATGAAGCCACAGGGGCGGCTAAGAAGCACAATGGTGTTGGGGGCAGTCCCCCTAAGTCCAAGCTACTGTTTAGTAACACAACAGCGCAGAAGCTAAGAGGGATGGATGAAGTGTACAACCTCTTCTATGTTAATAACAACTGGTACATCTTTATGCGACTACACCAGATTCTCTGCTTGAGGCTTCTGCGGATTTGTTCCCAAGCAGAACGGCAGATTGAAGAAGAAAACCGAGAGAGGGAGTGGGAGCGGGAAGTGCTGGGCATAAAGCGAGACAAGAGCGACAGCCCTGCCATCCAGCTCCGTCTCAAAGAACCTAGTGAGTGCAAAAACTGCTGGTTTACAGAAGATGTGTTCACAGAGGATGTGGGGTTGGTGAACTTGGGATGGGACCTAGTTAGTCTTGGGACTGTTTCCTTTATTCATGCAGCACAGGCAGGCCTCAGGGGGGTGGTTCAGGTCCTCATTCTGTAGCTTACTGGTTGTGTGACCTTACTTAAACTCTGAACCTGTTTCCCTATAAAATGGAAGTGCTACTTGTTACTCTGTGGGGTCGTTGGGAGAATTGGAGAAAATATGCAAACCACTCTGTGTAGTTCTTGGATTGTGGACACTCAATGGCTAGTACTGTGGACACCAAGGGAAGGGGGTATCAGTTGCCATCAGTTTCCCAAATAGCAGATCTCTGGGTTATTGCAAAGTGTTTTAAAGGACAGAGGGACAAAATAGCACAATTGGTTCCACTCCATGACAGAACTACATTGCTGGTTGTTCATACCTAAGACAGATGTGGAATTTCTAATACACTTGGGCAGGCCTTCTCTTTAACCAGAGGTGGGGTTCATGGCTCATTCTAATAACTAGAGAGTGGATTGGAAAGATTAGAAATCTTTCCAGTGGCAGAATAGGGAGAACAGGAATGAAGATAGAGAACTCAGGAAAAGGAAAGTTAGTAAAGGTTAAGGAAGCAATCATGTGCTTTAAGTAATTCTGTGTCACCTACTTCTAGATAACCGTTCAGTTCTTAAATAGTTGAGCTGTAAGCCAAAAACTTTTTCATGAACCCTTCTTTCTGTGCCCTTGAGGAAATAACCAATCCTTGGAGCAAATTACCTTTTTTATTTTTAAACTGTTCCTGATGTTAGAAGCCCATATGTGGCCCTAGCTTTCAGTCTGTTGAAGAGCTAATAACCCTGGAAATTAATTCTAAAAATCTTTGCCTGTATTAATCCTAGTGTGAGACAGACAACTTTTGGATCTCAATGTGATGATTGCATCTGCTTGGGTAGAAAGAAGAGAAAATTTCCTAATCGTGGCTTGACCACTGACTTACCTTGGTTTGAGGCTTACATAGTTCGGTCTTGAGTGATAATGCCACTCTCACCAATCATAGCTTGTTGCACTCATAGCTTTATTCTGGCAGAGAAGTGGTTTTTTTTTTAAGATTTTATTATTTTTAGAGAGGGGAAGGGAGGGAGAAAGAGGGAGAGAGACATCAATGTGCGAGAGAAGCATCAATTGGTTGCGCTTTCACCACCTGGCCCTTAACCCAGGCGTGTGCCCTGACTAGGAATCGAACCAGCGACCTTTCGGTTCACAGACCGGTGCCCAGTCCACTGAGCCAGGGCAGAACAGTATTTTTTTTACGGCCCTAGGACAACTCATGCCTATGCTGTGACTCTGAACAAGGTGATACTCTGATGAAACTCAAGTCAGTTCCTGCTTTAAATAGTAACTGTCTTGTTTTGTCTGTCTTGAGTGAGTCTGTCACACTGCAGATAAATGGAAATGGAGTCAGCTTTTGCTCTTGGCCTTTTTGCCCCTATACAAACTTTAACTGATATACCAAATGTCAGTAACAAAAAGTTCCATCATTTTAGTGAGCTTTTTCTCAAAGTCCAATACACATAGTGAAAAGTACCACAAATCTGAATTGTATAGCTCAGTGAATTTTTACAAAGTGAACACACCTGTGTAACTACTACCTGGATCAAGAAAAACAACCAACACCCTAGTAGCTCCCTCATGCCACTGTCAGATCTTCGTGTTTTTGAGCCTTATGTAAATAAATGGGCCTTATTTTAGTAAACCGCAGGCAGAGTCCTTTCACCATTCTGTGCACTCTACTAGTGGCCAGTGTCTCCATAACAACTCATAAGATTCCAGCTGGTGGCAGAAGTGATTCATGTGCAGCTACAGATCACTTCATGCAATTTGTGAAGTACAGCATTGGGAATTCATTTTTAAACAAAAGGACTTTGACAAATGCAGATGACTTCATTATTGGTAGAGGATTTAATTTGCTCGCCTTTTTTCTGTTCCTGAGAGGTTTCCCAGTGCTAAAGTGTTACTTTGTCTGCCTTTTCTCATCTGTTCCTCTGTGTTTCCTGGAAGTAGCTTTGTGAGCAAGTGACTCATGAGGAATGCTTTTGCAGGTAGGGGGAGCAGGTTTCTCTCAGCAGGGGAGCCAACAACTTTTTGAAGAAACTTCTTTCCTGGGATATTTTGCTCTTTGTCATGCAGAGCCCAGCCTACCTGTCAGTAAGTGTCTTTCTGGCATGGTCACAAGTGGTAGAAGCTGCTGGTGGTATTACTGTCCTCTTATAGACAGCACTGCTGATTTAGCCTCCTGTCATATTTGGTCTCTGCAGGTTGAGGAGCATGTTCTGTGTACCTAGGGTCCTTCAGTGCTCCTTAGGTCAGCTGTGGGACCTGCCCTGTCCCCTCTCCTGATCTTCTCCTAACAGGGTAAGGCCTTACCTGTCCCATCTCTCCCACAGTGGATGTCGATGTAGAGGATTATTATCCAGCCTTCCTCGATATGGTGCGGAGTCTGCTGGATGGCAACATCGACTCATCACAGTATGAAGATTCACTGCGAGAGATGTTCACCATTCATGCCTACATCGCCTTCACCATGGACAAGCTCATCCAGAGCATTGTCAGACAGGTGAGGGTGAGGGCGGGTGAGGGAAAATGTCCTTACCTAAAGATGGGCCAGGCACAGAGAAAGGGTTTATAACGATGCTTATGTACGAAGGCTTCTATAGATGGGAGAGGAAGTAATGTGCTGTGGGATGTCTCTTCTTAAAGTGGCAGCACTTCAGCATGTAATTGACTCCTCTGCTTTGCCCAGTGTCCTTCATGGGTGGATGAGCCTGCCTTGGACCTGGTGTTCGACTCCTTTCATGCTGGCTGCGTTGAGCCAGCATTGGCCTTGAGCCCGCTCTTTGCCCCCCGGTCCAGCTCTGCCCTCGTCTACCAGGGGTGAGCTCTCAGCTGTAGCCTTTTCTCTTCCGTAGGCGTTGGCAGTTCTACATGCTTTCCTCATTTAATATTTGAAGTCCTTTTTACAGGAAAGGTTTCATAATCATCTTTTATAATATACTACCCACCTCACTATCTGAGGGTGCCCTCTGAGTTAGATTTGTGGTTGGTTTTGTGATTTGTTCCTGTGGCACCCTTGGATTTTGTAAATATGTTTATTCTAGACAGAAATATTAATTTCATAGGAAATAGCATGCAGTGGGCAGGTTTCCCATTTCTCTGCCCTGAGTTCTGAACTCCCAAAGGGGTCTGTAGTTGGTATACTACTTTCTTTAAAATGAAAACTTATAAAAAGAAAATTCTAATTCTACAGTCCACACTGCCACTGTGGAAAGAAAAGTTTGTTGCTCAGGTGTTTTCTTGGGGTGAAGTATGGAACTCTTTATAGAGTACCCCTGCATTTGCCTTGAACTTGAAAACATGCGTGGCTCTGCGTCCCTCTCAGAGCATATTCTCAGTCAGGGAAGAATGTGTCACATAACCTGACTTTTTGGCATCCGACAGTTTCTTCCCTGAAAGCTGAAGAAATTATTAGGCTCTTCCTTAAGGGGTCTGTATGGTGACTGGCAGAAATCATTCCATGGATACAATTAACTATGGTCATAGTTTTTGAGAAACTAATCCCTGTTAACATCCCCTAAAAGTTGCCCTGTGCTTATGTTTCTGCTTACAAGTTTGCTGCTGCTACAGCTAGGAGTAATGTCTTCATACTGCTAGCACAACAACTTTATAAATTTAATAAACTTTTTCTAAGCTGAGGTTGGTTTTTTGAAAGAATAGATATAATTTGTCCATTTATTAGAAGCACCTGGTTATGATTTTGAGTCAGTAAGACATAATGTTCAGTCTTATTTTATGGAAACAGGTTTCATCCAGAAACCCAAATTCATTGTTTTTAAAACGAATGTGCATGGTTCTCATCTTATCCCCTCAATTGGAAGCATCTCTTCTCTCATTCACCTCATCTCATTTGGCATTCTCCCAGAGTTCGAGTTCATTGCTGACTGGAGGTAGAACATGTATTTCAAGACCAATTCATACATTTATCTTACCATTTCCAGGCTACTTTAAGAGGGATTTATTTTAAGAATACAATAGGTGGTCTCAGACATCTAGTACAGAACTCAATATATACCCAGACACAAAGGGATTGAACTGGGACATTTTTTCCCTTGCCTGCATGCCCTCTTTCTGGGCGTCTGCTTTATTCTTATGCTTCTCTCTGCAGATGAACATTGAATCTTCCCCCAACTCAGGCTTTGGCTTTCATGGCAGTGCCTCTGACCCAAACATTACCTCATATTTCCATCCAGATGCTCCTCTGTCTACCAAGGACACTCATTGTGTCATTTCGAATTAGCAGGAATGAGAATCTATCCTGGCTTGAGGGTGGAGTTGCCCAGTTCTTCTGGATTATAGTGCTGCTCTGTACAAAGACTCTAGAAGGGGCTGGGTATCCAAGAAGAAAGTATGGGTGGGGAGTTAGTGACCCGGGCTACTTTAATAAGAAGGTACACAGCGCAAGTATCTACATGGCAGAGACCATGCTTTGGATATACTTTCTGTACACTGCTTTTGTTCTCTCTGAAAGTCTTAAACTTTCCTCTGTTATCAAGTTGTCATAAGCATTATTTTAATGGTCCATTAGAATCCGTTGTCTGGACTAATTGTAATGTATTTAATCTTCTCCAGTTGCAGCTTTTTCTGTCACCATCAAGTCACTCACCCTCTGACTTTGCACTCTGTCCATTTATCTACAAATACACATACTTGTCATTTAAGACTTTTTTAAGTATCAAAAATAAGTCATTGTTATAGTTATTAGCACCTGAAAAAGAATGTATCTTCCTAAAAATAGAATGGCTTCATGGTTTGAGAAATTTAAAATAAAATAGACAAATCAGTGTTGCAGTTAACTTTTTGCTTGTATCTGTTTTGTTTGTTTAATACATTCTCTGACATTTTAATGGGTAGTTTCAATTGAGGGAATTTCTATGTCACAATAGAAATATCCTTATGATTCATGGAAATGGAAACAAAGATTCAACTTTCTGGTCATCAGATAATTCAATAAGATAGCCACAAAAGTTATCAATAGTCAATTGTGATTGACCTATTTTGAAAATGAGTTAATTAGCATTATATACAATCTAAGTACTGTATTTTCTATCAGATGTAGAAAATAGGTGAGATGTTAGAAAGAATATTGGCCCTAGGAATCAGGAAACTTGAATATTAGTCCTAATTCTGCTCCTTCAGCTGAGCGCCCCTGGCAGTTCATTCAGCACCAGTTTCTTAAATACCTAATGAGTTTCAGACTTTGTACTAGGGCCGGAGGCATAGACATGGATCCTGATTTCGTGGTTCTTTAAGGGCTGCTTCCCTCACCTTGGTACACAGTGAGTTTTCTTATCGAACATACAGATTTGTCTCATATAACAGGACACCCCTCTCCAGACTCTTCCCAGGATTGTTGCATGGATCAAATCAGAATTATGTGTGAAAGTAAATTATAAATGGCAAAAAAACTGCCATAAAAATAGTAAACCATGGGAATTTTCTTTCATATAAAGTTTTTAAAAATAATTTTTAGAACTTTAAATAAGCAGCACATTAATAACCGTTGCTGCCCTGGCTGATGTAGCTCAGTGGATTGAGCATTGGCCTGCAAACTAAAGGGTCGTCGGTTCAATTCCCCAGTTAGAGCACATGCCTGGGTTGCGGACCAGGTCCCCAGTAGGGGGCGCGCAAGAGGCAACCACACATCGATGTTTCTCCCTCTCTTTTCTCCCTTCCCCCTGTGTCTAAAAATAAATTTAAAAAATTTTTTTTAAATTGCCTTTGGTTTTGCTTTTAAATAGATATGAAAGTTTTACTTATGTAACAGTGATATGGCTGAAGATTTTGGCTTAGTCTCCAAGAAAACAAAAAAAAATACCGGTTTTATGTGACTTATTTTTAAAATTATGAATTCCCAAAGACCTCTTTTTGAGCTGAGTGACTGAAACTGTCAAAGTAAGATTGAGTGTGTGACAGGGAGAAGTATTTTCTTGGTTCATTGTCAACTTGCCTTTGCTTGATTCCAGCTTCAGCACATTGTGAGCGATGAGATCTGTGTACAGGTGACTGACCTTTACCTGGCAGAAAACAATAATGGGGCCACTGGAGGCCAGCTGAACACACAGACTTCGAGGAATCTCTTGGAATCAGCGTATCAGCGGAAGGCCGAGCAACTTATGTCAGATGAGAACTGCTTTAAGGTGAGAGTTACTCATGTAGTCAAGGACTGTGCTGGTGACAGTGTAAGATGTTGGAACTGTCTCTGCCAAAAGTCAAATATGGACAAGGGTTCTTTGACCCAGTGATTCCACTGAAGGAAATACAAAAACATGGAAAAGGGGAAGTAGAGTCTTCCAAGAACAGCCTTTCTTGCCTTAAAAAAAATTATTTTATACAGTTTTTTATAATTTTGTATTCTTTTTTTCTGAGCATTTTTTTCATATGATAGTGCTTTGTAAATATATTGCTTTAAAATGTTTAAAAATATAATCCTTGGTCATTGTAAAAAAGATGAGAAATGCAGAGAAAAGAAAAATTGCCTCCAGTTCTTCCCAGAAAAAATCATTGATGACATTTCTAGACTTTTCTATGCTTACGTATTTTTCTAAAGAGATTATATTGGTCAAAGTGATCTGTAAGTTATTTTGCTCAGTTAGCATCACCTCTGAGTCTTCAGCATCTTGTGACTATTTGATATTTTATACCTGTCTTGTTTGACACCTAGGTTGTTTCCAGTTTTCCACCATTGTAATAGCTAATTTGAAAAGCATATCGCTGGAAGCAACCTAAATGTCCAACTCACTACGGGCATGGTTAATGCAGCCCTTTATGTGAATACTGGATGGCATATTTTGCAGCCCTCAAAAGTTCATCATAAATTACAAAAAATATTGAAGCAGCTCCGGCTGGTGTGGCTCAGTGGATTAAGTGTCAGCCTGCAAACCAAAGGGTCACCGGTTCGATTCCCCAGTCGGGACACATGCCTGGGTTGCAGACCAGATTCCCGTTGCGGGGAGGCGCATGAGAGGCAACCACACATTGATGTTTCTCTCCCTCTCTTTCTCCCTTCCTTCCCCTCTGTCTAAAAAAAAAAAAAAAAAAAAAATTGAAGCAAATAAAAGGATACAAAAGTATATGTACTATTATTGCAGCTATGTAATAAATGTGTATAGTTGAGCAAAGTCTGTATGTATTTACACAAGAAGGACAGGATCAGATGACCCAGAACAAAGTTTGGGGTTGACCAAGCAGAGAGCAAGCTAAGTAACAGTTTGACTTCATTGTGTATGGTCCATGTATTTTACTAATCTGACCCCAAATTTTTCACTTTGTTGTATACTCCTGCTTTCAGCTGTTTTCATTTCCAGCTTATCACCTGTAATGTTTGGTTAATTTAGAATCAAAGAACAGGAAACAAATTTCTTGGTTCGGTCCTCAGATCTGATGTCCTAATACCTGAGGACTTTCCCACTACTGAAGAGATTCCCTAAGCTTTTCAAGGTTTTAATTCTGTAAATGTTTGTTGTCATCTTATTGTGTATTAGTTTCAATGGTGAAACAAAATTAGCATCCCCACCCTTAATGAGTTAACAGGATATTAAACTGTGGCAAGGGCCTATGAAGGAATGGACAGATTCACCCTGTAGGTAAGAATAGTTGTCAACCCTGGCCAGGTAGCTCAGTTGGTAAGAACATTGTACCTGTACCCCAAGGTTGTGGGTTTGTTACATACTAGAATCAACCAGTGAATGCATAAATAAGAGGAACAACAAACTGGTATTTCTCTCTCTCTCTCTCTCTCCCTCTTCCCCCTCTCCCCCCACTTTCCACTCTCAAAAAAATTAAAAGAAAAAAAAAGAATAGTTGTCAGAGTGGTAGAGGGCATAGCAGGAACAAAGGCTTTGTAACCAGGAAAATTGTGTCACCACAGTGATCCTCTTCTTTAAAATATTTACATAGAGAATAAAATTTTATACATTAGTGCTAAGCATAGGTGGCCCTTAAATACCTTGCCACCTCCGCCTCTCACCTCCTCTCTCCTTAATTTTCCTATGTGTATTCCACACTGATTTTTTAAAATCAGGCATTTTTAGTTCTCTGTATGTCCATTGAGACCCTTTTCTATGCATTTACTCACATGTATGTATATGTAGAAATGAATATCAGACTGTGCATATTTTACATTCTGCTTTTTTTCACTTAATGTGCCTTAGAATTGCTATGGTTCGGTTTATATAGATTCACTTCAATTTTTCAACTGCAGTGTCATAGTTAATAGTATTAAGGTACCGCGTTGTTTTTTTTTAAACTCATTCTCTTATGGGCATTTATTTCTACTTTTTTGCTATCTCAAATAGTGCTGCATTGAACAGCATTTTCTTGTATCGGGTTGGCCAAAACATTCATTTAGTTTTTTCAGTACAGTGGCTCTAGTAGTGCTTAGTTGTCTTTAACTTCATTTGAAACAACTTTGTTAGATTGTATTGTGACAGCTGCGATATCAGTGTACATTTAAAAAAATAAACCTTATCAAAACTGGTGAATTTTTGTGCAGCCATTTTAATATTGAAGGTGGAAGAAAATACGTAACATTTTCAGCACGTAATGCTTTATTATTTCAAGAAAGGTAACAGCACAACTGAAATGCAAAAGATTTGTGCAGTGTATGGAGAAGGTGCTATGACCGATCTCGAAGGTGTCAGAAGTGGCTTGTGAAGTTTCTTGGTACTATTGACATGTTGACCAAATAATTCTTTGCTGTGGGGCTGTCCTATTCATTGGAAGCTGCTTAGCTCCCCTGGCCTCTACCCACTAGAAGCCAATAGCGGAAGATAGTCGACATTCAAAATATCCAAACCAATAAAGTTATTGGCGAAAATGAAAAATGTGTCTTGTATTTTACAGAGAAAACTAAATGAACTTTTTGACCAACCCAATACTTGTGTCCTTGTGTTCATGTGTTCATATTTGTCTAGGATAGGGACAAATAAGTGAAATTACTTGGTCAGGGGTTTGCATATTTTAAATTTTAATGGGTATTGCTATTTTACTCTTCCAAGTGTTAGGCTGTACCAGTGTGCACTTTCTTTCATAAGAACATTGGTTTCCTTAGTTACCTGGCATTATCAAACTTCCTTATTTTTGTCAGATGGTTAGAAAATTACATTATTTAAATTCACATTTCTTTGTTTTCTACTGTTGCCCTTTTCTTCCATCTTCTGTGTATTGCTTATTCATATCTTTTACCTTATTGAGGGGGGGAGAGGGTTATAGTTTTTTTGTTTGTTTTTTTAGATTTGATTTATTTAGAGGGAGGGAGGGAGGGAGGGAAACATTGATGTGTGATATAGGTATATTGATAGATACCGTATTTTGTTGTGTGTAATGTACCCCTGTGCATAATGCGCACCCACAGTCTAGTACTGCCTGTGTATAATGTTAATTATACAGGGGTGTTCATTTTTTCCCTCAAAAATTTGGGCACATAAGTATGCATTATACATGGCAAAATATGGTACATCCATAGGTTGCCTCTCACACACACCCAACCAGGGACCTGGCTTACAACCAAGGCATGTGCCCTGACTGAGAATCCAGCCAGCTAGTTTTGGTTTGCAGGCCTGCACTCAGTCCACTGAGCCATACCAGCCAGGGCAGGGTGTAGTTTTTTAAATGTACTTACTAAAATACAGTTGTCCCTATCATAATTTCTCTGAAATTGATGGAAATTTCTCTCTACCTATATCCTTCAGTGCCCAGCCGAGGGTCACTTGAGTGAATGAAATCTTTCTCAGCTCACTGAGGAGGAATTGTTTACTCTTACAGCATATTGCTAATGTCTCTAAAATAGTACCTTTGTAGTTACTTAGTCATAATTAATGTAAATTTAGCAGTTTATATTTATGTTGACTTTACTAAACTGGTCTCCGAACAAGAAACCATGTTCTCTTTTGAGCGTGCTTCTGCCTGATAAGTAGTAGACATTCAGTGTGTGTGTCTACTGAATGATGAGTAAATGAACTATAGGGAGGATATCGGTGGAGGAGGCATATAGACAGGGGGTCCAAATGATAGTAGAGGATATTGAGAGCTACAGTAAGTAAATGGTTTGGCTTTTCTTGTGGTTGGTGAGCAGTGAAGCATTATTAAGGACTAAATATCCCACTGAGTTTGAGTTTTCAGGAATATTGATTTGGTAATAAGGAGGGACGGAGGAATCAGAGGCATGTTTACTGCTGGAAGCAGTTACCAAATTTGGGTGGTGGATGTGGGCAGTCTAATAAAGAAGCTAGTCAAGACTTGGAAAGTGGTTACAGAGGTGAGAGAGCTGGGTGAACACATGGTGAAGGGCCTAACAAGACAGGCAACAGGTGGAGGAGACCACTGAGGTGAAATTGAGTTCATTTTTAAGCATATAGAGTGTAGACTGTCTACTTAATATCACTTTGAAGGGTGATTTCCTTAGAGCAGTAGTACTAATCCAGATGTGCTAGGTCATCCTAGGGGTAGGGAGGTTTAGCAAACTCCTAGGGGCAGTTTTTCTTTTTTTTAAGCCTACTTTGGAAGTAAGCGTGTTTGTTATCTGTGTGTATATTAGGAATTTTAAAGCTTCTGCAGAACACCACCGGGAACCCTAACCGGCTTCTGGTCCTGATTGCTTACTGACTGTGTATGTTTGAGAAGCCAGAACTCTGACTTAGTTTTTTTCCTGTGTAAACCAAGGAGGTTGAAATAAATGATTCTTAAGTTTCCTTCTAAGCACTGAGCTGCTTCGATGTGATATGGATTGTGACCTTGTCTGCAGCAAGCCCTTAGGATACAGACATTGAGAATCCTAGTGTTCTGGAAGGGGAGATCCATGTGCCACCATTATTTAATAGTTCTTTTGTGCAAAACAGGACTTGCTTTTGCCTCTATTAGTGTATTGCTTTTAAATATTAGAGTTTGAAGAACTTCCAGTGTGACTGATACCATTACAGCAGATCACTTCTTAATATGTCAATATTTTGTGTTCCTTAGTCAGGTAATCTTTAAACACTGCAGACTTGTTTACATCTTTGTATTAAGTCCTGGAAGTGGGATTATCAAGTGAAATAGCTTTGACATTTTATGGTTCTGGCTTTAAAGCACTCTTACTGACATTGATTATTCTAGCTAATTCAAGAAGTATGAAACATAAAATGGTGTTTTGCATTAACATTTCATTTTACTGGTAGCAAGATTAAACTCTTGCCTTTTTTAATCACCTGCCTCCTAAGCTTTTGAGTATCTTCCGCATCTCTTCCATTGGAGCAGAGTGGTATGATTTTATGACCTTACAATCCTTGAGAAACTAGGTTATAGCTTTGGAGATGGTCTTTTGTTTACATTCAGGTTTCTTATTTGCAGCTTATGTTCATTCAGAGCCAAGGCCAGGTTCAGCTGACCATTGAGCTTTTGGACACAGAAGAGGAGAACTCGGATGACCCTGTAGAAGCAGAGGTATGACAAGCATATTGCAGAAATTGTGCTGAGCGGAGCTGTCATGTCCTGAGAGACTGCCCTTTGATTGTTTTCTAGAGGGCCAAGATAGTGTTAGACCTGTTTTAGGGGTCAGGACCTGATGCCTAAAACACAGATCACAGCTTCCAGTTGGTAGCTCTTTGGGGTTGCAGTCAGTTTCATCTAGCTCTCTTTAAAGCAGTCGCCTCTGAGGAAACCTCATGGTTGGCACTTTCCCTGTTTTTCTCCGAAAGTGTAAGAAACAACAAAATGAAGTGCCAGCTGCCTGATATCATCTTGACTCTTTGTGTCACGTTTTACTTTTTGTTGGATTAGATGAAACCAGATCTCTACCCCCTAGAGTAGACACAGTGAGTTGGTTATCTTAACTGGGTCTAACTGGTAATGTTAATGAGAGATGAAAGCCACATGTATGATGTTGGGGGTCAATGGAGGGGAGTCCGTGAGAATATTGACTCATGGTTACCAAATCATTAAATATTTTTAAAGAGATACCAGAACCCCAGATTTTGGTGTAAAAGATAGTGATTTTCAAACATTTGCCACTAATATTTTTTAATAAAAATGCTCAATTTTTTTTTAATGCTCTGTGAGGAAATAAATTTGTCAGGGAGCCATCTTATACACATTTATGACTTCTAGTAATTTTTAAGTATCTTAGAGAAACTGGGTTTTGCCATCTCACACAGCAATTGTCAAATGGTGTGCTGCAACAGTTTTAAAAAATCCAATACCTGACTATTTAGTTAGGAGCACTGACCTGTTTTCCCTTAGACTGTCAAATACAAAAGGACAACAACCAACACACCGATAGTCATTTGGTGTGAATGAATCAAAATTATACCTATTTTTTCAGTCAGATTGACAAAAATTACATTTTTTGGTATGCCACAAAATTTTAGTAAATGGTTTATGTGTACCATGAGATGAAAAAAGTTGAAAATTGCTGATCTAACAGAATTCTTAAGCTGTTTTAATACCAAGTAACAAGCATGTTATTATGCGAAGAGTTTTTTTTTATCTTGCAGTTTTAAGGATCACAGACATTTTAGTCAGAATTTGCTGATGAGGATGGAATTCAGGTTTTGCGTTCTTTTCCCACCCCTATTTTGTGTTTATAACCCTAGCGCTGGTCAGACTATGTGGAGCGATACATGAACTCTGATACTACCTCTCCTGAGCTTCGAGAGCATCTGGCACGGAAACCAGTATTCCTTCCGAGGTGAGTGAACCAAGTCATGTGTCGGCGGGGAGCACTAGTGCATGGTTGAGCAGTGAGAGTTAATGACTGTCAGATTCCTAGGTTTGTTTGGTTTTTAATATTTTTATTTTATTTTTGATTTTAGAGAGAGGGGAAGGGAGGGAGAAAGAGTCGAGAAACATCAATGTGAGAGAGAAACATCGATTAGTTGCCATCTATACACACCCTGGGGAGCCAAACCTGCAACCCAGGCATGTACCCGAACCGAAAGCAAACCAGTGACCTTTAGGTTTGAGCAACAGTGCCCAGCCAACTGAGGCACACTGGCCGGGGTCAGATTCTTCTTTTTTCTTGCTATGTTCATTGTTCTGTCTGCTGAGGACACTAATAAAGGTTTGTGTTCCTGTCAAACCAGAAGCTTACCTGGAGCGCATGCCATAGCATCAGGGAAGTGAGAGTTCTAGAGAATCAGCAACAACTTACTTCCCTTACATCGGATAGGAATGTGTAAAAGTACACAAAGCTAAATCAGCAAAGGGAAAAGGCACCTATGACAAAGTCAGAGGAAGCCAAATGAAGGCTTCACAGAGACCTCTTCCATTGGAGTTACACAGGATGCTCTGAATTCCTCCTGCAATGATTTGTGAAAATTTGTTTGAAATGCTGTCTGCCAAGGAAGCTTATTAGGTTCTCTCAGTTCCATGGTTTTTTATTGGATGCTAGCTGTGTGGGCACCCTCTGCCTAACATGTACCAAAATTCCAGATTTCCAGAAGGAAAGCACATTTTGAGCATAAACCATATATTATGTGCAAACAGTTTACATACAGTGAACCATTCTTACCATTTAGGGAATAGTGGAGAAACTCTCAAAATCCAACATCCCAAGGGACAGCCTTGTAAGCAGGCACCTCAGAGGATAGCAGTCTTAAGCCTGCTATGTTAACTCTCTTCGCAGAATCTTTTTAATCCACCCCACATGTGGGCAGATTGTAATGCTGGTCCTCTGTCTGAGGTTGAAGAAGAGTTTCAGAAGTAGAAAATAGGTTTTGCTATAGTAGAGTGGCTTGCTTTCTTCTCAAAAGTTCGGAATTGAAATCTCATGCCTTACATTTTCAGAAATCTGTTATCCAGAATTATAGACTTAGTCCTAATCAGAACATGGATGAGTGTGAGCAGAAGGGCTCTGCTAGTTTTCTTTCATTGATTCATTGCGCAGACTTCATGCAGCTGCCCTGTGCCATGCCCCTCTTTCAACAAAACACTTATGACATGCTAATGACACAGGAACCACTATGTTGGCAAAGTTTTAAAAGATTTATAACCTGTGTTGTAGATGGTGGAGGGATGGGAGGCACTTTCATATTCCGTGGGAAAAGATAAAGAGTGATACATTCATTTTGGGGTTAGGGCTGTTCGTGTATGGGACCTTTACCCTAGAACTTTGGTTTCTAATAATTTGCCTTATAGCTATGGTTCCCAGTCTTTTTGGCCTTGAGACTTCTTCACTCTTAGAGATTGAACACCTACAAAAGCTTTTATTTATATGGATTACATCTAGTAACATTTACTACATTAGAAATTAAAACTGAGAAATGTTTAAAAGGCTTATTAATTCATTTTTAAAATAACGATACTAAATCCATTATATTATTTTAAATAATTTTTTAATGAAAAGCTATTCCAAAACAAAAATTAGTGAAAAGAGTGACACTGCATTTCATTTTTGCAAATCTGTTTCATGTCTGGCATAATGGAAGAACAGCTGGATTCTTATATACACTTCTGTACTCAGTCTGTTGCACTATGTTGTTTGGTTGAAATATATGAAGAAAATCTGGTCTTACTCAAATATGTAGTTAGAAGAAATTATTTTCATAACCTTTCAGATAACTGTGGATATTCTGGGATATGACAACAGAACTCTTCAAGTGGTAGTTTTGTAAAGGTTAGTTGCAGTATCAAAGTCAATGATCCCTTCATATAGTTATGTCAAACCATTGGTTTATCTTGTAATTTGAATCTTTTTCATCTGTGATTTTATAACTTCATGCGGTTGGTTATTTGGAAAGTAATAATTCACTAAGTTAACGCAGCACTACCAAATGTTTACACATTTTTATTTTATAATATCCAAAAAAACCTCATGTATTAACATTGCTGTTGACCTCATCAAACACATCTTTAAATCATGAGAAGCTGTCAGCTCATGTTGGCAAGTACCAGTTTACCCAGATTCATAGTTTTACTTGAAAGCTTAGATCATACTGTTGGCAACAAATATGTTTTCCTTGAAGTGCCAGGCTCCCTTGCTCATTTTGGAGAAAATATGTACCAGATATCCTAAGTTGACTAGTCAGTTGTTTGTTCAGGTAAAATTGATGACCGTTTGCAACTCAGGTGCTTTTCTTCAAGGTTCCATTGCATCTTAGCACAAGAAGGTGCTTTCTGTGTAATTCCATGTTACCATACAGCATATTAAAATGATGTGAATTGAGGGGCTGGAATTTAATTTAGCAGTGTTACTTTTTCATCAAAGACATTCTTCTTTTTTTTAATCCTCTTGCAAGAATATGTTTCCATTGATTTTTAGAGAGAAAGGAACGGGGAGGGGGAGATCAGTGTAAGAGAGAAATATTGATCAGTTGCCTCCTGTACATGCTGCAACCAGGGACCAAACCCACAACCTGGGCCCTAAGCAGGAATCGAACTGGCAGGCCTTCCATGCATAGAACAAGGCTCTAACTGAGCCATGCAGCCAGGCCATCAAGGACATTCTTAAGTGAAGCCATTTTTCTTTTTAATTGCCGGTGTGTGGCCAGAGAAGAATACAAAGATTTCTAAGCATAGTTTGGTGCCACCACCAGCATTTTTATTCATTACTTTTGCACTGCGAGTACAAATAGTAATGCACTAAAAAGAGGGGTGGGGGCAAATAATGTTTTAGTATTATTATGAAAGGAGTGAGTATCAGTCTTAGAGACCTCCTGAAAAGGGTTTTGGGACTGCCAAGAGCCCTTGGACCAAAGAACTTGCTGTGCTACAGAAATATATGTATACAAAGATAATCACTGAAGCAGCACTTTTAATAACAAAGTATTGGAAACAATATAATTACCTAGTTCACAACCTGTCCCTGCTTATTGTTGGAGAGAATTAAACTCTAAATACCTACCAAGGCATCCACTGATGTTTACCTCCTTTCTTATGTACGTAGGATAGTATTAGTTATTTACCATCTTTGCAGGAATTTATCAGTTGCCTCTTGCACACCCCCAACGGCATGTGCCCCAACTGGGAATCAAACCGGCGACCTTTTGGTTCGCGGGCTGGCACTTGGTCCACTGACCCATACCACCCAGGGCTGTAAGAATTGAAAAAATAGGCATTCAAATAATTTTCTGTGCTCTGTGGTTCAGATGAGAAACCCCTGATTGATTCCTGTTAAGGAATGGTTAAATTGAGGCACATTCCTCTGAAGCCATTAAATAGAATGAGACAAATCTGTGTGTAGTGAAATTAAAAAATCATCATGAGAGTCAGTGAAAAGTTGAGAATAATAGAATATTTACAGTGTGATGCAGTTTTTGTCTTGAACAAATTCCAAAAGCAGAACCATAGCGAGTGATTAGTTATTTCAGGGAGACCTAGTAGATTTCAAATCTGCTAACAGATGCTACCTCTGCCAAGGCGAGCAGGTCTTGAATTAGGGGTAGGAGTTGAAGAATTCTGCTCTTTATCCTGTTTATTCCTACCATTGAAATTTTTTGATTTTTGTATGTATGTAACTATAATTGTGATGAGTGCTGTGAAGGCATGTAATAGGAAAACTCTTGGAGGAGTCATGGGAATCTGTCTGGACTAGCTCTCATCCTGCAGGGCTTTCTGCTTTGTAGGAACCTGCGGCGGATCCGGAAGTGTCAGCGTGGTCGAGAGCAGCAGGAAAAGGAAGGGAAGGAAGGAAACAGCAAGAAGAGCATGGAGAATGTGGACAGCCTGGATAAGCTGGAGTGCAGATTCAAGCTGAACTCCTACAAGATGGTGTATGTGATCAAATCTGAAGACTACATGTATCGGAGGACCGCCTTGCTCCGGGCTCACCAGGTGAGAACCTCTCCCCCCAGCCAGGACCAACCTACCCCAGAGGCTTTCTGTTTTTTTCTTTTCCTTTATGAAAACCTTTACTTTGATTTGAGAATTGTTAAGTAAGCTGGTGTATTAGGTTGTTAAGGATGCTATAACAAAGTACCACGTAGACCGTGTGACTTAATCAGTAGAAATTTATTGTTTCAGTTCTGAAGGCTAGGAGTCCAAGTTCAAAGTGTTGGCAGAGTGGATTCAAACCTCCGTAGGGCTGCCAGGGAGAATTTTTGCTTGCCTCTCCTAGGCTTTGGTGGTTGGTTGGCACCCTTTGGTATTCCTTGGCTTGCAGATCTCTGCCTTTATCTTCATATGGCATTCTCCCTGCATGTCTGTGTCTAAATCTTCCACCCAGTCATATTGCGTTATGGGTTCACCCTACTAACAGTATATAACCTCATCTTAACTAATTGTATCTCTAACAACCTTATTACCAAATAAGGTCACATTCTGAGGTACTGAGGGTTAGGATTTGAACATTTGAGTTTGGAGGGGGGCACAAAACAACCCATAAAGCTGGTGGCACTTTCCAGTGAAGATACTCGCAGCATTTACTTTCAAGTGGTGTTGCTTGTATAAAGCCTGTCTTCATGTGCTTTCTCAATTGTGACAGCTTTGTGGTGTACTTATGTACCAGGTATTAAGCCAGGCCCTGGGACTACAACCATGAAGTAGAGCATATAAGGCAGTGTGGTACACGCTACCAAGGAAAGAAACTAGATAAAGCGATCAAGGGTAACTGATGTGTAGGCCCAGCTTTTGTTGAGGGGGAGACCTCTCTAAGGAAGTGATGCGTAAGGCCTGAACAGTGACACGGATCCAGCCTGGTGAATAGTTGATCGTTGGTACTTTCTAGGCAAAGGAGACAATTGCAAGGCTGGGAGGGAGAGGAATGTGTGAAAAACTAAAACCATCATTGTGACTAGAGCCATAAGGACAGTGGGATGTGTGAAGTTGGAATGGTAGGTAGAGGCCACATTGCTTAGTCTTGTAGGCCATGGTTTGGATTTTGTTTGCAGTACATGGGACATTGTTGACAAAGATGGCTTGGACTGTGTGAGAATGGGACTGAGTATGGGCACAGAATTGGAAGGTCAGAGACCATTCAAAGACTATTCTTGTTCAAACAAGATGTGGTGGTGACCTGGCTAGCAGAAAGGTGGCAGTGGAATTAAAGAATTAGATAGACTGGAGATATAATTTAGAGAGATAATTGTCAGGTAATGATCAGTTTCCCATTTGAGCGGGGTAAGGGAAAGGAGAACACAAAGAAATGATGCCTGGCAGTTTTTGTTACTTGGTTTTGTTTGTTTTGCTTGAATATGTGGGAAGTTTAGGGACATCTGCTAATAGGAAGAGGTTACTATGTTTGAGGGGCAGATGAAGCACTGTTTTGAACTGATTAAGTTTGAAAGGACAATAAAACATTTAAACAGGAGATGCTGAGTGGACGGTTTAACATACTTCTCTCATGGTGCTGTGTGTTGTATATGTGTCTCTGATTCAGATTATTTGGGTAGCTGGGAAACCCGTAATTCATCCTTTTCCCCTACTCTGCCTTGCACGTGAGCAAAAATAAATATTTACAGGATGAGTAGGTAGGAACGTAAACCTCCACTGAAGATCTGCTGTGCCTGGCACTCTGGTGGGCAGGGTGGAGGTAATACTGTAAGGAAGACTGTTTTAAGCCACTGTTACTTCAGCCCTCCTGTTACTTAGAAGTGGATTGCCCTGCTGCTGATAGAAATGACTGGCAGCCACAACTCGAGTCTCATTTGGGGGTATTTTAGAATCAGCTGTATTGCTGATTTTAAAATGTAGATTGATAGAAACAAGGAAATCTGTGTTTGTCAGGTTCCCCAGGTGATACTCATGAACGCTAAAATTGAGAAACACTGAGCTTATCCTGCCCAGACCATGTGTTGGCATTTCTTTGGTGGCTCAATAGGTTCCAGCTCCTTACATGCTCTATGTTCTTACCCTCTTTCAATTCTCTTCTTTAAACATAGATTCGTCTTGTTGTTTCCCGCACTAACTAGTGGTATCAGAGACTTGAGGCTACATCTTTCCTTTGCTACTTTAGGAGAAAATTGGGCTTTGTATTGGGTTGGCCAGAAAGTCAGTTTGGTATTTTCCGTAAAATAAAAGACACATTTTTCATTTTCACCAATAACTATTGATTTGGGTATTTTGAGTTATGTCTGCTATCTCCTGCTATTGGGTTCTAGTGGGTAGAGGCCAGGGGTGCTAAGCATCTTCCAATGAATAGGACAACCCCACAGCAAAGTATTATTTGGCCAACATATCAAGTAGTACCAAGAAACTTCGCAAACCCTTCTGACAACTTTGCGATCAGTCACAGTACCTTCTCTGTACACTGTACAAAACTGTTGCATTTCAGTTGTGTTTTTACCTTGAAATAATAAAGCATAATATGCTGAAAATGTTACGTATTTTCTTCCACCTTCAATATTAAAATGGCTGCACAAAACTTCATCAGTTTTGATAAGGTTTTTTTTTTAAATGCGCACTGATATGGCAGCTGTCACAATACAATCTAACAAGATTGTTTCAAATGAAGTTAAAGACCGCTAAGCACTACTAGAGCCATCCATCATACGAAAAATACTGAATGAATTTTTTGGCCAAAACAGTAGTTGAAGGGGTGTTTTTTTGTTTGTTTGTTTTTTGGTCCGAGTTCATGGGTTTTTTTGTTTGTTTGTTTTTGCTTGTCCTGTTTTGCAGTCCCATGAGCGTGTAAGCAAGAGGCTACATCAGAGGTTCCAGGCCTGGGTAGATAAATGGACCAAGGAACATGTGCCCCGTGAAATGGCAGCAGAGACCAGCAAGTGGCTCATGGGTGAGGGGCTGGAGGGCCTGGTGCCCTGTACCACCACCTGTGACACAGAGACCCTGCACTTTGTGAGCATTAACAAGTACCGTGTCAAATATGGCACAGTGTTCAAAACCCCATAACTGCAAAGCCAGAGCAGATAACTTGAGGGAGGTGTGTGTGGGGCGGGGGTGGGTTCACATGCCCTCACACACACTGAAGAAACAAGGAAGATGCCTTTCAAGCCTCACTGGGCCTCTCTGGGACATGGCCACCTAATCTGTGCGTGCAGCCTAGCACCAAGTGGGCTACATGTAATAAACATGGGTACCTTACAAAGCCGACCAGAGCTGGAACTTTCCCCAAGGGGGTTCGGTGTTATCCTGCCCCAGACAGGGAAATCCATGCAAGCACAGACACGCGGCTTGCTTGCACACACCAGCAGAGCTAAGACTGGAGTCTCCTGGGGCCTGACCTTCGATGAGGGAACCAGGTGCTGTTCACATCTTTGCTGGATGGGCGTACATTGACGAACAGACTGGGGAAGGATGCAACGCCCAGATGTGTTGTAACTCTCATGGTCACTGCTCCTCTTCTCTCCCCTCAAAAGGGGAACAAAACTGGATTTGATTTTTTTTTTTTTTTTCCTGATCACTCGAGCACATCTAGAGCATCCATTAGATTTTATCTGGGATCTGCAGTTTGGCTTTGGGATTGATCATCTTGTGGATTTGATTCCTGACAAATCCCTTGCTGCCTCCCTGTTACTCTCTCCTCTGGTTATCAACCTCAAGAAGTTCAAATTAGTCCTTTTTAGCTCCCGTGGAACTGTTTTGTACCTGCTTCTTTACAAGTCTGCCCTAGTGCCATCCACCAGCTTTACTCTTTCTCTCACAAACACAATTTTAACTTGATTTTTCTTTTTTTTGTAAATAATGTACATACTGTCAATTTTTTATTAAAAGAAATATGCTTTGATGTGCTAGCATAACTGTTCTAGCTTCTTGTGTACCATAGTTCTACGTGGCTTCAAATTTAGTACCTATGAACAGGTGTGCAAGACATTTATTACACTTTTTACCAAAGGGAGTTACTGTTGTAGTACTTTTGTGTAAAACTTGTCTTCCCCTTGCCCAAATTTTTTTTTTTTTTTTTTTTTTTGTAAATAAATAAAGCTTGGTTCTTAAGGAATAAACTTGCAACCCCAGTCCCTTGTCCTCACCAGAGAACTATTATGAAGCAGGGATTTGGGCTCAGTTCCTTATCAAGGGTTCCAACAGGCATTTGCTTTAGTTAGTGGTCAGTTGCAGTTAAGTCAAAATATTCAAATTTTTGAAGCAGAATAGTTAATTCTTTCAGTATGTTTTTTTCCCTCATATTTTAACTATTGGAAATATGTGATATTTGGGTAAGTTGTCTAGCTATATAATTTGTATTTCTCTATAAATTTTTTCTTATCCTTATTGGAAATGGGGGTTAACAACTTAAATATCAAACCAGTATTTGAAAGAAGTATGTATAAGGTGTGTGGTATATATAATTGGGGTTGGGACAGAGAAGATTTGGTACACTTCATTACTAACTGCAGATGGAATATATATACATATATGTGTGCGTGTGTATATATATTTTTTTTAATTTCATAAATTTAAACTGACAGGCATTTAAACATGAGTGATTAGGATTTTTATATGTGGTCATCCTGGACTAATGGTGGATTTTCCTCCAGCAATCAGTGAAATCCCTCCAGAAATCAGGGAAAGTAATCTGTTTTGTGGGGTTTTATTTGCTTCTTATCCACCCCCCCAAAAAAAAAAAAACTACAAATTTTTGGTTTCTGGACTTTCAAAATACATGCTAGATTTCTAACTTTTGTTTGTGTGTATGGAAGGGGGGATGGCATAAAACTGTGAACCCAGAAATGTAGGGTTGGAAAAGAACCTTGTGGGAGATCCTAGGGTGAAGCTGGGGCAGTGCCTGACTTGGAGGTGGAGTTACTCCTCATACTGATGGGGAGGAGAGATCTTCAGGTTTTCCCAGGAATAACTCACATATTCTCCTCTGCTTACTCAGGAAAGATACTGTTGACCTAGGATTATGGGGAAAATTGATGGGGCCCCAGTTCTTACTGTCCCTGCTCAGTGTTATGTCCAGAGTACCTGCTTGCAGGTCAGGAATAGGATTTCAGGACCAGTTCAGAAGAAAAACCCAACCCACCAGTGCAACTAAAAAGAAGGGGGAATGTCACCTTCAGTTAGGGTTTTCACAAGTAACATTTTTATTCCCCTTGTCTTCTGACATTTGAGCTCCAGTCTCTAAACCCAGCCTGTATTATAGCTGGCAAGTTATCTTTATTTTCATTTATGTTTAGTATTGTGTACTCAGTCACCTTTCCTTGTGATTTGCATTTGAAATGTAAATACGACCTGGTTAGTATTTCTATTAAAATATCAGGGCTAATCCTGTGTATATATTTTTCTTACTAAATGATTCATAGACAAGAACCTGGCAATCCTAGGACGATAAAAAGTAACGTGAAAATGAAATCAGAGGTGTCTCTGGCATTAAGGCTTCTCTGAACTCCAGTCCTATGTGGTGGAATACAGTATTTTATTAGCACTGTAAATACTTAGTATTGTATTAGTACTTGAATGCTGTCTCAAATCAAAATCTTTATGGATTTTCTGGTGATGAGCAAGTTAGCCGTAAACATAAAATAGGTATTAGAGGAAGCTGAGGTTATTGGGGTGCGAAGCCCTCCCTAATTAATATCATGTGTATTCCTGACACCAGCTTGCTCTCTCTGTTTTCGAGGGAGCCAGAGGTCTGGCTGGTTCTGGAGGGCCAGGGGCTTCCCACTTACTGCTGAGGCTGAGTGATCTACTTCTGCCGTGCCTAATGGTCCCCTTTCTCTGTCCCGGGACTTTCGGAGAATGTAAACGTCAAACTTGACCTTTCATTTAGGGACCTGGCGAGTCGCCCACCAGCCCGGAAGAGATAGTGAAGAGCCCCGGAAGCGCTTCTTTTAGTGCCCAGCTCGCTGTGCAGAGTACCTGGGCTTCCGGGAGCAGCAGTGTTATAAGGAAAGCGTCCCGCGGCTGGAGGCACTTGTGGACGTTGGAACTTTTGGTTCCGGTCTGCGCTGGCAGCGCCCGAGACCTGGGAAGCGTACTGGGCATGTGGCAATGGCGGCTGCGCCGTTTCTGAAGCACTGGCGCGCTACGCTGGAGCGGGTGGAGAAATTCGTGTCGCCACTCTACTATACCGACTGTAACCTTCGCGGCAGGTGTGGCCCCCTCTCTCAGGGCGCTGGCAGGCACTTCCGCGCGCTTCAGCCTGCCTTTCTAGGGGTAAACCTAAGCTGCGGCCACCCAGACTGAGGGATGAAGTGCCCGCTCTCCGCAGACAGGACGTGGGCCTGGGGGAGAGGGTGGGGAGGCTGTGTTGTGGGGCAGCTTTCTCTGTGATGGGCTGTGAGGCTGCGCGTGCCACCCGCTGATGGGTGGGCGGAAAGCTGTCCTTCAGCGCAAGCCACACTGGCCCCTCCTGCTCAGGCTCTTCGGAGACAGCTGCCCGGTGGCCTCCCTCTCTAGTTTCCTGACACCCGAGAGGCTTTCCTACCAGGAGGCAGTCCAGCAGGACTTCCGCCCCGCGCAGGTCGGCGACAGCTTCGGACCCACGTGGGTAATGCCCAGAGGCAAGGCGCGGCCAGCAGACCAAAGGGAAGGTACCCCTCTGGGTTGGTTCAGTCCTAATGGCCACACCTCCGTTGTTGGCCCTCTGTCTTAGACAGCACTTGGGGCAGAGCAGCACCCTCTGCTGGGAACATCTCCCTGGTCCCTTAGCACGGAAGAGTTCATTTTCCCATTTCTCCCAGTTCATGGACTCCCCTTAAGAAAGGCACTCGAGGATAGATCACAGACCCCTGACGACTCTACCTCTTTCCATCACCTTGCTGCACATACCTTGCTCCTTCATTGTTAATCAAATCTGAATACCTTGTGATGGATAGAGAAAGTCTCAAGCCCCCACTGACCTTTAATCCAAGGACATACGATTTCAAAAGGATAGGGCTTCCACCCTGAGGCCCCCACTAAGTGGCTTTCTTGCAGGTGGTGGACCTGTTGGTTCCGGGTGGAGCTGACCATCCCAGGAGAATGGGTGGGTCAGGAAGTTCACCTTCGCTGGGAAAGTGATGGAGAAGGCCTGGTGTGGCGTGATGGGGAACCAGTTCAGGTAAGGAGCCTTGCCCTAGGGACAGGCATGGCCACATTTTAGCTCTGATCTCTGGAGAAGCCATAGCTGAGCGGCTCTGCCTGCAGGATGGTATCAGGACTAGGGGGTGGGATGGGGGGTTGCTACTTGGGTCCCTCTCACACTGGGTAAGTTAAATGATGGGTTTTGAGTTGCAACATAATTAGTGCTAAACCAACCCTGCTACTAGCTGCCCACCTCATTCTGGGCTGAAAGTAGTTATTTTCAAATAGTTCTGAATAATATAAAGTAAAAATTTAAGTCCTTTTCCCCTGAAGTAATGCATCTCTCCCTACCACCGCATCCCAATTTTCCAGATAAAACTAACCACTATTAAGTGTCTTGTTTATGCATCTAACAGTATCTTTATAAACCTACTTGGGTCTTTATGACCATTTACAGATTAAGAAGCTGAGATATGTAGAGGTTAGTTTACTTGTTCAGTTCGCACAGCCTTCATTCCAGTTGGACTTTCAGGACAGGATTGTTGTCCTATCTGTATGGCAAAGCCCACGCCCCCCTCCCTCCTTCCCTTCCCTCTCTCCCACCCTCCCTCTCTCCCTCCCTCCAGTGGCTCAGCAAATGTCTCCTGAATGCCCTTTCTGGGCCATGCCCTATTTTAAGCACTGAGAATATAGCAGGGAATGAGACAAACCTGCCCTTGACTTTATAGAATTTCCATTAACATACTTATTAAGAGGTACAGAGGCCACCAGAAGCCACATACAGGTCTCCTGATGCCTGCCCAAGACCCTTCCCATAAAACCAAGGTCTTTTCTGTTGGTGCCATTTGGTGGTCATAGTGCTGACTACCATGGGGGTTGGGCCACGTGCTACCAGGAGTCCCTGATTTATCATTCATGGCCTTTCCTAGGAGAGAGAAGCCAAAGCTGGAGACAGGGTGGAGGGTCTTGGACTCCCTCAGCTTATACTTCATCTGAACTACCCAAAAACCTCAGGCCCTGTCTCTTTCACTCCATTCCCACCAGGGTTTGACCAAAGAAGGGGATAAGACCAGCTATGTCCTGACTGATAGTCTGAGGGAAGGAGACCCCCGGAGGTGAGTGAGTCCCTGTGTTCTGGTTGACCAAGGCTGTGTAGGAGGGGACACCAGAGCGGGAGGACACATTAGTGGGAGCTAAGACCCAGAATGACCTTGGAAACACACCCACCTCCAAAACCATCCTCAAATCTCAAAGTTTGTTTTTTTAAAAACAGGATTTTTTTTTCTTCTGGCTATAAAAATATTTGCGTTCTTGTTGTAAATATGGACCTCCCATTAGACTACCACCAAGAGGTGACCATTACTCACACATCAGCATTCGTCTCAGGAATTCTTCCAGATATAGTTTTCACTAGTTGAGATTATATTTCTTTGATTTTTTTCATTCCATTTTATAAAAATGGATACTTATGACACTATTAAAGACTTTCTTAGACATTTATGATTGTATGTTATAATATTTATTGAGCACTATGTGTCTAATGCTTTTAGACACTGGGACTCTCATGGTGAGTAATGTGGTCTTCTACAGCAAGGGGACTCATGCATACTTATACAATTATAAAACTGATGAGGACTCTGAGAGAAAACACTGGGACCTCAGTCTGAGAACTCTGTTCCAAATATAGGAGGGGGCAGGAGGAGGGTCAGGGAGGGCTTCCTGAAGGAAATCGTGTTTGCTCTGAAGACTGAGTAGGACAGCACTGCAGCCCAGTATTCTACTCCAAAGAACAGCCCACCCTGTGTTGGCTAATGGATCTTTGCTTTGGGAGATTCAAACAGATTTTTAATATGCAAAGACGGTTCTGAGACCAGGGTAGTGCTTTGTAAAGACAGCTTTGGGAGCAAAAGGCTAAACAACAACATGATTCACACAGCTCCAGACTGAGCTATTTGGTTCTCGCCAACCATAATAGAGCTCTCATTGTCACCATGTGGGTTCCAGTTGGTGCTTCTTCTGTGACCCTCTTCACACAAACTTGACATATGGGATCGTGGAGGTGAATGGGGAGGGATCATCAGGATGCCCCTTAGTCCTACCTTCCAAGCCCCCAGAAGCCTCTGCCAGTCCCTTGACCTGAGACTGCCTTTCCACGTTTGTAGCCTGATCCTATATGTGGAAGTTGCCTGCAATGGGCTCCTAGGGGCCGGGAAGGGCACCATGATTGCAGCCCCAGACCCAAAGAAGATGTTCCAGGTGAGCAGGGCCGAGCTGGCCTTGTTCAACCGGGATGTCCACAAGCTCCTGGTGGATCTGGAGCTGCTATTAGGCATGGCCAAGGTACTTGATACCCCCACCCCACCTCATGGCTCTAGAACTCCAGACAGGTTCTTTCTTGAGTCAGATAGTTGGGACTCTGGGAATGCACAGTAGGGAGAGTGTTTCTGCCTGCCCTAGAGTTGATGTAAAGGGGAGAAGGGAAACTGTTGAGCAGGGGGACTGTAAGGGTCAAAGAGTTGGAGGTAGGGAAGAGCTCTGCTGAGAACCCTTGGGAGATCAGCTGGGGTCTAGTTCTGTAGATTCCGGCTTGCTTGAGATGGGGATTAAGAGGCAGAACCCTGCTGCAGGGCCTTGGGGAAGACAACCAGCGCAGCTTCCAGGCCCTGTACACAGCCAACCAGATTGTGAACGTTTGTGACCCTGCCGACCCTGAAACCTTCCCGATGGCCCAGGATCTGGCCTCCAGGTTCTTTGGCCAACGCGGAGGTGAAAGCCAACATACCGTCCATGCCATGGGGCACTGCCACATTGATACAGGTAGGGGGGCAGTTGGCTGGGTTGGCTAGGGGATGCAGGAGTGACCTTGAAGTCCTGGCTGTGCCCTGGAAGTACTGTGTGACCCTCAGCAGGTTCTTGCCCCTCTTGGGCTTCACTCTTCTCCATCTGTAAAATGGGGAAAGGAGACTGAACTGTGGGCTTTGTTAGTTATAGCTTCATTTATTCTTTCAACAAAATCTGATGCCCCATGTGAATCCATGCTAGATATTGGAGGGTAGGATTATAGAGACCGATGATCGCAATTGGGACCATGATGGAGGGAGGCACTTAACTCAGCTAGGTAGAGAGAATTCATGAGAGGCTTTGGAAAGGAGGTGACCATGAACTGAGTGAAAGGAGTTTGATAGGACGTGCAAGTCGTCAGAAAGGAAAGATGTGGACGTAATAGAGACGGGGGCTCAAGCACACGGGAGGTTAACTGGGGAGGGTCAGAGGTTCAATTCTGAACCTCCTGAGTTTGCAGTGTCTGAGGCTTATAGGAAATACACATTTTTTAACAAGCTCCCCAAGGTGTTGATTCTGATGCAGCTAAAGTTTCTGGAACACAGAACAAGGGCTTTCTCTGCTTTGCTAAGGTATGGGGTAAAGTGTGGGGGCTCTGGCTGGTAAGGAAGGAACTGAGACCTAGAGGCCAGGAGAGGCTATAAGTGCTCCATATCGGATGGCTGATCAGGCAAGGTTCATCTTGGGAAAATGTGCCCTCTGTTCTGGGATACCCATCAGTGCGTGTTAGGGATAGGGTTAACTTGCCATTCCTTAAGGGATCCTCTCTGAGGGTGTCAAAACCTCTGGGGCCTTCATTTCTTGACCTGTAAATTTGACCGGATAGCCCTAGTGGCCTCCCTGTCCCATCCCCTACTCCCACCTAGTAGGAGTGATTTGAAGTGGTAGCTCAGGAGGGATATCACAGGGCTTTTCAGGGAAAGGGGCCTGGGTTGGAAGGAGAGCTAAGAAGACCCTAGAGGCCCAAAGTGGGCCCAGTCAAGGTGCCAGGG
The DNA here is from genome assembly GCA_004026545.1 of Mormoops blainvillei. Lineage (NCBI taxonomy): Eukaryota > Metazoa > Chordata > Mammalia > Chiroptera > Mormoopidae > Mormoops > Mormoops blainvillei. Next base: position 120,369 of record PVJD01000356.1, on the reverse strand, counting down.
GAGAGGGACGAGGCCGAAGATCTGTTTGGAGCTGGGGACTTTGATGTTCTTTTTCCCCATCTAGCCTGGCTTTGGCCCTTCAAGGAGACTGTGCGAAAATGTGCCCGGAGTTGGGTAACAGCCGTGCAGCTCATGGAGCGGAACCCTGAGTTCATCTTTGTCTGCTCCCAGGTCAGAGGGACAGCCATGTGGGGACACCAGAAGCCCAGTAGGTCCAAGAGTGAGGTTCTAAGGTCCTCCCGAGCCTGAGGGACAGGGCTTTTCCCCACCTTCAGCTGTTCACTGAATCCCAGATTCTTGGACCTGAGTGGGGTTCTCGTCACTCCTGGCACAGCCTCTGCCCCATCTGCTTCCCAGGCGCAGCAGCTCGAGTGGGTAAAAAACCACTACCCTGGCCTGTATGCCCGGCTCCAGGAGTTCGCCTGCAATGGGCAGTTTGTGCCCGTAGGGGGCACCTGGGTGGAGATGGTAAGTGCAGTCTGTACACCATAAGCCTAGGACCTCCCTCCTCAGCTTTCTTCAGGTCCTTCACAACCCCTCTGTGGCAGCGCTTATTAGTCTGCAATTCCAAGGCCTAGGACTTGAAGGGGGAGGAGGGTTTCAAGCAAGGTGATGGGCTGTCTGCATGATCCAGCCAAGAAGCTCCGCCTCCAGCAGATAGACAGGTCTGAAACCAGGAGATCCACATTCCTGGGTGCTAGCTGTAACCCCTGGGTCAGAGCCATGGCTTCTCCTGATGGAGTGGGGTTGACCCTAGCTCCCACCTCTTCCCTGTCTGGTGCTGATCCCCTCTTCCCTCACTGCCAGGACGGGAACATTCCCAGTGGAGAGGCCATGGTGAGGCAGTTCCTACAGGGCCAGAACTTCTTCCTGCAGGAGTTTGGGAAGATGTGCTCTGAGGTAGGCTGGGAGTTGCTGTCCCTTTAGGCAGATTGGGCTAGGGCTTGACGTGGAGAGATGAGGGGCTGATTCTGGGGTCGCTCTGCCAAGAGCCTTGGTTCTCATGCCCCAGAGGCCCTTCTCCTGCAGTTCTGGCTGCCAGACACGTTTGGCTACTCAGCACAGCTTCCTCAGATCATGCACAGCTGCGGCATCAGGCACTTCCTGACCCAGAAACTGAGCTGGAACTTGGTGAACGCCTTCCCAGTGAGCAGAACCCAGGGGGTCACATTAGAGTGGGCCTGGGTCCCACCTGACCCATTCATCTTTCCCCAGGCTTATTCAGGGGTCCTGGACAAACCACCCAACCCCCACCCGGAAAGGGCATGCTTCTTCCAAGGGCACACTAAGGGCAGGGCAGGCCTGGAATGCCCAGGTTTGCCTCAGCCCTGACACTAGCCTCCCTCTGCCTCTGCCTGCCTGCAGCACCATACTTTTTTCTGGGAAGGGCTGGATGGCTCCCGTGTGCTGGCTCACTTCCCACCTGGTGACTCATACGGGATGGAGGGCAGTGTGGAGGAGGTGAGTGGGTTCCTAGTGGCCGAGGTGGGGCCAGGGAGGTAAGTTGGGGAAGCTGGGTGTCCTGTTTTACACTGAACCATGCTGACCTGCCCCGGCCTGTCCAGGTACTGAAGACCGTGGCCAAAAACCGGGACAAAGGGCGGACCAACCACAGTGCCTTCCTCTTCGGCTTTGGGGATGGGGGTGGTGGTCCCACCCAGACCATGGTGGACCGCTTGAAGCGGCTGTATGATACAGATGGACTGCCCAGGTCAGGCCTGGCCCACTCGCGGCCCTCACTGAGCGGCTCAGTCAGCTCTTGGCCTTGAGCCCTTCTTTCTAGTCAGACATTTGGCCCCACCCATCCACTGGGCCAGTCCTATTCCAGCCCTTGACTATGGGCTCCTTCCAGCTTCTACCTTGGGGTTGAGGTAGGGTGAAAGCTGAGGGTGGGAAGGAGCTTAAACTTACCAGAGAGAGAAACTCTCCTGGGGTTTCCAGAGCTGGTTTTGTGCAGCCAGCATTCTGGGGGCAGCTCCTTTCTTTAGGGACTGGATCCCTTGTCTGTCCTGGTATGGGTGGAGGGTAAGCCATGTGTCCCCCACCCCCGCCTGCCGCGCCCCAAGGCTAGGAGACCCAGGCTTGCAGTCTCCCTTAGGGTGCAGCTGTCTTCTCCGGGGCGACTCTTCTCAGCGCTGGAGAGCGACTCAGAGCGGCTGTGCACATGGGTTGGGGAGCTCTTCCTGGAATTGCATAATGGCACCTACACCACCCACGCCCAGGTCAGGAACTAGTGACTCAGCCAAGCGGGAGAGTGTGCTAATGCTCTTTATAGGGTCAGCGAAAGAAACAGGACAGAGCCCACCCAGATCTGGGGGAGGGGGCTTATGCTCCAGGGAGGAGCTGAGAGAAGTGCAAGAGCTGGGCCAATCAGGAGCCTGGAGGAGGCTTGCGCTGAGGGAGGGAGGTATTTGGGACATGTCACCCTCCTTATGTAGGAGGGCCTGGGAAGCCATCAGGTGTTCTGAGCTGCAGAGGGCTTTGGAAGGTGTTCTGGGATGCTTGAGCAGGTTCTAGACTCACCCTCCTTGCCTTGCTGGCTGGGCTCAGATCAAGAAGGGGAACCGGGAGTGTGAGCGCATCCTGCATGACGTGGAGCTGCTCAGCAGCCTGGCCCTGGTCCGCAGCGCCCAGTTCCTGTACCCAGCAGCCCAGCTGGAGGGCCTTTGGAGGTCAGCGTGGCTCTGCCTATCACCCACCTGCTGCCGGCCAGAGACCTCTGTGGCTCGCCCTCCCAGCCTTCATTTTTCCCACCCTCCTGGACTTCCCCCATCCCTGCCCTTGACCCCTGCAGGCTTCTGCTCCTGAACCAGTTCCACGATGTGGTGACTGGGAGCTGCATTCAGCTGGTGGCAGAGGAAGCCATGGGCCACTACGAAGGTTAGGCCGAGAACATTCCCACTGTTCTCTTCAATACCCAGGGCCGAGCCCAGAGTGTCACCTGTGGGTCACTTAGGTCATCCCAGACCCATTGCCCTCTCGTGACCAACCAGTTTCTCCTCAGATATCCGTTCCCATGGCAACACACTGCTCAGCACTGCAGCGGCAGCTCTGTGTGCTGGGGAACCAGGTCCTGAGGGCCTCTTCATTGTCAACACACTGCCCTGGAAGCGCACTGAAGTTTTGTCCCTGCCCGGGCCTGGTGGGGCCCACAGACTAGGTATGAGCTGGGGAGGAGGGGTTGCTAATGCAGTGGGAGGGGAGGCAACCAGACCAAGGGTCAGGGGCGCTCCCCTGGGGATCTCTGCCCTGAGGTGCCCCAAGCTGGAGAGTAGCATTAGTAGTATCCCCACATCCCAGAGAGAGGTTCCTGGAAGTTCGGGGAGGCTGCACTGATACCCAGTCCTCATCTGCAGCCCTGGTGACAGTACCCAGCATGGGTTATGCTCCTGCTCCTGCCCCCACATCGCTGCAGCCCCTGCTGCCCCAGCAGCCTGTGTTTGTTATGCAAGAGGTGAGTGCTGGCATTTCCAGGTGGGTCACGGCTGCCCTGGAACATCATTAACAACATGGGGGTTCTGAGCTCCCCAGACTGGAGCAAGTGGTGAGACTGGGCTGGGGTGGGGAGCTGTTGGTTGTGGGAATCCCCTGCCAACTCAGTGTTAAGGCCTCCTTCTGCCAAGACTGATGGTTGCGTGACTCTGGACAACGGTATCATCCGGGTGAAGCTGGACCCAACTGGCCGCCTGACATCCTTGGTGCTGGTAGCCTCTGGCAGGTGACAACCCCCTACTGCCCTCTTCCCAGGATCTTGCATGTGGATCCCAGACCCTGTTCTCTCTGTACTCTGGCCACAGCAGCCCACCAGTGGCTGTGGGCTGGGACCCACTCATGGAGGAGAGCAGGCTGGGCTGGGGAGACCCTTGTCCCCTGGGTCTGCTCACCCTGCCCTCACCCCACGTTGAGCATCTGGAGAGACCAAGGTCATACAGTTGTAAAGCACCAATCCCCATCTCTTTCCAGGGAGGCTATTGCTGAGGGCGCCGTGGGGAACCAGTTTGTGCTGTTTGATGATGTCCCTCTGTACTGGGATGCATGGGATGTCATGGATTACCACCTGGAGACACGGTGTGGGTTGGCAGGATGTGGTGGGGTGGGGCCATACACATCTGTTGGGCCCTCCATCAGCTGGCCCCAGCTCAGCGCCTCACACCTCTACCCCCCAGGAAGCCAGTGCTGGGCCAGGCAGGGACCCTGGCTGTGGGCACTGAGGGCGGGGTGCGGGGCAGTGCCTGGTTCCTGCTACAGATCAGCCCCAACAGTCGGCTCAGGCAGGAGGTTGTACTGGACGTCGGCTGCCCCTATGTCCGCTTCCACACTGAGGTAGCATGGTGGCTGCCTTCCCAAGGTGTGGCTGGTAGGGAGGGGCCAGCCCCAGGCCTGTGTCTTCCTCCCCTCACCCTTGACCCCCACCCTAGGTGCACTGGCATGAAGCCCACAAATTCCTGAAGGTGGAGTTCCCTGCCTGTGTGCGGAGCCCCCAGGCCACCTATGAGGTCCAGTTCGGGCACTTACAGCGGCCCACCCACTACAACACCTCTTGGGACTGGGCACGGTTTGAGGTGTGACATGGTTGGGCAGGGGGGCGCGGTTAGATTCTCCCTGGCTGGGGAGAGACTAGTGGTATGAAATAGGGTGGTCAGGAGGAGGAGGAAGAGCAGTATTTGCTAGTTCCTGACATGTGCGCTGGGCATTGTGCTCAATTCTTTATGTTTAGTTTAATACTCGGGCCCATTTGGTGGGCTAAATATTAATTGTCCCTGTTTCACAGATGCACTGAGGCATAGTTTGGGTGGTATGTTTAGGGCTTCCTATTGTAAGAGCTGGCATTCAATCCTGGGGTCCCCGAGCTTGCCTTCACTTCAGTGACTGGAGCAAAAGGAGGAAGGGCCACCAAGCGGGTCTGGGATGTGCCCTCCAGGTGTGGGCTCACCGATGGATGGACCTATCAGAACACGGCTTTGGGCTGGCCCTGCTCAATGACTGCAAGTACGGTGCATCCGTTCGGGACAGCGTCCTCAGCCTCTCACTGTGAGTGGTGTACCTGCCAGGCCTGGGGCCAGCACTGGGGCAGATCTTTAGGGCCAACTCCAGCCTGGCCCATTTCTGCCTTCCCCACAGCTTGCGGGCTCCTAAGGCACCTGATGCCACTGCTGATATGGGGCGCCATGAGTTCACATATGCGCTGATGCCACACGCGGGTGAGTGCTGCCTCGCCCCTTCTCTGCTTCTCCAAACCTCGGTTTCTGCAACAGCTAGTGGGGAGGGGAAAACAACTGCCTGCGCCTCTACCCCTTTCTGCATCACTCATTCCTTTCCGACCCATGCCCAGGCTCCTTCCAGGATGCCGGTGTTATCCAAGCAGCGTACAGCCTCAACTTCCCGCTGTTGGTGCTGCCCACCCCACGCCAAGCACCCATGTCCACCTGGAGCGCCTTCACTGTGTCCTCACCTGCAGTGATCCTGGAGACCGTCAAGAAGGCAGTGCAAGAGGCGGGGTGGGGTGGGGTGGGGCAGGGTGATGTGCCAGCTGCTTCTGACCTTGGCCCCACCCACTGTCCTCTTCCCTCCCCAGGCTGAAACCAATCCTCAGGGTTGCACACTGGTGCTCAGGCTCTACGAGGCCCATGGCAGCCATGTGGACTGCTGGCTGCACACATCACTGCCAGTTCAGGAAGCCGTCCTGTGAGTAGGGTTTGGGGTGAGGGTGGGAGTCCTACCCTCACGGGGTCCTCAAGGGGTCCTTATGGCCCCTCCTGTTCTGCAGCTGCGACCTCCTGGAGCGCAGAGACCCTGCTGGCCACCTGACCCTTAGGGATGCCCGCGTGAAGCTCACCTTTTCTCCCTTCCAAGTGCAGTCTCTGTTGCTAGTGCTGCAACCTCCCCCAGAACTGAGTCCCTAAGGGTGGTGACTGTGGAAAGCTTTGGGGGTTACCTTCCTGGCCTAAAGCAAGGATGTGTGTGACCTCTTGAACAATAAATCTTTGTCTCAGGAACCATGCTTGTAACTCCTGCTGTCTCCACTTAGGGCTCATCCATTCCATTTGTGGGGAGAAGGCTTTTCCCCAGGCATTTGGGGGCAGCGGCAGAATCTGAGGCAATCTGTGTATGCAGGGTTTGGGTTGCAGCCCCCATGAGAGTGGAGGTATGATGACCACAAAATAAGAGAGCATGAGATAAGAAGCTCCTCCCTGTGTCAGCAGGCAGAGGGCCATGGGCTGGGTGGGTCCCAGCTAGCCCCACTAGGAGGGGAGCACTAACTAGTCAGGGCCAGGCTGGGGGGCAGCCACAGTCCCTGAAGAATCCTGGACTGGAGGAGCTATGGAGCCTGGCCTGGGGCCAGGTTCTCCGCACCACCTATGAGGGGCTGTCCCTGTAGACACAGACCATCCTCTGACAGCCAGGGCCTTGAGGACTGGGGTGGGACTAAGTTTGTCTTGCTGGGGAGGTAGCCCTCATGTACCATCCCAGACCTTCCGTAGCCACCCAAGAAGTTTATCAATTTACATGTATTTTTTAAAATACAGCATTTTTCACGTGGGCTTAAAAAATGGGGATGTGGGATGGCATTTAAAAATCATAGTTGTGCGGGAAACAATCACAGGACCACAGACATCCGGCCCCCTTCAACTACTCCCTGCTTCCAGGAAGCCACACAGGCCCCCAGAAGGAAAATGTAGATGCAGCTAAGTGGCAGAAGTCCCTTCAGGCTCCAAAGATGGGGTGTCAGTCTTGATCTTTTGGGGCCTGCAGCAGCCTGAGGGGAGGACAGGTGAGGTGGCAGCTCAGACCCCAGGTTGAGGACTGCCCTGGCAGCCTTCCTCCCACCTTTGTCCACCTGTAACTCCTGCTCATACTGTTATCCTTTCCTTCTAGAAAGCCCCTTTTGGTGGGAGGAAGGCCCACCTGAGTTTGCACATCGCCCCCTCCTCTTTCGTTTTTCAGTGACTGGGAGGACTTTTGGATCCTGTTGGAGAATGGTCCCCTCAGGCTGCTGGGCTGCAGTTTGCGCAGGAAGGCCTCTCTGTGCCTTTCGTGTCCTGGAAGGGGCCTTGATTGGGGGTGGAGGGTCCTGGATGGAGGAGACACAGGTTCCTGAGGTGCTCAAAGAACAGTTCAGAGGTTGGGTAGGACCCGTCATTGCCCCCCCCATTGTCAATGGAAGGCAGCTGCCCAAAAGCAAGCCCTGGCAAGTGCGGCCAGGGCAGGGGAGAGTGCAGGAAGGTGTTTGGAGCAGGGAGTCATACCTCCATTCTGTCTTTGGAACCCCGCTGTGATCCCTTGGATTTCTTCTTATGGGACTTGCCCCCTGAAAGACACTGATGCTGGAGTTGCAAGGTCCTATGGCCCTGGGCCCTTTCTCCAGACTCCCACTTTTTCACTCTGTTGTGACTCCCAGGGTTGGAGTGGACACTGGGGTCAGCTTCAGCCCTTGCAGGCAACTCACCCATTCTGTTCTCTTAGCTTATTAGGAGTAGCCTACCTCTGGGTGCTAAAGGTCCAGGATCCCCCTAAAATGGAACAGGAAGAATTCAGGAATCAGCCTGGTTGGGGCAGGGGTCATTTGTCCTTGGAGAGGCAGAACTCACACCTCTTTCCAGATCAGTGTGGTTCCTCCTTGAGAAGCCTCTCCGACTGCCCCCTCCCTGCCAGGTCAGAGCCAGTGTCAAAAGCCACCCTGCCTTGGGCTGCTCTACTAGCTCTTCTGTAGAGCATAAGAAGGGAGGGGCATAGCATAGGAAAGGCTTAGACCCTCAGGGACAGTGTGACACTTGGGGGCCTAGATACAGATCCCATCTCCTGCCCACCTGTGACCCCAGATCTCTACCACACACGCCTCCTCAGGGACAGTGTGACACTTGGGGGCCTAGATACAGATCCTGTCTCCTGCCCACCTGTGACCCCAGATCTCTACCACACACGCCTCTTTGGGACCTCAGTTTGCCTGTTTGAGTATTAGGACCCAAACCTGGAACCAGATGGTGCGGCCGTGCCGGTCCCGCAGGGAGCTCATGCCCGCCATGCCGTAGCACTGCAGCCAGGCTCGAAAGGCTGCAAAGTCCTCCTTCCCACTCTCCAGACCATAGCCCTTGCCCCCTGTGGACAGAGGAGCCAGGCAGAGGTCAGAGGTCAGGCTGGGAGGAGGGGGACCTTGATGGACGAAGTCATGGGCCAAGGCTCTCCCTTCTCCAGCTGTGTGACCTCAGGCTGGTGTCTTCCCCACTCTGGGCCATGGCTTACCCATCCTGAAGAGGGGTTAACAGTCCTTGTGCTGCCTGTCTCATGGGCATCTTGGAGGACATAGACACCTGACAAGCGAGGAGGCCTAGTCCATTTAGCAACAACTGTGTCTGTAAACTTCCATTCCCCAAGCAGGGACCTAGGCCCAGAGAGGGGCAGCAACTGTTCTGGGGCTATACAATATGCCAGAGCAGAGGTAGTTGGTCATCCTTGCCTCCCAGGCCTTACCCAGCTGGACCACTTCCTTGGGCACTGAGTGGCACAGCTCCAGCAGATCTGGGTTCTGCAGCCTGGCCCTGATCTTCTGGCTCAGGGTCAGCTCCGGGCTCTGGAGAAAAGGCAGGGACAGGGTCTGGCTGTCAGCATGTGGTAAGGGCACTTAGAAGATGGCTGACCCCACCGGGAGCAGACCTTTTCTGAGCTTGGCAGAACTCAGAGATAGTTTATTTTCCTCCTACCCAATGTGCACACGTGCACACACATCGTAGAGAAGGAGAAACAAACTGAGGACTTGTTTGGGTTACAATGGAGACACCTGACTCAGCCCATACCCTGTCAGCCCTTGCTGATAGGTGAATATACCTCCCTCCCCTGCACCCTCACCGGCCTGTGCTGCTTCAGAGCCTCTAGAACAGTGCGGGCCTTCTCAAAGGGGGGTATCTTCAGCCTGCAATGGGGTGGAGGGAGCCATGCTAAGCAATGGGGAATGTAGGTACCCAGCCTACCCTCCTGCCCATGGCTTGCCTGCTAACCTGTATAGAATCTCTGCCCGCAGATAGTTGCCAATGCCATTGAAGAACCTCTGGTCCAAGAGGGCCTCGCATATGGGCCGGTCAAAGACCTTGTCTGCTAGGTTTCGTAACACATTCTCCCTGCAGGGACACAGCCTGAGCACATGGGGCCCATTCTGCCCTTTCATCCCCTCCCCCTGCCACCACCACCACACACTTTACCAATGGAATGGCAGAAAGGAGCTGGGAGAACATGTTCATAGGTGCAAAGAGAAGGAAATTAAGAGTCCTAGTTCCCCTTTTCCCAGCCTCAGTGCTATTTTGGCAGTGGGAACCTCAGTTTTCCTGTCTGTTAAATGAACGGCAACATGGAATTTGAATTCATTACAAAAGGTGGAAAATTCCAATCAAAAGCAACAAGTTCAAAGGGATACACATGAGTCTGTATCTGTGTGTATGCCATTAGAGTGCCTCAGACTCCAGACATTTTTGAGAGCAGGGTGGTCACCAGGACCTCAGATATGCCTGTAGTCCAGAGATCCCTGTCCAGGACTTTTGGGTGGTTAGATATGAGGACTTGATATTGAAGGGTGTATTCTTCTCAAGACCTGAAGATTTTAAGGAGGCTAGTACTAGCTCTGTGCAGCAGGTGTGTAGAAGCGAGTCCTGGCTACTGAGGGCCCCAGCAGCCCCCACCCCACCTCCAGGGGTCATGGCAAGACTGACTCAGTGGCGGGCCTCAGGAGCATATGAAATAGGGGACCAGAACATAGTATCTTTGGGTAAAAGTAAGAGTGGAAGGTTAGCCTGGGTGGCCAGCTCCCTGAGGGGAGCAGATTCCCACAGGTTTCCCAGCTATAGGACCAAGAACCCACTGAGATGCTCATTGTTTGAGTGAAACTTTAGAGCCAGCTGGAACAGAGTTAACCTGTGGCATGACTCCCCAGGAGAGGCGTGGTGGAGGAGTCCAGGACCACAGATATTTCCTGGGGGTGCACTTGGGCTCATGACTGGGAATGCCTGAGAAGGCCAGGGGTCAATTGCTTTCTAATGGAACCAGACATGGTGTGACCCACCCCAGTGGGCAGCATGTCTCCTAAGGGCCAAGTGAAGGTGGGCTGTCCCCAAAGAAGGGAGGATCCACCAAATTATACTCCAGACCTTTACGCCTGTGATTCTGGTCAGTTTGAATACTTTTCCTTTAGAGCTTTGCATGTCTGGCTCTCAGGCAGGCCCCAGCTCAAATATCACCTCCTGGAGTGGCCTTTCCTAATGCCCCTTGCCCTCACTCCCTAGCCAAAAGTCATTCTCTCCCTCTTGGATTTCTCAGGAATGTGTCTATATGAATTCACCTAATCTGTTTCCTCATCCCCCCCATGCCCTGCCTGAACTTTAGCTCTATGGGAGCAGGAACCACATCCATCTTGATCACTGCTTTACCTCCAACACCTTGAACAGGGCCTGGCACAAAGCAGAAACTCATACACATTTCCTCTTTAGAGGAAGGGAGGTGGCTGATACTGTGCCATCTTATGTGACATGCATCACATCCAGGTAGGGCTGTTACCCCTCCCACAGGCAGAAGACAGTCACAGAGGAGACCATGGGACACAAACCAGTGGGCAGGCAAATGTAGGAGATCACACCACCTGACTCAGAAACCATGTTATTAGGCAGTCCCCACCCCACCACCTTGAAACACTTCCTTCCTGCTCAGCCTCCCTCCTTTCATGTTGTTAAAGCCCCTCCACCTTTCTTCTTAGCCTCGTGAGGATGCCTAGAAGCGGTGTGGGGTGCTGATTCCAGCCTCAGCTCTCACAGTAACAGGCTATGTCCCCATGCCTTCCTATTCACCTCTTGCTCCCACCTCCCATAACAGTTTTGGTTTTCCACATCCCATAGCTCAGGGAGCTATGCCCTGGTAAGTATACTGTCTTGGTCTATAGAGGAAGGGACTGAGGCTCAGAAGGGCCTGGGATTTATCCCTCATTGGCCAACAAGGCACTAACAGAGTCAGGCCCAGATCCCAAGGCTTGTGTTCATCAAACCTGGGCGGACCCTACCTACCTGAACTGCTGGTACTCCAGCAAGACACATGGCCCACGTCCTGGCTGCCACTCACCCCCGAGGTCCCAGTGCCCGAAGCGGCGGATGTCCACGAAGCAGAGGGCAAGTCTGGGGCCAGGAGGAGCTGTGTAAAAGCGCAGATGGGCATGGGGTGGTAACGCATTGCTGGGTACTAGCTGGAAGGATCCAGACATACCAAAGTGGAAGATGAGGGCCAGTGGCTCCTGTGGGGGCTGCGCCCCAGGCAGGGGGCTCAGTGTCAGGCGAAACTCTTTGCCCCGGGCTGAGGCTGAGATGTAGTAGGCACTGCTCTCAAAGGGCACCTCAGGGTTGCGGCTAACCGGTGACTTCTCCACACACCCACCAAACACCAGCCCCTTGCATGCCTTGTTCACAAAGTGGCTGGCCAAGTGCAGCTCAGGGCCCTCAGGCATTCTGTGCCAGGAGTGGGCAGGCCCTGTTGGGAGAGAAGAACTGCAAGTTGTATCAGGTGTGCACCTTGGGATGTAGGATTTATCCACCCCTATTTTACAGAGGAGGATCTGAGGATCAGAGAGGACCCTGGACTGGTAGGTTTTGCAGGAAATTCTGGCCCATCCACAACCCTTGGCCCCCACCTGAAAATGCTGGGGAAGCTCAGGGCACTGGGGAGCTCCAATCTGGTTTTTTAACATCTTCCATGATGGGATCCCATGAACTCTTGCAGCTTTTAGAATAAAGTCCAGATCCTTCCTGGGCCCACGCTATCATCTGATTCCTAGGCTCTCCATCACTCACTTGCTCCAAGCATGCTGCTCTTCCCATCCCCACACCTTTGCCCCTGCTGACCCCTCAATCTGGGAACACTTGAGCTGCCCTCCCTGACCACCCTTCCAAAGTAGCCTCCCCACCTCCCCCAGGCACAACGTTTTCTTCATGGCACTACCAAATCTGAAATTTCTTACTGTCTATTGTCTACCTCAGCTTCCACTTCGTCCCCAGTGGAAGCTCAGCTTGTTCACCACCCTGCCACTCGGAACCGACCGCGTCTGTTGCCACAGTCGCTGAGGGAATGACCCTGACTCCACTTGGGAGCTGGGAGCTGGGAAAGCTAACGCTCAGAAGCTCAGCTGGCAGTTAGGACGAGTTAGGCCCGGAGTGTGGACAGACAGGAGGGGCTGCAGGTGTCTCGAGGTAAGTCTAGGCTGGAACCAGGTACCTGCGGGTGCGAGAAAGACAGGGTCGCCAGTAAGGTCTCCTCGAGCTCCAGGCCAATGTCCAGGATGGAACAGGACACTCCCAGGTCAGCGCCAGGGTCGAAGGGGTACCCACTTCACCTCTTCTCCCTATCCCTGCCCACCTGGTGGGGGAGGGGAGCTTGCGTTTTTCCCCCTCTCCTCGCCTACGCGGTAAGATCAAAGGCGCAGGTGTGGTCGAGCAACAGGGGAGTTTAGCCAGGACAGATCCCCTTTCCCCTCCCCCACCTTCGCGCCGCCCGGGTCCTGGCACCCGAAAGGATCCATCTGCGGGAAAAAGTCTGGATTCCCAATTCCGCTAAGGGTGGGCATGCTATGGCCGGCTGCCCCAATCCTCACCACTCACCCCTGCCGCCTGTCCTCGGTACACCCTGGCTCCCTTTTCCCCCAAGGTCCCCAAATCCCATCCTTTTTGCAATCTGCGGTACACACCCCCGATGTGGTCCTCCGCTCGGAGTAACCGCGCCCCTCTCCCCTGACCGCCAACCTGCGGCCACTAAAGAGTTAAAGTCGCGGGCGGAGCACGCTGGGAGCTGTCGTTGCTGCTCCAGCGCCCGCTGGGAAATGTAGTTCCTTGGGCAGGGGGCAGCGGCCTTCGGCGTGGGGACCCAGAGCTGGGGTGGTTCAGGGTGTGGGAAAAGTTTTGGAGCACTCACCTGTCTGGGAGGGCGGCACCGGCGAAATCCGGGGTCAGGTCCGAGGTCCCGGGTCACAGTTGTCTCTGTGCCTGGGGAAATCACCCGGCTAGTGTCAGGGTCGGTACTCCCAGCCTGAAACAGCAGCCAGGTCTCAAAGCAGAGACTCCTGCCAGATGTGCAGAGGGAGTATGCAGGTGCACGATAAACGAAGTCCCTGGGGACCTAGTGGTTACCCTAACTATCAACACACAGTCAGACATTACTTACAAACAGAAACATCTTTACCACCTGTGGGGGAGAAGTGCAGCCAAGCAACAAAAACAAAAACAAACAGGCCAAGAAGCAGGACCCACATCAGACGGTTCTGTGGGGGAGGGTCTCCCTTCAGTGATGTTTAGGCTGAGACCTCAGAAGTAGCTGGCAAAGAGTGGGAACAAGACAATACGCATGCAGGGGGGATTGGAGGAATCAAAACCGCCACCATGGCTGCGGGCAAGAGCAGCAAAATGCTGCAGCACATCAACTACAGTATGAGGTGCATCCTAAAACAAGGTGTTTCTTCATCGGCACCTTCAAGGCTTTCAACAAGCCTATGAATTTGATCCAATGTGATTGTGTTGAATTCAGGAAGACCAAGTCAAAGAACTCAAGTGAAAGAGAAAAGAAGAGAAGCGAGTCCTCAGTCTGCAGCAGCTTCGAGGGTAGAACCTGGTCTCAGTTACTGTAGAGGGATCTCCTCCCAGAGATACTGGCATTGCCCCAGTGCCACTTGCTGCAGCTGCTGGGGGCCCAGGGATGGACAGGCTGCTGGCAGAGGAATCCCTAGCTGGTGTTTCCATGCCACAGGGCCCTACAAGACTTACTGGGACAGTCCCTGGGGTTGGTGGGTCATCCTAACAGATGAGGACCCCACAAAAAGCACTGTTTCAGCTGCTGCCACAACCAGTATTGGAGAGACCTCAACCCAGTACCCACCTGGCCATGGGTGTCCTCTCCCATCTATGGGCCCTTGAGGGGCACCCCCTTCAGGAATGACGGTCCCATCTCCTGGTATGAAGCCTCTCTGAGTCCCCCAGTGGGGATCCCTCTGGATGAGGGACTTCAATGGGCAGGTCCCTTCCAGGAATGCAGACCTCTCTCCCAGGGATTCGGGGACTTCTTTGATCCTTGGTCACAGAGTTATGGCCCCAGTTCCCCAGGGCAACATTATCACAGGCTTGTTTGTTTGTTACACCTGGAGTCCCACCAGATTGTTTAGTTTCCCTTATAGCCCCCGCCCCCACCCCAGGGAATGTATCCACCAAAGCCCTAGACTCATCTTTGCCCTCCTCAGCTCCCTGTTTCCCAAATGACATTACATAGTCCTTTTATTTCCTTGTGGCCCGTGAAACAAATTTATAATAAACTTTTAATAAGGTATTATAAAAATAAAGATAACATGCCAGGTGGAAGGGATGGCCAGTGCAAAGGCCTGGAGGAAGGAAAGCAGTTGGCTCATTGAAAGAAGGCCTGTGTGGCTGGAGTGTAGCTCGGAGAGTTGCTGGGAGGTGAGGACAGACACAAGCAAGTTCAGGTGAGGCCTCAGGGACCTCCGTAAGGAGTCTGCATTTCATCCTGTGTGCTTGACCCACAGACATGATTTTTCCCCTTCATACTAGGGCTTCTGCCTCATCCCCCCATCATCTATTAATTCATTTGTTTTGGCAGAACTATTTTAAAGTAAAGTAAAGTATGGCATTTCATCCCTAATACCTCAACATACAACTCTAAAAAGCAATTTCCTACAAAGCCACAATACCTTTAACCAAAGACTTTCAACCTTTTGATCTCATGGCACACATAAACTAATTACTAAAATTCTGTGGCACACCAAAAATTTTACTGTTTTTGGCCTATCTGACCAAAAAAATAGGTATAATTTTTATTCATTCACAGCAGGTGGCTATTGTTTGTTGGCTGTTGTAATATTTTTATTTGACAATCTAAGAAAAAGAGGTCAGTGACCCTGACTGAACAGTCAGGTATTTCATGTAAAAATTCTTTGCAGCACAGCAGTGTGCTGCAGCACGCTGGCTGAGGATCTCTGCCTTTATCATACCTAGTAAATCTAACAATAACTTCTTAATATCATCTAACACCTAGTCGACATTCAAATTGGTCCCCAAAATGTCTTTTATATATCTGTTCAAGGCAGAGTCCAATCAATGATTATATGCCATTTTTACCCCTCATTTTCCATAGAGACTGTCAAAAATTGCCAATGCTGACTGTATTTCAAGTTGTCATGGCGGGGTATTGGGAAAATTTTTCACTTAGTAATGATCGCACCTTGGGTAAATCTCATTGGCTGCAATACTGCAACTGGACAAAGTTGGTATATAGGTCTCTTTATAAACATTTTTAATCTAGATGAAATCATCCTCCCCACCCTCCCATCTCACCCCCTTTTCTTTGTTTCCATGATACTGATCTTTCTGAAGAGTCCAGGCCAGTTCTTTAAGATGACCCATCACATTCTGGGATTTTCTGAATGTTTCCTCAAACATTCCTCAGACTTGTTCCTCTATCTAGTTTTTCCTGCACACTGGGAATCAGATCCAAAGGCTCAGCCACACGTATTCAGGGACACCTCCTAGATGCTGCTCTGTACTGCGGACTGCATCATATTAAGAGCAGGAGGCACCCAATAGCTGCTTGTCCCACTTTAGTGAGGCTGAAATTGATCACAGATGAGGCTGTGACAGCCAGACCTCTGGAGTAAAGGTATGTTTTACAGCTTCTGACCAGTAAGTAATCTGTGGAGGTGATTTCTGTTGGTTGGTCACTTTTTGTTTAAATTAAGGTATAATTTACTACAGTAAAATTCACCTTTTAGAATGCAAGTTTTGATACACTCATGGAACCATTGCCACAATCAAGAGATAATAAATTTTCATCACCACCCCCCCAAAAAAATCTGCCCATGCACCTTTCTAATCAACACTTTCACCCTGCACCCTGGCAGTCACCGACCTGCTTTCCGTCCCTGTAGTTTTGCCTTCTCCATAATACCAAATAAATGAAATCCTTAAGTGTGTAGCCATTTGAGTCTGATTTCTTTGTGTGTTTTCTTTTTAAAAAATAGGTATAAGAAATTCATTTATCAATTAAGTAATTATAACTTACTGGAATAGTACTCTAGAAGGTTAATTCGTGAGGCAGTCTACCCATGGAAACACTTAGAAAGCAAACCATTATGAAATGCTGTGTGTATGACACCTCTTTTTAAAATTTGTTTAAATTTTTTGATTACTTGATACCTCTTTTTAAAATATTTAAAAATTTTTTTTCAATTACCATTTACTTTTAATATTATTTTGTTTTGACTCCAGGCATACAACTTAGTGGTTTGTTTTCTTTATTTAAAGAATTATTTTTCAATTATAGTTGACATACATTGAGTCTGACTTCTTTCTCTTAGTATAATGCATTTGAGACCCATCCAGACTGTTATGCTTATCATTCATTCCTTTTCATTGCCGAGTAGTATTCTACTATGTGGACCTATCAGTGTGTTTATTTACTTACCAGCCAAGGGGCATTGGGTTGTTTGAGGTGGTTGTTTGGCACCACACAAATACTCAAGTTTTCCATCACATTCACCTTTCACCATGTGACTTTAGCATCCTTGATAATCCTGCCTCAACCAAGTATTTAATTGGGAGTCACAAAACGGTTGTTTTCTAAATCTGTCATTCCTTCTACACTAGTTGGAATTTTTCTGTAAAGAAGAGCTTTACCTCAGTGACTAGAGCTATTTGGTTATCTGGAAATACTAAAAGGGCAGCATAAATTCTGAATTCCTCCCCTTTAATGATTAATTTTCAGACTAAGAATTTTGTGCAATAAAAACATCTAATGGTGACAAATTAGGATTGATTTGGGGCTTTTGGGGGGAGGGGCAGGGGTTTATTATGGACTCAATTTCTTTTCTTTAATTATATTTTTTTATTATGCTATTACAGTTGTCCTGATTTTTGCCCCTTTTCCTCCCTGCACCCATCACCCCCCAATCCCTCAGGCAATCCCCCCACCATTGTTCATGTCCATGGGTCATGTGTATATACGTTCTTTGGCTGCTCCATTTCTTATACTGTACTTTACATCCCCATGGCTACTTTGTAACTGCCTCTTTGTACTTCTTAATCCCCTCACCTCTTCACCCATTCCTCTACACCCTCCTCACATCTGGCAACCATCAAAATGTTCTCCATATCCATGATTCTGTCTCTGTTCTTCTTTACTCAGTTTGGCTTTTTCAAAAGATTTTATTTGTTTAGAGAGATGAGAAAGGAGAGAGAAACAGAAGGAGAGAAACATCGATGTGTGAGAGGTACATCGACCAGTTGCCTCTTGTATGCCCCCAATCAGGGACGTGGCCTGCAACCCAGGCATGAGCCCTGACTGGGACTCAAACCAGCGACCCCTTTGGTTCACAGGTCAACACTCAATCCACTGATCCACACCAAC
This sequence comes from Mormoops blainvillei, assembly GCA_004026545.1. Classification (NCBI taxonomy): domain Eukaryota; kingdom Metazoa; phylum Chordata; class Mammalia; order Chiroptera; family Mormoopidae; genus Mormoops; species Mormoops blainvillei. The sequence continues at coordinate 102,948 of PVJD01000356.1, read as the reverse complement.
CAGGGTTTAGTTTTTTTTTAAATTGTTGATAGATTTGTATTTTTTGACATTTTATTGTTCATAGTTTTGATCTCCTTTTTCTTAAATAAGTCCCTTTAATGTTTCATATAATAATGGTTTGGTGATGGTGAACTCATTTAGTTTTTTTTTTTTTTCTGAGAAGTTCTTTATCTGTCTTTCCATCCTAAATGATATCTTTGCTGGGTAGAGCAGTCTTAGTGGAAGGTCCCTGCTTTTCATGACTGTGAATATTTCTTGCCTATCTCTTCTAACCTGCAGTTTCTTTTGAGAAATCAGCTGACAGTCTTATGGGGATGCCCCTATAGATAACTAACTTCTTTTATCTTGCTGCTTTTAAGATTCTCTCCTTATTTTTAACCTTTGGCATTTTAATTATCAAATGTCCTGGAAGTGGGCCTCTTTGCATCCACCTTGTTTGGGATTCTCTGTGCTTCCTGGATTTGCATGTCTATTTTCATCACCAAATTAGGGACACTCTTTCATTTTTTTTCAAATAGATTTCCAATTTCTTGCTCTTTCTCTTCTCCTTTTGGCACCCCTATGATGCAAATGTTATACCTCTTGAAGTTGTCCCAGAGACTGCTTATACTATGCCCAACTTTTGGGTTTTTTTTCTTCTTGTTCTGATTGGTTGTTTTCTGCTTCCTTACATTCCACGTCATTGATTTGATTCTTGGCTTCATCCACTCCACTGTTGTTACCTGTAAATTTTTTATTTCAATTAGTGTATCCTTCATTTCTGATTGGATCTTTTTTATGCTCTTGAGGTGCTCACTAAGTCCCTTGAGCATCCTTATAACCAGTGTTTTGAAATCTGCTTCTGACAGTTTATCTCCATTTCGTTTAGCTCTTTTTCTGGAGTTTTGATCTGTTCTTTCATTTGGGCCATGTTTCTTTGTCTCCTCGTCTTGGCAGCCTCTCTGTGTTTGTTTCTATGTATTAGGTAGAGCTGCCCTGATTCTGTGTCTTAGTAGTGTGGCCTAATGTAATAGGTGTCCTGTAGGGTCCAGTGGCACAGCCTCCCCTTTCACTCAAGCTGGGTACTCAAGGTGCACCCTTCTTGTAGGCTAAGTACACCCTTCTCTCGTAGTTGAGACTTGGTAGCTATTGGCAGATCAATGGGAGGGATTTACCCAGGCCAGTCAGCTGCAAGGGCCAGCTGTGACCACTTACCACCAACCTCTGCCCTCTGTGTGTACTGGCCCTCGGGTTTCCGAGGTAGTTCAGGCCAAGATCAACCCCACCCCATGTTTTGCTCAGGGCCACCCTGCCTGAGCTATAAAGCAATCTGAGATGGCTGCTGCTTGCGCTCGGCTTGGGGCTCACTGAGGCCAGCTGTTGCTTGTTTGAGAGCATTTAGGAATTTGTGCAGTATGAGCCTAGAGCAGCCATTCACATGGAAAAGCAGCTTGAGTGGGCAGGTAAATTGGATGGGGCAGTCTTTGGGGGATCTCCAAGTTGGGCCAAACAGTGTTAGCCAGGTTGATGGAGTCTCAGATATGGCACCAGCCTGCCGGGGGGAAACTTTGAAAAGGGACAATGGCCTCTGCTTACCTTGATGCCAGACACCTCAGTTTCTCTCTGTACACCACTGGTATTTTTCAAGCTGCTACCCTGGTGCTAGAGTTCAGAGGGAATGAGTCTAAGTGAGTCTGTGTGTGGGTTCTTTAAGAGGAACTGTTTGGGGTTCTAGAAGTTCTTCCACCAACTCAATCCCTGCTGGTTTTTGTAGCCAGTTGTGGGGGTCTAATCTTCCTGGCGCTGGAATCCTGGGCTGGGGAACCTGGGGTGGGGCTGGGACTCCTTGCTCCCAAGATATCCCTCCCAAATTTTAATCCACCACACATGGGAGAGGGATCAGCCTCAGATTTCCTTTTTCACATTCAACATCTTTATATGCATTGCAGCCCTTACCTCTCCCCCTGCCCTCTTTATTAGACATTAGAGCTATTTTAACATGGAACGCAATTCCCGTCCTTAAAAAACTCAGGCTGGTAAAAGAAACAAATGAGTAAATACAAAATTACAATGTAGTGTTAAAATAGCAATGAGAGAAGTGTATGTGGGATTCTGTAGTTAACATAGAAGAGGGAAAGCTGCCTGGGAAATGATGCTAATGTTACACATTTGATGGGACTTAGAATTCATGACTTTTTTGCCTGCCACTTTTTGTGTTTGTTCTTTTTTGTTTGTTTCCTTTTTCTCGGCCTCCTGTAGTCTACTTGAACAATTTTTTAGAATTCCAGTTGCTATATCTAAATTGTTTTTCAGCGTATTACACTGTAGCATATAACTTTGAAGTGGTTCCTCCACACATAGCAGGGTCCTCAAATAACTTTCGTTCAGTGTTGTTCGTATACTGTAGGGACTTAACTCTTGTTTATATCAATTAGCTTATTGTAAAATTGGTTTTGTTATATGCCATTTTACTTATAGAACCTATTGACAACGTTGAGGACCTACATTATACACACATCTAAATTTTGTCAATTTGCATGAAGTATAGAAAACTTAATCTCTCTTTACCATCTCCTGTTTATAATAACCTTAAATATTTCCTGTACATACATTGAGATCTGCATCTAACATTGTTATAGGTTTTGCCTCAACTGTCAAATATAATTTAAAATATTCGTGGGAAAGGGAAGTCTATTGTATCCATATTCTTACTCCTTCCAGGATTCCTTCATTTATCATTTCCTTTCTATTTAGAGATCCTCCTTTAGGCTTTTTGTTTTTAGGTTAGGTCTGCTGGTAACAAATTATATTAGTTATCCATCTGAGAATGTCTTGATTTCCCCTTTCATTCTTGAGTTTTCACAGAATATAGAATTCTGGTTTGATGCTTTTCTTTCAGGGCCTGAAAACGCTGTGCTTTCAGGGCCTCTGTGATTTCCAATGAGAAATTCACTGTTGTTTTTTGTTTGTTTTTCAAGATTTTATTTATTTTTAGAGCGAGGGAAAGGGAGGGGAAACATCCATGTGTGGTTGCCTCTCACGCACCCCCTACTGGGGACCTGGCCCACAACCCAGGCACGTGCCCTGACTGGGAATCGAACTAGCGACCCTTTGATTTGCAGGCTGGCATTCAATCCACTAAGCTATGCCAGCCAGGGGAGAAATTTACTGTTATTCTAATTGTTTTCTCCCTGTAGGTAAGAAGTCATTTCTCTCTTGGTGCTTTCAAAATTGTTTTCTTTTCTTTAGTTTTCAGAAGATTGTTTATGGCACGTATTTTGGGGGGTTTGACCTGTATGGGGCCTATTCTGTTCCTGGTGAGAGTCCTCTTACCTCTATAGTTAAAACACTCCATGCATATTTGGGAGTTTTGTTTTTTGGGTTTTTTGTCTTCTTTTTTATTTTTTGGCCATTATTTCTTTCAATACTTTTTTCTGTCCCACCCTCCTTCTCTTCACCTTCTGGGATTCCATGATGACACGAATATTAGATCTTTTATTATAACCCTACAGTTCTCTGAGGTCCTGTTTTGTTTTCGTTTTCCAAGCTATTTTCTCTGTGTTCAACTTGGGTAAATTTCTACTGACCTTTCTTCTACTGTTAAGCCCATGGAGATTTTTACTTTGGTTATTGTAGCTTTCAGTTTTAAAATTCTATCTGGTTCTTTTTATCTTCTACTTCTTGGCTAAGACTGAAGCATTTTCATGATGGCTGCTTTAAAAATTGACATAGAATTCTAATACCTGAGTCATCTTGGTGTCGGCATCAGTTGTCTTTTTATTTTCAAGTTGATTTTCTTAGTTCTTGGTTATGATGAACTTTGGGTATTATGTGACTCTGGATCTTAATCATCTCTTTTAAAGCAGGCTACTCTGACACAGTGCCAGCAGGGAAATGGGGAGGCTGCCTCCTCAGTTTTGGGGGGTCTATACCCTACTTAGCCTCTGCTGCTGTGTGGAGGGGCTGCACCTGCATGTGTGTGGCTGAAGTGCAGAGGTTACTTCCATAAGATTTCTGTCTTGCTGCGCCACTTCTTTCCTGGTCCTTTAGCTAGAGAGAGCAGACTTTTGTTGGAGATTTACTTCTTTTATTTATTTTTGTCTCTGTATTGGCATTTCCAGGTTGCTGTTTCTCTAGCACCCAGCCCAGGATACAGGAAGCAAAAAGAAAATCTAAGGATTACTTTGCTGTGTTCTTCAGGTCCTGAGGATCCTAGCCAATCTACCTTCTCCCTACCTTTCAGTCCAAGGATTGTAGGTGTACTTAGCGGAGGAATCAGGAAACGCACATCTGCTCCATTATTCCAAAAGCAGAAGTCCGGAACAAAGTCAGTCCTCATCCTTTTGATGCTTAAGTTGTCCAGTCTTTGGCCAGTTGTCTCCCTTTCACATGACTCATTATTCTTTGATTGTTTCCCAAGATGTTCTAGGCTCACCCTCCCCTGGCCTTAGAATTATTCTCTTCTACAAGGAGCCCTGCTTGGTTTAAGCCAGTCCTGAGAGGCCAGCTATTTTACTCTGCTCAGGCTGCTATAACAAAATGTCATAAACTGGGTGGCTTTAACATTTATTTCTCATAGTTCCATAATTTTTGGAAGTCTAAGATCAAGGAGCTACCAGATTCAGTTCCTAGTGAGAGTCCTCTCCTGACTTCTTGCGGTGTTCTCTGTTGGCCTTTCCTTGGTACAGGCTTGTGGAAAGTGTCTGTCTTTCTCTCCTTATAAGGGGACTAAAAAGTGCACATCATAAGGGTCCCACTCTCTTGACCTCATCTAAACATAATTACCTCCCGAAGACCCCATCTCCTAAAACCATCTCACTAGGAGTTTGAGTTTCGACACACAAATTTGACGTGGAGGCACATTCAGTCCATAACCACTCTTCCCAATCAATGAGTGGTTCAAGCATAGATCATTCTCTCTTCTTACGGAAGACAAGGCTCTCTCCTTTCTCTACCTGGGGCATGTGGCTTTGGGGCCACCGCTTGCTGCCAGCCTAAGGACCAGCAGAGAGGGCACAGCTAAGAGCTCGAGAGGACTGGGAGCTAAAACTCTGATTTTCCCATCTATGGCCAAGCTGTTGTTCCATTTTGGTCCTTCGTGTGCCTCACCCCTGACCTGCTTCAATTAGCAGCTTGAAAAGAGATGAGTGACAGGCCAGGGAGGTTCAAGTCACTTGGTCTCTCTCACAAAAACCTTTGATCTGAGCCTAAAAAGAAACCTGTGCACACACTCCTTTACACTTCTGTTTATTCTTCCTGCTTGGAAAAACCATTGACAAGTATCTGTCATGGGGGAGAGAAGACAATATTGGAAAAGTCCTCGGGATCCTTATGCTGAATTCTCACGTGAGAACCTAGAAAGCCAGAGATCCAGAAGGCCAGGCCTCCAAGGTCCTGGACCTGCGGTCATGAAGAGAATTTCAGAGAGCGGCGACTCAACATGTCTAGGGCAGCTCCATGTGGGCCACAAACACTCTTATCCTCAACCCAGGGAGCTCATCAGGGTCTGGGCCTGCTTCAGTTCTGCAGGGCAAGAGGTAGGCAGTTGGGCAGCAGTCAGGTAGCATCTGGGAGGGCTCCTAACCCCTCTAGGTACAGCTGAGCCTTACCTGCCAGGAGGACCTGGAACTTGTCTGCCGAGAGGGACAGGGCAACAGCCTGGTCTGGGGCATCTGGGGCAGCTGCCACTTGCAGCTTCAGGTGCACCATGGGCTCTTCCACAGACCGTAGCAGGCTGGAGCGCAGGACGTAGTCCACCCGCCAGCCCGAACCTGCCAGCCTATTCACTGCAAGATGGGGTGGGGCTCTCAGGCTCACGGCCAAACAGCTCTCAGCCCCTCAACTCAGTCAACCCTTCAAGGCTGTGTGGCCTTTGAGAAGCTTATTCCTCTGACCTCTGATCCAAAGGAGGTGTTCAGTAATTGGGAGCTCAGATTATCCACAGCAGATCTCAGAGGAAAGAAACCTGACTGGAGTCGAGTCCCAACTCCATGACTGTGACAGGTGACCATGTCCTCTTCTGAGGACAAGTGCCTCCCATGCTACATGCACATTCTAGAATGGACCCCAGGCCTCACCTTGGCTGGCTCGACACTCACCACGCAGGCTGCAAGCCCGTAGGTGCTCCTGCAGGGGGCTTTGCTTCTCTTCATAACAGCGACACAGGCAGGTTGCGTGTTCTGGGGGCAGAATGGAAGTCCCCTGAGTCACAGGTGGGTACTGGGCCTGCTCTGAGGGCAGGTCTCAGGCTCCTGGCCCAGAGAGGGCAGTGCTTTCCAGGCCCCCATACCTTTAGGCAGCCCCAGCTGCTGCAATTCACTGGACAAGGACTCGCCATCCACACTGTGCTTGGCCGCACTGGAGAGGATGAAACTCAGTACCGCCACCATGGCCTTCACATCACCCAACTCTGGGGAAGACCCATGGGTGGGTTAGGGGTGTCACTGTGGCCCCAGCTGCCTTTTTGTTGCCCTATACTATCTTCAGTTCACAGCCCTCAGGCCTCCTTGAGCCATGAGCATTGCTACTGCTGGCAGAGGACACTGGGGGCCCAACTGTCAATGTCTTCTCAGGTTCCTCTGCTGAAGCAGGTGGGTCAGGGTGGGCTGCTGGGAGGTGGGCTGCTGGGAGGTGGGCCTCTGTGCCAGGCCTCAGGCCAAGGAACCAGAGTTGCTCAAAGGTCCGTGGAGTCAGTGGGGTACTCACCAAATCTGGTGTCAGCAGTGAGCTTCAGGACTTTCTCGTACTGAGGAGGGAAGGAGGCCCTTAGGGGTGCCAGGTCCCTGCTTGCTACCCCTCCCTCCCCCCACAACCCGGATCCTGTGGTAAGAATGGGAAGTATCCAGGGAGAGCAGGAGGTTGATCGCCCACCTCCCTGGGTCTGGTACACTCTCAGGGCAGTGGGGGTCATAGGGTCGTGGGATAAAGTGTTGCTGGGCCAGGTACTCACATCAATCCCCTGTCCCAGGAGCTCCTTCAGTACCTGGCTGCACAGCAGCCTCAGCTTCACAGAGGACTGGGGGGGAAGGCCTTACATCAGCCAGACTGTCCCACCTCACCCCTCCACACTGGGGGGCCTGCTCAGAGGGTCAGCCATGCGACTGGTCATACAACATGCTATGATGTGCTGAGAGCACTGAGGCCCAGACCTCAGAGCGACCTCACCACCCTCCACTCCCAGAGCCCCCATCCACAATCCCTCTGTCCTCTCAACCCCCAAGAAGACCCCGTGCACTCAACAATCTTGGCAAGTGTGCTGATCTCCGCCAGGACCCAGTCAGGGCAGTCCAGATCACCGCAGAACCGGAACCTCTGCAAGGGAGTGAGGCAAGCAGTCAGTCTGGAGGGAGGGGCTGAGGTGTGGCCAAGTGTCTCCCACACTATTGTTCTTCAGGGACCCCTGCTCCCTGTTGAAGATGGCTGCCTTCTGGCCACTTGATCTCCCTGATTACCAGGCTGTTTAGAGAACCCTCTCCCTGACTCACCCTCCCATCAGACCTTGTTCTGATGCCTATCCCAGGCATTGATCTCTTCCGCAAACATCAACTGGGTACCTTCTCAATGGTAGAGCCCACAGAACAAAGTCCCTGGCCTCACAGCCAGTGACCTCTCTCACCACATTTCCCTCCCCGGCTCCGGCCACATCGGCCCCCCGTTGTTCTTGTTCCACCAGGCGCACTCCCATGCGCCTTGTGGCTTGCCTGCCCTCCCACTTCCTTCAGATCTCTGCTCAAATGACACCTCTTCTGATGGGCCTTCTCTGGCTATACTTTCTAAAATAGCCTCTTGCACAAGGAAATTTCAGGGGCCAGTGGATATGTTCATTATCTTGACTCTGGTAACGTTTTCATGAGCACATATATGTCAAAGTGTACTGAACTGTATATTTACATATGTGTTTCTCAATAAAGCTGTTAAAAAAATAAAATCACTCTTTATTATCATGCTCTAGCCCCTTAGGCTTCTTGCTTGATCTCCGCAGCAGTTATCACAGCATATATCACCTTTTATTTATTCTCTCCTCTGTTAGAAGGCAAACCCACTTTGTCAATCACGTCTTACCAATATCCTCCATTATCCCGATCAGTTGTCCTTTGTCCTGTCTGCCTGGCAAAGCTCTAGCCCACAGCAACAGACATGTGCATCTTTCCACACCTCTACCAGGGCTGAGAACAAACCCGGCAAACTGATGCTCTTCCTGCTGAAACCTGCTCACCCTACTGGGCTTCCCACCCGTCTGAACACAACCACCTGGGAACCAAACCCAGACACCTCTTTTCTTTTCCCCCCTGCATTTAGTGTCTGAGCCCTGCTGACTCCCCCTGCTTCTATCTCCATTCCCTCCCTAACTCAGGTTACCGCCACCTCCTGGGGGTCTGCTGACCCAGCCTGGGCTCTTTGCTCCTCTCTTGCTCCCTCCATAAGTTAGCCAAAAAGATCCTCTCAGCTTCCCGGTGCCCTCTTCTTAAAGTCCAAACTCCTTTACGTGCCCCTCAAGGCCCAGCCAGCTTTGGTCTTTGCTTACTTGTCCAGCCTCATCTTTCAACTAACCTCCTGTTTATACTCTTCCAGCTGGGAGAAATGCATTTATTTCTAGGAAGCCATGCTCTTTCTAGCCCCCACCTCCTGACTTCTAACTCCTGGTACACAAACTGCACTGCAGGATGCCAGCTCTCTTCCCTGCCCTCAGGCCCTCAGGATCCTTTCCTAACACTATGCTCGAGGTGCAGTTAGGTCGCTTCCCCTCAGGTCTTAATTAGGACTGCCAAATGAAGTCTCCAACTTTGCCCTTCCCTCTTGCAGCTGAAGTCTCAGTGCCTGGCGCAGTGCACGGTGTAGAGTACACACTCAAAATCTGCTGCAGAAATGAACGGATGGATGGGTTGGGAAGTCCCGACCCAAAACCTACTCCTTTCTGGCTCTGAGAAGAGAGAAGGGCCTTCTTAACACTGAAGAATTTGGCTCATTCTAGCTTAATTCTGAGCAAGTCGTTGCCCGAGTCCCACACGGCTGGAAACAGGCGCCTTTGGGAGGTCCTGCTGGAGCCGGCGAAGGCCCGGAAGGCCTGCCGCTCCGGGAGCGGTGGTGGTGGTGGCGGGGGCCCTTCCTTCCCGCCCAGGAAGCGCCGGGACTCCCGCCCCGCCGGCCTGTCCCGCCCACCCGACTGCGGAAGGGACGACGCGGGGGCTTTTCAGTCCCAGGCCTTCGGCTCGCACGACAGCACCCAAGGTGTTTGCAGAGGAGCCAGCGCGGCTCCCACATCTCCTCACACCCGCGCCCCACCCTTACACAGGGGACGGGCCACGAGACCTGGCGGCCGCTGCCCTGCCAGCCCAGCACCGCCTGCCTCGCATCGCCGAACTCTCACCATAGCGCCAGGAAGCCCGCCCGGGACTTTCTTCTTCCTGTAGCTTGGGGTCAGGTGTGGCGGAGGTCACGTGACTCCGGGGCAGGGCCTTCTCGGTGGGGCGGGGCCGTTCGCCAGACCCGCAGCGGCTGTGGGCTGAAATTCTGGAGGCCTTTATCGGTCTACGCAGAAACCCTCCCAGAAAATGACCGGAACCATCTCCATTTTAACGGGGGGGACCCTAAGCAGTAGAAAATAGGGAGCAGAAGCCGTTTAATTTGTTCGAGTTAAGGGAGCAGGAGCCCTGAAGCCAGGTGTAACTCCCATGAAAGGGGCCTCAGGCCACGGGTAAGTACAGCCCTTTTATATATAGCCGGGGCTGTGGCCAAAGCCATATATTTATTTTTTAAAAGATTTTATGTATTTTATTTTTGGAGAGAGGGAGAGAAACATCAGTGCATGAGAGATGTTGCCTCTTTATTTTTGGAGAGAGGGAGAGAAACATCAGTGCATGAGAGATGTTGCCTCTCACACACCCCAACGTGGCCTGCAACCCAGGGATGTGCCCTGACTAGGATTTGAACCTGTGACCTTTCAGTTCTTACCCCAGCACGCAATCCACTGAGCCCTACCAGCTAGGACTGAAAGCCATAATTTTATTTAGGAAAAAAAATTTTTTTAAAGATTTTACTTAGTTTTAGAAAGAAGGGATAAGAAGGAGAAAGAGAAATGTGTGTGAGAGACACATCCACTGGTTACCTCTCGCACACCCCCAGCTGGGGACACCTGGCTAGCAACCCAGGCATGTGCCTTGACTGGGAATCAAACTGGTGACCTTACAGTTTGCAGGCCAGCACTCAACCCACCGACCCACAACTGCCAGGGCTAGTATTTGTCTTGCAAATAAAGATTATTTGACTATTTATAGAAGTGCTTTTCAAATATTACAGTGCATCAAAATCACCTGCAGGGCTGTCAAAACAGATCACTGGGCTCCACCCTCAGAGTTTCTAATTAAATAGGTCTGGGGGAGGGACTAAAAAGTTGTATTTCCAACCTGTTTTCAGGCGATGCTGATGCTCCCAGTTTGGGGACTATGAAAACCACTAATGTAAGAAAATTAACTCAGAGGTTATACGTTAACTTACAAATATCTGTTCGATAAAAAAGATAACCCCTATATTACATGAACGAGTTTTGTCTAACTCAGCACACATTTCAAATGCTTTTCCAAGTGCACTATAAATACTTTTTCTCAAATTGTTCCTTGAACCAGCCTTATCATCTTACTGTTCCCTCTTTAATTTAAAAAACATTTGACAGACACTCCTTCCTTATTTGTATGAAAGTCATGTGTTTCATTCTTTGAAAATTAAACTTTGATATAATATACTAGTGCTAACCTAAAAACGAAAGGCCAAAGTGAGTGGCAACAAGCATTTATTTGAAATAAAAAAGAATACCTATTCAGGAATCACTGATTTAGGCATAAATCCAAATAGTGTTTCTATTTGGAAACAAAGGCAAGGGTATTTATGAGATTGGGAAGGAGAAGAATTAATAGAAGGAAGGCATTTCTATTGGTGCAGATAAGCTGACATATGGATGCTAATTTTAAACAATTTTTAATTTTATTTTCAGGTAGCCATCAGTCTGGTAGTCCTTGCAAACAGTTCTTTGGGATATAATGTTGGTTTAGGTCCAGTCAAAGGTTACTACTTTGACCTGTTTTAATATCCCAAAGGCTTGAGGCATAAGATGTTTAAGGCAGTTCCTCTGGGAAGGCAGCTCTGGCTCCATTTTAAAGTGGCTCTGTTTATTCTTTTTCACACTAGTATACTAGCCCTGGACAGCAGTATACAGAACTACTATACTTTATTACCAGGGGTATTTCTAGTAAGATCGGGAGCAGTGATGTGCTGTGATTTCTATGATCCAGTATTGTTGTAGGGGTACGTAGCCAGCAATTCCCACCTGGGGGTGATTTTGCCAGGAGATATTTTGCAATGCCTGGAGATATCTTTGTTTGTTAACTAGGGAGTACTGCTGTAATCTAGAAGACCAGAGGCCAGGGAGGCTGCTAAACATCCTACAATGCATAGGACAGTCTCCCATAACAATGAATTATACACCTCAAAATGTCAATAGTGCTGCCATTGAAAACTCTGTTCTAGACAAATAAGAATGCTAATGGTAGCATAAATATTGCAAAAGAATAAACTAGTATTTGTAAGTGACAGTCCATCTATGAAATCTAAGACAAGCACCGAAGAACAATTAGAAGTCAGTGAATACCACCTGGTCAGTGGGGTGTAGTGGAGCATTGCAGGTAGATCAGGCCCTCCAGGCCCGCCTGGGGCAGTGGAGTCAGAGACCCACAGATGCGCACCTGTTTGTCCCAGCCCCACCCACCTGATGGGTGAAGAGAGGGAGGCTTCACAAGGAGGTGGAGGCAAGCAGGGGAGCCCAGACCATATCCGTCTGACCTGCCACCCTGAGAGACAGCCAAAGGTCAGAGCTGGGCAGCTTGGAGAGCCATGGCCCAGCCTTAGTTTCACCTATGAAGGTGAGACCTAGGGAGGGCAGGGTCAGCTTAAGCCACTGAACCCAGCCAGAACCAAGAAACTCTGTGGCTACATGAAGACCCCATCCTTTTGCCCCACAGGTTGAGGTGGGAGTCTAGTGCAGCTTCTGGCCAGGTTATGATTTTTTGGCTTCTAGTGCCAAGGCCACCTCACCTTACACCCTCTCATCCGTAGTTTGCTGTTGTGCTGGTGTAGACCTGCATCAAAGGTATCTCCCTGAGGGGGTCTTAGGGGCTGGGGGCACAAGCTCCAGGGCCCAAGGTCATCTCAGGCTGAACCAGGTGGCCAGTCCCAAACAAGTCCTTGTATACCTTCTCCATCAGCTGGGCCTTCCTGCCTGTACAGCCATGGCTGGGGTCAAGGGGACTGTGGGGCCCTAGGGGATTTGGAGGGAATCCAGGAATGAGGTCTCCATGAGACTTACAGCCCCCAAAGCAGCACTGACACCTTCGGACTCACCAAAAGCCCCATGTCCATTTAGTCTGCCTCCTGAGGCTTCAGAACACCGGGCCTTATACCCACCCCACTCCTTACACTTGGTTCCCTGCTCAGGAGTTTGCTAAAAGGGAAACTGGTCCTATGTGTTGGAGAAATGTCTTAGGAAATCAGCTTTTTTTTCAGGATTAGTTCCACCTTCATTCATTCACTTACTCACCAAATACCCATCTTCCACTTCTCTATGCCAGGCCCTGGGGTGATAGTTCACGCCGAGTGCCCACCCGAGGATTTCCCCTTTTTTTAGAGACAGACAGACAGGCACACCCTCAGACCATGATGTCCTCTGGTCAGGTGTATGCCCAGGGCTGGGGGAAAAGGGAGGGCATCACCCATGGGAGCTGGTGGAGGGTGGTAAAGTGGAGGGTGGTGGGAGTGTCCGGGCAGCAGGTCTAGCTTATGAAATGGGTAGGGGCAGGGCCTGCTCTATCTGGAAGGCTTCCTGACCCTGCCAGCTATAGACCCTGTCTGGATCACAGGTAAAAGCTTCATGTTAATTTTTATAATGATATTTAATATATTTTAATTATATAACAAAACATGATTATTGTAATAAAAATCACAAAATACGGAAAAGTTAAAAGAACAAAAAAATTCAGTAAACTTCTTTTCTTTCCAAATAACTGCTCTAATTGTTACAGTCCCATCGCGAGAACAGAATGACCTGGACACCGTCAGGTTAGAGATGTAACTTTATTGGCCAAACCTTCTACCTGCGCAGGGGCGAACTCCCTTGTTGTTCGAATAGGGAGTCGCGCCTGGCGCTTACAGGCTGGGGAATTTATACAAGCAGGGCAAGCAAGCAGAGAACAGAAGCGGATGCGGCGGTTTAGCTATTGGAGCATTAAAATGCTGCCTAATTTCCTTATTGGCTGGAATAACTGTTGGTGGGCAGATTCTGAGGGGGTCCTGCTTTGGCTCAAACTTTTCTGCTCCCTCCACCTCCTGGATGTCTGCACTCTAAGATTAGTTGCGGTCGTCCCATCGCTGCCTAGTTCCTCACCCCTGCCGTTATCTGGGGTGTGGGGCTCTGATACCTCCTCCTCTTTTCCTGGTAACTTTCCACCAGCTCCTAACACTAATAATCCTTTCTGACTTTTTCCATGCATAAGTAACCATGACATAATAATATATGCTTGGTCTTTGCCTTTGGTTTCTGACACAGAGCTTCTAAATCCCTCAGAACTGGGTGATCAGAGCCTGCTTTTTCCTAATGAGGCAGTTCTTGGTAGGTTCCTGGATAGCTTCAGGATGGTGCTGTCTCCAGGAATGCTAAGCCTTCATGAGGAGCTTGGAGAGTGGGTGGAGATGCGTTAATTGTCGATCAAGTCTATATGACGAAGCCTCGATAAAATCCTTGAGCCACAGAGAGCTTCAGGGTTGGGAGGGTGATGCATCCAATTCTATGGGCACAGAAGTTCCTGTGCTCAGATGCCTTCCTGATCTCACCCTATGTATCATTTCATCTGGATCCTTTATTAGATAGTAAGCTGGTGAGCGTAAGTGTTTCCCTAAGTTCTGAGAGCTGTTCTAGCAAATTGTCAAACCCGAGGAGGGGGTTGTGAGGCCCTGATTTCTAGCCAAATCAGACAAATAGGTGGGTAACAAGGGGACCCACTACTTGGAATTGGCGTCTGAAGTGGGAGCAGTCTGTGGGACTGAGTCCTTAACCTGTGTGCTCAGAGTTGAATTGAGGGAGGACTTCCAGTCAAGATGGCAGCATAGGTAAACAAAGCTTGCCTCCTCGCAAAACCACATCAAAATTAAAACTAAGCTATAGAACAACCATCATTCAGAACCATCAGAAATTGAGCTGAATGGAAGTCCTACAACTGTGGTATTAAAGAGGAGACCACACTGAGACTGGTAGGAGGGGCAGAGATGCCGAACAGGCTGGTCCCAACCCATGTGTACATAAAAATCGGAAGGGCTATCTCAGGAGAGAGGGGTTCAAGCCCCACACTAGGCCCCCAAGCCAAGGGTTCCAGTACCAGCAAGATAAACCTCCATAACTTCTGGCTGTAAAAACAAGCAGGGATTGAGTCTGTGAAAGACAGAAACTTCTAGACTCCCAGGCAGTACCTCTTAAAGGGCCCTCACACAGACTTACTCAGACTCACTCCCTCTGAGCATCAGTGCCAGGCCAGCAGATTTAACGGCATTAGAGACATATGGGGAGGAACTGAATTGTCTGGCATCAGGGTGAGAGCTGGAGAGCAACTTTCTCTCAGACAGAAGAGCTGGCAGAGACCATTGCTTTTCTGAGCCCTTCCCCCACAGAGCCAGCAGGTGGGCACCAAATCTGAGACTCCATCAACCTGACCAACACTGCCCTACCCTGGTGATTCCCTGAGATCCTGCTCCACCCAACTTTTAGGCCCACCCAAGCTGTTTCCACTGGCTTTTCTTTTTATATTTTTTTAATTTAATTTTTATTGTATTTTTTCCCATTACCATTTAGTTCCCTTATACCCCCACCTCTGATCCAATGGCTTTTCCATATGAATGGCTTGTATTGGCCCGTTTCAGATTTTCTTAAATTCTCTCAACGAGTAGCATCTGGCTTCAGAGAGCCCCATGTCCTTTCACTAAGTTGCCCTAGGCCCAGCCTGGGTTCACAACTTGTCCTCTCCTGGGCACCTCTAAGCCCACAACAAGTAGCAGCCATCTGCAGATCACTCTTATAGTTAATGCTGTGTGATCCTGGACAGACCACAAGTGGTGGCTGACCTTGGATGTGCCAATAGCAATCTAGGCTCAACTACAACAGGAGGGTGTACACAGCCACACAGTGGGCACAGCTTGAGTACACAGCTTGGGGAATACGAGAAGCTGTACCACTGGATCCTACAGGACACCTACTACATGAAGCCACACTATCAAGCCTGGGAGATGTAGTAGCTCTACCTAATTTAAACACACACACACACACACACACACACACAGGGAGGCTGCCAAAATGAGGAGAAAAAGAAACATGGTCTAAATGAAAGAACAGAAAAAACTAGAAATAGAACTAAACAAAATAGAAGCAATCTATCAGGTGCAGAGTACAAAACACTGGTTATAAGGATGCTCAAGGAACTTAGCGAGGACCTCAATAGCATAAAAAAGATCCAGTTAGAAACAAAGGATATACTAATTGAAATAAAGAACAATTAACAGGGAACCAACAGTAGACTGGATGAAGCCAAGAATCAAATCAGCAATTTGGAACATAAGGAAGCAAAAAACAACAAATCAGAATAGCAAGAAGAAAAAAGAATAACAAAAAAAAATAAAGATAGTGTAAGGAGACTCTGAGACAACTTCAAGCACACCAACGTTCATATTATAGGGGTCCCAGAAGGAGAAGGGAAAGAGCAAGATATTGGAAACCAATTCGAAAAATTAATGAAAGAAAACTTCCCTAACTTGGTGAAGAAGATCGACATACAGGTACAGGAAGCACAGAGAGACCCAAACAAGATGGACCCAAAGAAGCCTACTCCAGGACACATCATAATTAAAACACCAAAGATTAAATACAAAGAGAGAATCTTAAAAGCAGCAAGAGAAAAGCAGTTACCTGCAAGGGAGCCCCTATAAGACTGTCAGCTGATTTCTCAAAAGTAACTTTGCAGGCTAGAAGGGAGTGGCAAGAAATACTCAAAGTGATGAAAGGCAAGGATCTGCAATCAACATTGCTCTGCACAGCAAAGATATCACTTAGAATTGAAGGACAGATAAAGAGCTTCTCAGACAAGAAAAAACTAAAGGAGTTCAGCATCACCAAACCAGTACTATATGAAATGTTAAAGGGCCTTCTTCAGTAAGAAGAAATTTTAAAACATGAACAATAAAATCTCAATAAATAACATATCTCTCAATGACTGAATCTAAAAAAACAAATAAGCAAGCAGAACAGAAACAGAATCATAGATACAGAGAACGTTTTGATGGTTGCCAGATGGGGGGGTGGTTCAGGGAGATGAGTAAAAAAGGAAGGGATTGAGAGGCACAAATTAGTTGTTACAGAATAGTTACAGGGATGTAAAGTACAGCAGAGGGAATAGAGTAGCCACAGAACATATGCATGACCCATGAACATGGACAACAGTATGTGGATTGCCTGAGGGAGTGGGGGGTGCTGGGTTGAAGCGAACAAAGGTGGAAATTTTGGGATAACTGTAATAGCATAAACAATAAAATGTAATAATTTAAAAAACCTAAAAATTGTAGAGCATTCAGCTAGTGTTGGGGAATTGGTTGGTGTGGGAAAAACCCCACACACTTGACGTCAGAGTGGGCTCAGTGTGTAAAAGGGTAGAGTTTTTGCTTTTAGCCACCATTAATATAAATGTCATAAAATGCTATCCTACCCCATATTTTGTGTTAGAACCTAGTTGTTCACTCAGCAGTGACTCAGGCCAGACTAGAAATTGTGCAAGGCCTGCCCTAGGTGCCAGCAGCGGTAAGAGCATGGGAAGAGGAGTCTTACCATGTTTCTGAGTAACATGGTAAGGTCTTTCCCCTCCTCAGAACCTCCATTTTCTTGGTCAAATTAAGGGCCAGAAGGGATATGGGTAGGACTAGATCACTTTCTCCAGGGGGAGGGGTCTTCCTGTTACAGTCTGTGTGAACAGATCCCCCAGAGTGGGGCAACAAACATGCCCTGCCCAGAATGTGTTGTGTGAACCTGGAAATGCACAACGTGACTTTAGATGGTATACAAACACATTGACTTTTACTGATACTGCCCTTTCTATTTATGGTAAATTATACTGATTTTCTACCTTCAGTATATCAGAATCCCCACAAGGGCTTGTTAAACCACAGATTGCAGAGCCCACTCCCAGGAGTTTCTGATTCAGAGGTCTGTGGGAGCCTGAGAATTTGCATTCCTAACAAGTTCCCAGGTGATGCTGCTAGTTCAGACACCACACTCTGAAATCCATGCATCAAGTTGCTTTTTAAATACATTTGTTTAGGTTTTAAAAATGAGTTGATTTGCTGCAGAGAAGACTTCCAGTCAAGATGGAAGCGTGGGCAAACAAAGTTCACCTCCTTGCATAACCACAGCAAAAATTACAACTAAACTACAAAACAAATATCACACAGAATTGTCAGAAAATCGAGCCGTATGGAAGTCCGGCAGCCAAGAAATTAAAGAAGGCACATTTCATCAAGACAGGTAGGAGGTGCAGTGATGCTGATATTCAGAGAGACATGGAGACTCGGAGACATGGAATGGGCAGTCACATACCCACATGTGGTGGGTAAAAATTGGGAGGGATACCTCAGGAGCGAGGGATCCCAGCCCCACACCAGACCACAAAACCCAGGGTTCTGGTGCCAGGAAGATAAGTCCCCATAACTCCTGGCTATAAAAACCAGTGGGGTAGGGTATCAGAAGAAACTGTTGGATTCTCAGGAGTCTCCTCTTAAAAGGTCCACAATGGACTTAAGATTTATACAGGTTCACTCCCTCTGGGCTTCAGCACCAGGTCAGCAGTGGGAAGGGCACCAGTGGCAGACAGGGAGTAACTGAAGTGCCCGGCATCTGGGCAAGTGCCATGGAACAGCTTCTTCCCAGAAAAAAATCAAGAAGCCAGGCAGTGGCATTGTCCCCTTTCTAACCCCTCCCCTGCACAGAGCCAGAGTGGTGATATCATATTGTAGACTCCATCAACCTGGTTCACACAGGTTGCCCCACCTGTGTGATTACCTAAGGCATCCAACTTACTAGTGTGCTTTTCTAAAATAGACCATGCTACTAAGACAAGAAGTCGAAGTAGCTCTACCTCATACACAGAAACAAACACAAGGAGCCTGCCAAAATGGGGAGACAAAGAAATATGGCCCAAATGAAAGAACAAAACAAAACTCCAGAAAAAGAACTAAATGGAGTGGAGAGAAGCAATCTATCAGATGCAGAGTTCAAAACGCTGGTTATTAAGAGCTTGAGGAATTCATTGGGCACTTTAATAGCATAAAACAAGACCAAGGCAGAAATGAAGGTTACACTGAGTGAAATAAAGAAAATTTTACATGGAACCAAAAATTTTCAGCTTCATCCAACAGTGGTAGTGGATGAAGCTAAGAATCAAATCAACGATTTGGAACATAAGGAAGAAAAAATATTCAATCAGAATAGCAAGAAGAAAAAAGAATTAGAAAAAAACAAGGATGGGCTAAAAAGTCTCTGGGACAACTTCACATATACCAACATTTGAATCATAGGGGTACTGGAAGGAGAAGACAGAGCAAGAAATTGAAAATTTATTTTTAAAAATAATGAAAGAAAACTTCCCTAATTTTGTGAAGGAAATAGACATGCAATTCCAGGAAGCACAGAGAGTCCCAAACAAGATGATCCCAAAGAGGACCACACCAAGACACATTATAATTAAAATGCCAAAGGCTACCCTGGCTGGTGTAGTTCAGTGGATTGAGCATTGGCCTGTGAACCAAAGGGTCACTGGTTCAATTCCCCAGTCAGGGCACATGCCTGGGGTGTGGTCCAGGTCCCCAGTAGGGGATGCGCAAGAGGCAACCACACATTGATGTTTCTCTCCCTCTCTTTCTCCCTCCCTTCCTCTCTGTCTAAAAATAAAATAAATAAAATCTTTAAATGCCAAAGGTTAAAGATAAAGAGAGAATGTTAAAAGCAGCAAGAGAAAAGCAGATAGTCACCTACAAAGGAGTTCCCATAAGACTGTTGGCTGATTTCTCAAAAGAAACTTTGCAGGCTACAAGGAACTGGCAAGAAGTATTCAAAGTGATGAAAATAAAGACCTACAACCTAAATTACTCTATCCAGCGAAGCTATCATTTAGAATTGAAGGGCAGGTAAAGTGCTTCCCAGACAAGGTAATGTTAAAGGAGTTCATCATCACCAAGCCATTATTATATGAAATGTTAAAGACTTATTTAAGAAAAAGAAGATTAAAACTATGAACATTAAAATGGTAATAAATTCACAACTATCATCAATTGAATCTCAAAAACAGACTAAAGAAACAAGAAGAACAGAAACGGAATCAGAGATATGGAGATATTTGGAGGGTTTTCAGTTGGGAGAGGGAAGGGGGAGATTGGAGGACAATATACCAGGATTAAGAAATACAAATTGGTAGGTACAGAATAGATAGGGGGATGTTAAAAACAGTATAGTAAATGGAGTAGCTAAAGGACTTGTATGCATGACCCATGGACATGAACTAGGGGGAGGGATTACCAGAGGAAACTGGGTACCAGGTGGAGTGGGGCAAAAGTGGAAACACTGGGACAACTGTAATAGCATACTCAATAAAATATATTAAAAATGAATTAATTTAAAGCACATGAATAGATAGATGTTCAATATCACTAACCTCTGGGGATATGCAAATAAAGACTACAGTAAGAGATCACTACATATCAGTTAGAACAGCTGAGTTAAAAAGTAGTGACAGAACACACAATACAATATACAGTTGATGTATTATAGAAATGTACACCTGAAACCTATATATTATTAACCAGTGTGTCCCCAATAAATCCAATTAAAAAAAAATAATGACAACATCAATTCCCGGTGAAGATGCAGATGAAACTGGGTCCCTTGTTCATTGCTGGTGGGCATATAAAATGGTACAGACACTCTGGGAAAAAGATTAATATGGCAGTTTCTTTAAAAAGTAAATATATAACCTTCTATATGACTTAGCAACTGCACTCTTGGGCAGTTTTCCAAGAAAAATGAAAACTCGTGTTTGCACAAAAACCCATCCATGATTGTTCATGGCATATTTATTTGTAATAGCCACAAACTGGAAGCAATCAAATATTCCTCAAATAGTAACTGGTTAAACAGTCTTTTACATCCATTATGAAATACTATTCAGCAATAAAGAGGAACAAGCTACGGATACATGTAACAACTTGGATGGGTCTCAAGGGTATTATGCTGAGGGGGGAGAAAAGCCAATCTCAAGAAGGCACAGAGTACATTATTTCATTTCTATAACAGTCTTGAAATGACAAAATTATAGAGATGGAAAGCAGATCAGTGATTGCCAGGGATAGGGATGGTGGGATGAGGTAGGCATGACCAAGGAGTAGCAGAGGGAGTTCTTTGTAGTGATCTGTAGTTCTCTCTCTTCACTATAGGTGTTTATGTGAATCTAAATATGTGATAAAAACTAAAAAATTAGTTCTCTAAATTCTTTAATGTATTTAACAGTTATTTGTTAAGCCCTTGTCTGCTAATTCTGCTATCAGAACCATTTATGGATCTGTTTGTGTTGACTGGTTTTTCTCTTAATTTTAGGATACATTGTTTTTAATCCTCACCCAAGGATATGCTTGTTGATTTTAGAGAGAGAGGAAGTGGGAGAGAGAGAGAGAGAAACATTGATGTGAGAGAAAAACATTGATCAGTTTCCTCCCATATGTGCTCTGACCAGGGATTGAACATACAAGCTAGGTATGTGCCCTAACCAAGGATGGAACCTGCAACCTTTTGGTGTATAGGATGGCACTCCAACAAACTGAGCCACTTGGACAGGGCTAGGATATATTTTCTTCTTCACAAGCTTAGTGAATATTTTTTGATATGTTGAACATTGTGAATATGCATTGTAGAGACTTGGATTAGGCTATCTACCTCTAAATAGCGTTGAGTTTTGTTTCAGCAGGCAATTAAATTACTGATGGATTAACTTGATCATGCATGTTGAGGCTTGGCTAGGTTTTGTTAGAGTGTGTCACTTTCCATTTTGCCCTTTTTTCTATTGAATCTTTCTTACTCCCAAAGCATAGCCTTCTAGGCCCTCTGGTGAATGTCTAAGATCTTCATCAAGGCCTCTCCACTCTGGCTGGGTCAGAATTCCAATGTGTCTCCAGCGTTCTGCGACCTCTGAAATATCTCTTTAGCTTTCAGTGCCCAGCAGCTGGTCTCTGCCAGGCCTGGCAGTCTCAGTCTTCACATTCATAGCCTAGGATTTGATCAGGGACCTGAGGAGAAATTCTATAGTATTTCTGGGGCTCCCTCTCTGTAACTCTATCCTTTCTGTTACTCTACCATACAAATTATAACACTCCTAAACTCCAGTATCAATTTCCTTTACCAAGCAGAATCAGCGCTGTACTTGAATTCCATTTCTGTGTGTTACCATTTGGGGCTTAGAAATGTCCCCCAGGCAGAATTGTGTGAAACTCATTTCATGTGAATCCCCTCTCTCAGAGACTATAACCTTGCGCTAAAGACATTTTCATACACTTTGTTCAACTTTTTAGTTTTATGATGGTAGGCTGTAGTTCATACAGGTATGCCATCATGGTCACAATTAGAAGTGCTGTGATTATTTATTCTATTCTAAAAGTAGAGAAGACAGAGACCAACAATTCCAAGAAAAATGAGCCAGATAAGAAAGTTCAAAGAAAAATGCAAATGCTCCTGACCCATGTAAGATGTTCAGCCTCACTGACAATAAGGTTCAAATTAAAACTGCATGGAGCAACTTTTACCTGTGACCATAATGGAGTAGCAAGGGCCAAGTTTACTTTCCCCCTAAAAACTAGAAAAACTGGATACATATGTGTATGTGTGTGTGTGTGTATGTATATGTGTGTGTATATATATATACACATATATATATATATGTATGTATGTATATAAGACGGTTTTAGGCCCTGGCTTGCGTGGCTCAGTGGATTGAGTGCTGGCTTGTGAATCAAAGGGTCGCCAGTTCAATTCTCAGTCAGGGCACACACCTGGGTTGCAGGCCAGGTCCCCACTTGGGGGCACACTAAAGGCAACCACACATTGATGTTTCTCTCCCTCTCTTTCTCCTTCCCTTCCCCTCTCTCTAAAAATAAATAAATAAATGTTTAAAAAGACAGTTTTCAGACATTGGACAATAGGTAGAGCAGAATTGTGATGGCTAAAAGAAAGTGAACCTTATAGTTTCCTCAGTCTACTGCTGGAAGCAAGTTAAAGGCGACAACACAAGGAAGGGGAATCTAAACAAGGCCCAGTTGTCCTGCTGAGTTGAGGAGGTGGAGATCAAAGTTTAGGAAGATGAAGGAGATAGAATTTGCGAGGCAGAAAGTGAGAGACAGCATGAGCAAGCACATTCTTGAGAGCTGCCAGCAGAGTCCTCAGATCAGAGCCCAGAACTGACATATGCTGATGTGTCCACATGTGAGGGAAAAACACCCGAAAGCAGAAGAGCAAACAACTTCCAGAGCTCACAAGAGACTAGAAATAATTCCCTTTTTCACTAGTCAGAGAAGGACACCTCCTGATACACAGAAGAGGATTGCCTTAATGGCGAGGCTCAAAAAGCATGACTAGAGGTTGCTCTGAAACTGTCCTAACAAAGCTTGAAATCAAGCCTTGAATAGATCCAATTTATTTTAAGTATCTTAAGTGGTGCTGGTACAAGGTCCAAAACTATTGGAAAATGGCAAAATCCAGCATCCACAACATAAAAATCACGACATCTATAACCCAGTCAAAAACTATGAGGAATGCAAAGAAGGAAGAAAATAGGACTTATAACCAGGAGAAAAATAAACAATAGAAACAGACCTTGAATGACAGCAATGATGTACAATAGTCCCCTCCTTTACCACGGTTTTGCTTTTTGTGGTTTTTGTTATCCTTTGTCTCAGTGAATTCATGCTGTATCCATGCTGTAGATGCTACCCAGCCATTAATCACTTACTAGTTTTCTAGGTTATCAGATTGACTGTTGGGATCTCACAGTGCTTGTGTTCAAGTCACCCTTATTTACTTAACAATGGCCCCAGAGTGCAAAAGTAGTGGGGCTGGTG
Organism: Mormoops blainvillei; assembly: GCA_004026545.1. Lineage (NCBI taxonomy): Eukaryota > Metazoa > Chordata > Mammalia > Chiroptera > Mormoopidae > Mormoops > Mormoops blainvillei. Next base: position 79,740 of record PVJD01000356.1, on the reverse strand, counting down.
ATTTAGATATACCACAGATAGGCATAAAGTGCCTCCTTCGAGTAAAAAGATGAGTACTCATCAAAAAGATGTTTTGAGAGAAAGACCACATTTATGTAACTTTTATTACAGTATATTATTATATTTGTTTTATTTTATTATTATTGTTGTCAGCCTGTTACCTTGCCTAATTTATAAATTAAGATTTATATGTAATAGGCAAAAAGATAGTATACATATGGTCCAGGATTATCCAGGTTTCAGGCACCCCCTGAGGTTCTTAGAACATTTTCCCCGTGGATTCATGGGGGGACTAATGTAATTGGTAGATTGGGACATTTAAGAACAACTATTATAAATATGCTTCATAAGTTCAAGAAGGTAGAGAAAAACCTTTACATGATGATAAGAGATAAAGGTATTTTAAAAATGGAATTTGTAGAAATAAAAATGTCGACAATCCATAAGATTAACAGTAGATCAGTCACCATGGGGGGACTAGGGGAGAATGTGATCCTGAAGGAAACGAACTTGAATAGAAGCCATGAAAAATGAAAGAGAGAAAAAAAGACTGAAAAAAACAGAAAGAGAACATCAGTAATTTGTGAGACAATGTCAATTTGTCTAACATACACATAATTGGAATTCCAGAAACAGAGAAGAGAGAGGAAGCAGAAAAATATTTGAAGAAATCATGCCCCCCAAATTAAAAAAAAAATTTAAAGATTTTATTTATTTGTTTTTTAGAGGAGGGGAAGGGAGGGAAAAAGAGCGGGAGAGAAGCATCAATAGATTGCCTTTCTCAACTGGCAATCTGACCCGCCACCCAGGCATGTTCCCTGACCAGGAGTCAAACTGGCAACATTTCCCTTTGTGGGATGAAGCCCAACCAGCTAAGCTACACCAGTCAGGGCTCAATATTTCCAAATTTGATGAAAACTGTAATCCCAGAGATCCAAGATCCTCAGTGAACCCCAAGAAGATGAAAATCACATCAAGGCATTTATCATTAAAAATTGTATTTTAAAAAAGTGATAAAATCTCTTCAAAGAAGGTAGAGAACAAAGGAAGAAAGATGGTATAAAACTTCCCCTCAGAAATTATGTAAGCTAAAAGAAAATTGATTGTTACCTTTAACATGCTGAAAGAAAAGAAAAAGTCATCCTCCTAGAAGTCTACACTCAGAAAAATCTTTTTAAAATGAAGGCAAAATACTCACTACTCACTGGGTGCTTCACTCTGGTCACCCAAAATTGGGGTTTCCCCCCTCTGTGAAATTCTGTGACACCAACTGGGTGTACTACAGTTCCCCTCAAATCTGACACTGTCTACCTGCAGAGACCACAGGTGAAGGGCTCTGTCTCACAGGACTGGCATCCCTCCCCCAGTTCAGACCCCAATCTCAAGACCAGGTTGTCACCTGGGCTTTTGACTGGCTATAAACCAGAGGTTCCCATGACCCTTCCTTTGGTTTGATTAATTTGCTGGAACATTCACAGAACTTAGGAAAACAGTTTACTTACTAGATGACTGGTTTATTATGAAGGGATGTAACTCAGAAAGAGCCAGATGGAAGAGATGCACAGGGCATGTTATGTGGGAAGGGGCATGGAGCTTCCATACCCTCTCCCTGGTTGAGCTGCACAGCTGAGCAGCGTGTCCTTCTTCCAGGGGCATCTGGACAGTGAGCATCTCTGTGTCCACCAGCATCATGAAAGCCTTTGTTCCCTGCCCCTTTAATTTCTGTGCTCTCTTTTAAGAAAAAAAAAATGAAGGCAAAATAAAGCCTTTTTCACACAAACAAAAGCTGACATAATTAACTCTAGCAGACCTGCATATAGGAAATGTTAAAAGAAGTTCTTTAGTCAGAAGAAAAATGATACCAGATGGAAATTTGGATTGCCACAAAGGAATAAAGAGCTTGAAATGATAGATATGAGGGCAAAAAAAAAATATAAAAGACAATATTTTCTCATTTTTTACTGTTTAAAAAATATTGACACTTTCATTTTTTACTTCCAGCCAAGATGGAGGCTACATTAGTAGTTACATTTTGTCTCCATGCACAACCAAAAGATGGACAACAACACATTTAAAAATAAAAAATAACCAGAACTGTCAGAAAATCAAACTGTATGGAAGTCCAACAACCAAGGAGTTAAAGAAGAAACATTCATCCAGACCGGTAGGAGGGGCGGAGAAGGGCAGCCAGGGCAGAGTGGATGCTTGGCAAGGCTGTGACTTGCAGACCGGGGCAGACAAGTCAGCGTCTGGAGGATTTAGTGGTCCCACATTTGCGTGTGGATAAACTGGGAGGAACAACTGGGGAGTGAGAGAGACCACGCAACCTAGGGTTCCAGCATGGGAAAAGAAAGCCTGAAAAGCTCTACTGGTAAAAACCTGTGGGGTTTGTGGCAGCAGGAGAAACTGCCAGCCTCACAGGAGAGTTCACTGGAGAGACCCACAGGGTCCCAGAACGTACGCAAACCCACCCACCCAAGAATCAGCACCAGAAGGTCCCAATTTGCTTGTGGGTAGCAGGGGAAGTGACTGAAAACCGGCCAAGAGCCAAGCAAATGGTACTGTTCCCTTTCAGATGCCTCCCCTATGTAGAGCACCACAAGGTAGTGACATGGGTTGCCTAGCCCTGGTGAATACCTAAGTCTCTGCCCCTTACAACATAACCAGCATGTGGAGACAAAAAAATATGGCCCAAATGAAAGAACAGATTAAAGCTCCAAACATAGAACTAAACCATGAAGAGATAGCCAACCTAATAGATGCAGAGTTCAAAACACTGGTAATCTGGAAGCTCACAGAAATGGCTGAGTATGGTTGCAAAATGGAGGAAAAAGTGAAGGCTACACAAAGTGAAATAAAGCAAAATATACAGGGAATCAACAGTGAAGGGAAGGAAACCGGGACTCAAAGCAACGATTTGGAGCAGAAAGAAGAAATAAACATTCAACCAGAACAGAATGAAGAAACAAGAATTCAAAAAAAATGAGGAGAGGCTTAGGAATCTCCGGGATGACTTTAAACTCTCCAACATCTGAATCACAGGGGTGCCAGAAGGAGAAGAGGAAGAGCAAGACATTGAAAACTTATTTGAAAAAAATAATGAAGGAGAACTTCCCCAATATGACAAAGGAAATAGACTTCCAGGAAGGCCAGGCAGCTCAGAGAGTCCCAAAGAAGTTGGACCCAAGGATGCACAAACCAAGGCACATCATCATTACATAACCCAAGATTAAAGATAAGGAGAGAATCTCAAAAGCAGCAAGAGAAAAGGAGTCAGTTACCTACAAAGGAGTTCCCATAAAGACTAGCAGCTGATTTCTCAATAGACACTTTACAGGCAAGAAGGGGTTGAAAAGAACTATTCCAAGTCATGAAAGGCAAGGACCTACATCTAAGATTACTCTATCCAGCAAAGCTACCATTTAGAATGGAAGGGCAGATAAAGTGCTTCCCAGATAAAGTAAAGTTAAAGGAGTTCATCATCACCCAGCCCTTATTGTATTGTGAAAGGGATTTATCTAAGAAAAAGAAGATGATAAAAAATATGAACAGTGAAATGAAAACAAACTCACAACTATCAACAACTGAACCTAAAACAACTAAAGAAACAACTAGAACGGGAACAGAGTCATAGAAATGGAGATCACATGGAGGGTTATCAGTGGGGAGGGAGAGGAGGGAGAATGGGGGAAAAGGTACAGGGAATAAGAAGCATAAATGATAGGTACAAAATAGACAGGGGGAGGTTAAGAATAGTACAGGAAATGGAGAAACCAAAGAACTTATATGTACGACCCATGGACATGAACTACGGTAGGGAATGCTGGGGGCAGAGGGGATGAAGGGTGGAGGGGAATAAAGGGGAGAAAACATGGGACAACTGTAATAGCATAATCAATAAAATATATTTTTAAAATATTGACAGTTTAAAGCAAAAATAATAATATATTATGGGGTTTATAACAACTGTAGAAGTAAAATGATAAGTAGCGCAAAGGACGAAGCGCATGGGAGTACGCTTTTGTGAGGCAGCAGTTACTGCTCGGGGCAGCAAAAATCTCTGTGGTCACACCTGGGGTGCTGGAGTGCCTCTGGCAGTGGGGAGGGGCAGTTTCTGAGACTTCCACTTGGCCCTTTTACTATAATGGCTCATTTCCCCGGGTCAAGGAGTAATGTGTGCATACCTACCTCAATCACATTAGGGAGAAGAAAGTTAGCAACAGGTAGGGCTAAGGCCCCACTGGATCCATGTGAGATTGTCTTCATTCAGGGCTCCATTTATTGTCTAGCCTCCACATGTCCGCTCTTAGCTGAGGGCCAAGATGGCATTGTGTATGTCATGGTGCCAGTGTCAGCTCCAGTCCTATATTAATATACTTCGAAAGATCTGGGTATTCCCTTTCACCAGATATGGTTACTTTGGTAAGTGAACACAGATCCCTTTTGAGAAGGATTGAGGTAATATTTATTAAATATACCTGTGGTAATATTGCAAGACCTTTTCTCGAGAATACCCAGCCTCTGCTACAATCAATGGGATAGAGATCTCAATCATCTCAGTCTGGAAACTGGGCAAGGGGTTGCAATTTTTTGATATGTCTCAGAAATATCATGAGCTTCAGCCAACATCCAGATCTGCAGACCGAGGCACTCTGGCTTTTGCTCCACCCATGCTGACAGGTGTTCATTACAGCCACCTTTCCTCTAATGGTTAAATGGTGCCACCTGGCTCTGCTATCCTGGTGTCCCCATCCAATCATCCCCAGTGACACTAAGAGGGCTGGTTTCCTGGCAGCATCTCCTACTATCAAGCTTGGCCCACAAAGAATTAGGTGCCCCTGTCACTATTGTCTTTCTTAGTAACTAGAGAGGGGCATTCCCCTGAGCCCTCTGTGGCAGTGATTTCAACCATGTGCCACAAGAATTTTTAAACCATGCAGTACCTGACTATTTAGCCAGGAGCACTGACCTCTTTTCTCTTAGGTTGTCAAATTAAAAAATGACAATAGCCAACACAACAATAGCCATCCTATGTGAATTTATCAAACTTATACCTATTTTTTTGTCAGATTGACAAAACATTTTTTTGGTGTGCAGCAGAATTTTATTTTACTTTTTAAAAGATTTTATTTATTTATTTTTAGAGAGGGGGGAAAGAGGGGAGAAAGAGAGGGAGAGAAACATCAATGTGTGTTTGCCTCCCTGGGGACCTGGATCGCAACCCAGGCATCTGCCCCGACTGGGAATTGAACCAGTGAAACCTTGGTTTGCAGGCCAGTACTCAATCCACTGAGCCACACCAGCCACGACCAGAATTTTAGTAATTAGTTTGTGCTCCATGAGATTAAGAAAAAAAAAAGTTTAAAAATTGCTGCTCTATAGGAATATAGTCAAGTGGTGGTTTCCCTGCTTGCATGAATAAAACCATTCTAACATTCCTATCTCCCTGAACCTCTAACTCCTTTCTTCGGGACACTTTGGGAAGGCAGTTGTACAATATCTGCCTAAGCAACCATTGTGCCTCTGCCTCAGGGAGTCATACTGGCAAGTGTTAGAGCTCCAGGTGCCCTTGCCAGGACATTGAATCCTTAGTTACAAGTGAATGCTCCAAAGTCCATAAATTCTCATGTATACAACCTCTTATTCTACTCTTGGTCCAACATCCTTATCTTCTCCTTCACCTCTGACAGGTTCTTCCAGTTCGTACTTGAAAGCTCTTACAATTCTTGGTAAATGGAGCATTTCACCCTGAGCAGGATCTGTGTCATACTAGTGATCTTGGGCTGTGATGAGGACTTACCCTAGTTACTGCTCTGCTAGTTAGTGATGCAATGTGTGGTTGCATCACTCTGAATGGTATCTGCCTCAGAGAAGTCCTTTGCTTAGTCTCCGGGCAGAGGTAGGTTGATCTCCTCTTGCAAGGAGGGGGCTTTGGTGCTTCTAACCCACAGCATTCAGGGGAAACTGGAGGTTCAAGATTCCCACATATATCCACTCGAATGTCCCCATACCAGGTATCAGGATCCCATTACTTTTCTATCAGGAACTCTGAATTTAGGACAGAACACACATTATAGTTGATAATTCAGCCTCTTTTGCAGTTCTGCCACCCTTATGATGCAATTCCATGTCTGATTTCCTGCCTATTCCACCCCTTCAGCGGAAGGAGAAGAGAGTTTCTTTAAATCCTTTCTTTGGCTTTGAAGAGCCAAAGATGGAATATTGTAAGCATCAAAAAGAACTGGAATGAATTGAAACACATCAAATATGTTAACAATCTATTAGTGCTCTGAGTTGATAGTTCTCTAGTCAAGCCTGTCATTCTCTATACCTAGAGGAAAATAAGTGATCACCTTTGGAGGATGCTAGTGTACCAACTTTTAGCCTAAAAACTGATAAGTAAAGGGAAAGAATCAAGTAATTTTTCTGCCTTTCTTATACAAGCTATACTTTAGGGTTACTAAATGTGAGAGTTAATGAAGGAAAATTCTTTTTATATTGTAGAAAAATACACATAGCATTTACCATCTTCACCATTTTTAAGTGTCCACATTTTCCTATCCACATTGTTGTGCAGCCAGTACCACCATCCGACTCCATGACTCTTTTTACTGTGTGAAACCGAAAGTCTGTCCCCACTAAACAGTAATAACCCATTTCCCTCTTCCCCCAGCCCCTTGCAGCCGCCATTCTACTTTCTGTCTCTATGATTTTGACTACTCCAAGTATCTCATGTAGGTGGAATCATTGTCTATTTGTGACTGGCTTATTTTACTTAGCATAATGTCCTAAAGTTTCTCCATAGTACAGCATGTGTCAGAATTTTCTTTTTTATACGGCTTAATAATATCACATTGTATGTATATACCACATGTTGCTTATCCACTCATCTGTTAATACCTGGATTGTTTTCACATTTAAGCTTTTGTGAATAATACTGCTATGAACATGGGTATGCAAAAATCTCTTTGAGGCTTTGCTTTCAGTTTTTGGATATATACCCAGAAGTGGAATTGCTGGATTATATTTTAATTTTTGAGGAGCAGTTATAGTGTTTTCCATATCAGCTATACCATTTTACACTCCCACCAACAATTTACAAGGGTCCCAAAGTCCACATCATCTCTAACACTTGTTTTCTGGTTTTTTGAAAGTAGCCATCCTAGTGGATGTGAGATGCTATCTTACTGTAGTTTTTATTTGCATCTCACTAATGATTGGTGTTGTTGAGCACCTTTTCATGTGCTTATTCTATGTCTTTTCGGATAAACACCTATTCAAGTTATTTACCCATTTTTTTCAGAAGATATCATTATGATTTGTTTATATTAGAAGAAATATCAAATTTTGCTGGCCAGAACTCTTTGGTTTATTGATCATTTATTATTTTCAAATAATTAAAACACTACATTACATTAACTTTAACACAGTATTGAGTGCAGGAGCAAAGCCAGCAATTTAATGGTAAACTTGTCACCTTATTGATTGATTAAAAAACTTTTTTACTGAATTTTTTTCCATTCTATACACATTTTTAAAACAGATTTTATTTATTTCATTTTTAGAGAGAGGGGAAGGGAGGGAGAAAGAAAGGGAGATAAACATCAATGTGCGGTTGCTTATCACACGCCCCCCTACTGGGGACCTGGCCCGCATCCCAGACATGTGTCCTGACTGGGGAATTGAACCTGCGACCCTTTGGTTTGCAGGCCAGCACTCAACCCACTGAACTATACTAGCCAGGGCCATTCTATACCCATTTTTGAATTGGGTTGTTTGTTGTCATTGTTTGTTGTTGTTGTTGTTGTTGTTGAGTTTTAGGAGTTCTTTATATATTCTGTATATCTATTCTTTATCAGGTATGTGATTTGCAAACATTTTTTCCCATTCTGTGTGTTGCCTTTTTACTCTTTAGGTAGTGCCTTTTGGTGCACAAAATCTTTTAATTATCATGCAGTTTGTGTATTTTTTTCTTTTGTTAACTGTACCTTTGCTGTCATATCCAAGAAATCATTGCCAAATCCCATGTCACGAAGCTTTTGTTTTATGTTTTTATCTAAGAGTTTTCTTGCTTTAGGTCTTACAGTGAGACACTTGATCATTTCAAGTTACTTTTTGTATGTGGTGTTTTCAGGTAAGTGTCCACCTTCATTTTTTGCATGTGGATATCCAGTTTCCCCAGCACCATTGGTTGAAAAGATTATCCTTTCTATATTGAATAGTTTTGGAACCCTTGTCAAAAACCATTTGACTATATACAAGTCTGTTCAGAAGGTCTCCAGCCATGTAATATGAAAAAATGGAGACATTTATTGAAGAAGGTACAAGATACAAGAAACACTGTACATAGGACAGTGACAGCTCAGCCCCCTTCAAGTAGGCACCTTGGGAATTCTCACAGTTCTCCCAGTCACCATCAGCTGCCCTGTCGTATTTTCCTGAATCTCACTGATGATCTGAAATGTCTTCCTTTTCAGAGGTGGTTTTAGTTTTGGGAAAAGCCAGAAGTCACAAGGCACCAAATCTGGGCTGTAGAGGATCTGAGTCACCTGGGTGATTCAATATTTCACCAAAAAACTCTGCACAGGACATGGTGCATGAATGGACGCATTGTCATGATGAAGCTGCCAATCACCAGTTGCCCATAGCTATGGCCTTTTGAATCATCCCAATAGTTTCTGCAGAGGAATGTTCAAGCTTAATGCAAAATTCAATGTAGATCTGTTGCTCTACTGAGTCATTTTGAATGCGACGACCATGCAATGTACATGCTCACTCAATGGCATCTACCATCTCCATTGACTACTACAGTGAAGTCATCATTGTTCACATGTGTGCATTCCAGTCCACTCTCCTTGCCTGCCAGGCTTCATTGATGTTGTGTAAAGCATTCTTGCTATCTTAACAATGGCTAGGCTTTTTCCAGACAGTCCTCATATATGAGGTCTTATTTCATATATGAGGACTTATTTCTGAGCTCTCTATTCTATTCCATCAGTCTGTATGTTTGTCTTTCTGCCACTGCCACACTGTTTTGATTACTGTAGCTTTGTAGTAAGTTTGAAAATCAGGAAGTGTGAGACCTCCAACTTTGTTCTTTTTTTTCAAGATTGCTGTGGTTACTCAGAGTCCCTTCAGATTCCATATGAATTTTAGGATGGGGTTTTCTTTATGTTTTGGATATTAACCCCTTATCAGATATGTGACTTGCAAATATTTTTCCACTTGGTAGGTTGCCTTTTCATTCTGTTGATGTTTTCCTTTGCTGTGTGGAAGATTTTTAGTTTGATGTAGTTCTGCTTGTTTATTTTTGCTTTTGATATCTTTGCTTTTTGTATCTTTTTTCTGTTTCTGAAAAAAATGTTATTGGGATTTTGATAGGGATTGGATAGCATCTGTAGATGCTTTTAGTAGTACTGGTTTTTTAAATGATATTAGTCCTCCAATCCCTGAACATGGGATGTATTGCCTTTTCGTTTGTTTGTTTTCTTCACTTTCTATCAGCAATGTTTTGTCTTTTTTATTGTAAAAGTCTTTCACATCGTTAGTAAAGTCAATACCTCAGTATTTTATTATTTTTTATGCTACTGTAAATAAAATTGTTCTTGTCATTTTCTTTCAATTTGCTCATTGTGTATAGAAGTGCAGCTGAATCTTGTGTGTTGACTTTGTATCCTGCTACTTTGTTGAGCTCATTATTTAGCTCTAACAAGTGGGTTTGTGTTCATGGGTGTGTGTGATCTTTAGGGGTTTCAAATTATAAGATCATGTCATCTACAGAGATAATTGTACTTCTTCTTTTCCAATTTGGATGTCTTTTATTTCTTTTTCTTGCCTAATTGCTCTGTCTAAAACTTCCGATGTTATGTTCAATAGAAGCTGTAGAAGTGGGTATCCTTGCCTATTCCTGATCTTATTAGGAAAATTTTTAGCCTCTCAATATTGAGTATTATGTTTGCTGGGTTTTTTCATATGTGGCTTTTATTATGTGCTGATAGTTTACTTTTATTCCTAGTTTGTTGAGTTGAATTTTGCCTAACGCTTTTCCTGCATCAACTGAGGTTAGCACAAGGCTTTTTCTTGTCACTCTGTTAACGTGTTGTATTACGTTGATCAATGTTCATATGTTGTACCATTTTTGCGTTCCAGGAATAAATCCCACTTGGTCTTGTGTATAATCCCTTTTAGTAAGTTGTTGAATTCTGTTTGCTAGTATTTTTGTTGAGAATTTTTACCTTAATGTTCATAAGATATATTGGTCTGTAGTATTCTTTTTTTTTCTTTATCAAAGTTTTATTAGGTCCAGCTCATGGTACTTCCTTCTGGGCATCTCATTACAGAGCAAGAACACTTCAGCCATTTCTCTCACCACCACCCAAGCAGAATTTTCAAGGCCAGCAGCAGAAATATATTGGAAGAGAGCTATGTCTCCTTGCCCCCTTTTCCTTCCTGCATGCATTCTCTGTCCCAGCCCACCTATTTCTTCACAGTTGCAACTAGATTATTCCCATTCTTTTAAAAAAGTATACTTTATTGATTATGCTATTACAGTTGCCCCATTTTTTCTCCCCTTTATCCCCCTCCACCCTGCAACCCCCTTCCATCAGCAATCCATCCCCTTAGTTCATCACCTTGGGTCATACATATAAGTTCTTTGGCTTCTCCATTTCCTGTACTATTCTTAACCTCCCCTGTCTATTTTGTACCTATCATTTATGCTTCTTATTCCCTATACCTTTTCCCCCATTCTCCCCCTGCCCCCTCCCTGCTGATAACCCTCTATGTGATCTCCATTTCTGTGATTCTCTTCCTGTTCTAGTTGTTTCTTTAGTTTGTTGTTGTTTTTTAGGTTCAGTTGTTGATAGTTGTGAGTCTGTTCTCAATTTACTGTTTGTAGTTTTGATCTTCTTTTTAGATAAGCCCCTTTAACAGTTCATACAATAAGGGTTTGGTGATGATGAACCCATTTAACTTTACCTTATCTGGGAAGCACGTTATCTGCTCTTCCATTCTAAATGGTAGCTTTACTGGATAGAGTATTCTTAGATGTGAGCCCTTGACTTTCATGACTTTGAATACTTCCTTCCAGCCCCTTCTTGCCTCCTGTAAGGTTTCTTTTGAGAAATCAGCTGCTAGTCTTATGGGAACTCCTTTGTAGGTAACTGTCTCCTTTTCTCTTGTCGCTTTTAAGATTGCCTCCTTATCTTTAATCTTGGGTTATGTAATTATGGTGTGCCTTGGTATGTGCATCCTTGGATCCAACCTCTTTGGACCCTCTGAGCTTCCTGGACTTCCTGGAAATCTATTTCCTTTGCCAGATTGGGGAAGTTCTCCTTCATTATATTTTCAAATAAGTTTTCAATGTCTTGCTCTTCCTCTTCTCCTTCTGGCACCCCTGTGATTCAGATGTTGGAGCAGTTAAATTTGTTGTGGAAGTTCCTAAGCCTCTCCTCATTTTTTTGAATTCTTGCTTCTTCATTCTGTTCTGATTGAATGTTTGTTCCTTCCTTCTGCTCCAAGTCACTGATTTGAGCCCTGGTTTCCTTCCCTTCACTGTTGGTTCCCTATATATTTTGCTTTATTTCACTTTGTGTAGCCTTCACTTTTTCCTCCATTTTGAAACCATACTCAACCATTTTTGTCAGCATCCAGATTACCAGTGTTTTGAACTCTGCATCTATTAGGTTGGCTATCTCTTCATGGCTTAGTTCTATTTTTGGAGCTTTGATCTGTTCTTCAATTTGGGCCATATTTCTCTGTCCTGGCATGCCTATTATGTTGTAAGGGGCAGAGCCTTAGGTATTTGCCAGGATAGGGCAACTCACGCTATGTTATGGCATTGTATGTTGGGGAGGAGTCAGAAGGGGAACAATGCAGCTTGCTCGGCTCTCACCCAGTTTCTAGTCACATCCTCTGCTACCCAGAAGCAAATTGGGCCCCTCTGGTGCTGATTCCCAGGGTGGGTGGGTTTGTGTTCATCCTCGGACCCTGTGGGTCTCTTCTCCTGTGAGGCTAGTAGTTTCTCCCACTACCACAACCCCAACAGGTTTTTACAGCCAGAAGTTTTGAGGCTTTCATTTCCCACACTGGAACCCTGGGTTGCATGGTCTATCTCACTCTCCAGTTGTTCCTTCCAGCTTATCCAGACTCAAATGTGGGACTGCCCAGTCTGCCAGCTGCTTCCTCGCCCACCTGGTCTATTGTCTTGCCATGTGTCCTCTCTGCCCTGGCTGCCCATCTCTGCTCCTCCTACCAGTCTGGATGAACACTTCTTCTTTAACTCATTAGTTGTTGGACTTCCATACAGTTCAATTTTCTGGCAGTTCTGGGTTTTTTTTGTTTTTAAGTTTGTTGTTGTCCTTCTTTGGTTGTGCAAGGAAGCAAAGTGTGTCTACCTATGCCTCCGTCTTGTCCAGAAGTCTCCAGTTTTGGGGTTTTTTTTAAAAGATTTTATGTATATGTATGTATGTATGTATGTATGTATTTAAGGGAAGGGAGGGAGAAAGAGAGGGAGAGAAACATCAATGTATGGTTGCCTCTCGTGCACCCCCAAATGGGGACCTGACCCACAACCCAGGCATGTGCTCCAGCTGGGAATCAAACCAGCAACTCTTTGGTTCTCCGGTCAGCATTCAGTCCACTGAGCCACACCAGCCAGGGCTGTAGTTTTCATTTCTTTTAGTGTTTTTGTTTGGCTTTAGTATCAGAGTTATGTTGGCCTCATAGTTTGAGTTAGGAAGTGTCCCACCTGTTCGATTTGCAGTGGAGTGGGGAGAGTTTGAGAAAGATTGGAATTAATTCTTTAAGTATTGGGTTGAATTCACCAGTGAAGCCATTAGATTCAGGGCTTTTCTTGTTGGGAGAATTTTTCTTAAATTTTTTTAATTTTTAATTTTATTTTTCTAAAGATTTTATTTATTTTTAGACAGAATGGAAGGGAGGGAGAAAGAGAGGAAGAGAAACATTAATGTGTGGTCGTCTCTTGCGTATCCCCTACTGGGGACCTGGCCCACAACCCAGGCCTGTGCCCTGGTAGGGGTATTGAACCTGCAACCCTTTGGCTCGCAGGCCATCACTCGATCCACTGAGCTACATCAGTCAGGGCATGGGAGATTTTTTTTTTTAATCCCAGTCAATTTGCTAATTATATCCATTAAAATTTTCTATTTCTTCATGATTTAGTCTTGGTAGGTTTTGTGTTTCTAGGAATTTTTCCATTTTATCTAGGTTATCCAGTTTGTTGGCATAGAATTGTCATAGCATTGTCTTATAATCCTTTCTATTTCTGCAGAATTGGTAGGACTGTCCTCACTTTCATTTATGACTTTAGTAATTTCAGTCTTCTTTCCTTTTTTTCTTAGTCTACCCAGCAAAAGTTTTGTCAATTTTGTTGATTTCTTTTTTGAAGAACCAATTGTGGTTTCACTAATTTTTCTCTGTATTTATGCTTTCTCTTTCATTTATCTCGGCTCTAATCTTTATTTTTTTTCTCTTCCTTCTGCTAGCTTTGGGCTTAGTTTGTTCTTATTTTTCTGGTTCCTTAAGATGTAAAGTTAGGTTTTTGATTTGAGATCTTTCTTGGTTTTTAAAAGACGTTTATTTATTTGTTTGTTTGTTTGTTCGTTTGTTTGTTTGTTTATTTTTGAGAGGAAAAGGGAGGGAGAAAGAGAGGGAAAGAAACATCAATGTGTGGTTGCCTTTTGAGCGCCCCCTACTGGGGACCTGGCCTGAAATCCAGGCATGTACCCTGACTGGGAATCAAACCAACGACCCTTTGGTTTGCAGGCCGGTGCTCAATCCACTGAGCCCAGGGCTTGAGATCTCTTTTTGTTTCTTAATGTTAGCCTTTATGGCTACAAATTTCCCCTTAGCTCCAACTTTCATTGAATCCCTTCAGTTTTGGTATGTTGTGTTTTTATTCTCACTATTCTCTGTTTTCTAATTTCCCTTGTTTTTCTTCCAGTTTTCCTTTTGCTATTGATTCCTTTCTTGCTCCATTGGTTGTTTAAAAGTGTGTTGTTTAGCTTTCCATACTGATCGCACTCTTGCAAACATGATGAACATTTCTAAAACTGGCCAGACTTTCTGTAAGAAGTGTGGCAAACTGTCCTGGCTGGTGTTGCTCAGTGGATTGAGTGCTAGCCTGTGAAATGAAATGTTGCAGTTTCATTTCCAGTCTGGGCACATGCCTGGGTTGAGGGCCAGGTCCCCAGTTGGGGGTTGTGCAAGAGACAACAAATCAATGTATCTCTCACACATCATGTTTCTCTCCCTCTCTTTCTCCCTTCCTTCCCCTCTCTAAAAAAAATAAATAAATAAATAAATAAATAAATAAATAAATAAATAAAGTCTTTAAAAAAAGGAAGTGTGGCAAGCATCAACTCCACAAAGTAACACAGTACAGAAAGGACCAGGATTCTCTGTAAGTACAGGGAAAGCAGTGTTATGACAGGAAGCAGAGTGGCTGTGGTGGACAGACTCATCCAATTTTCATAAAAAAGACTAAAACTAAAAAGAAGATGGGGCTGAGGCTGAATGCATTGAGCCCAACTGCAGATCTAAGAGAATGCTGGCTATTAAGAGATGCAAGTGTTTTGAACTGGGAGGAGATAAGAAGAGAAAGGGCCAAGTGATCTAGTTCTAAGCTTCTTATTTGTTTTTATTATGTGACAATAAAATCTTGAGATATTTTCACTTAAAAAAATAAATAAAAGTGTGTTGTTTAATCTTCATAATTTTGTGAATCTCCCAGTTTTCCTTTTGCTATTGATTTCTAAATTCATCCTGTTGTGGTCAGAGAGGATAATTTGTATGTCATCTATCTTTTTAAACATATTGAGGCTTATTAACAGTTTGTACCCTACAAACGAATGGTTTATCCTGGAAAATTTCCCATGTGTATTTGAGAAGAACATGTATTTTGTTGTTGGGTGGAGTGTTTTGTATATGACTATAAGGTCTAGTTGCTTTATTGTGTTGTTTAAGTTCTCTATTTCCTTACTTATCTTCTGTTTTGTTGTTCTGTTTATTATTGTAAATGGGGCATTGAAGCCTCCAACTATTTCTGTAGAACTGTCTATTTCTCCCTTCAATTCAGTCAGTTTTTGCTTCATATATTTTGGAGGTCTGTCATTGGGTGTATAAATGTTTTTTATCTTCTTGCTGTATTAAAACTTTTATTAATATATAATGTCCTTCTTTGTCCTTTGTAACCTTTTTTTGACTTAAAATCTATTTGCTTACTATTAGTATATCCACCCCGAATCTCTTTTGGTTACTATTTGCATGGAATATCTTATTCCATCCTTTCACTTCAACCTGTTTGTGTCTTTGGATCTCAAGTGAGTCTCTTGTAGACAGCATATGGCTGGATCATGTGTTTTTACTCATTCTGATAATTATCTTTCAATTATAGAGTTTAATCCACTTACATTTGAAGTAATTACTGATAAGGAGCAACTTACTTCTGTCATTATGATATTTGCTTTCTATATGGCCTATTTTTTTTGTCCCTCATTTCCTGCAATCCTATTGTCTTTTGTATTTAGTTGATTTTTTGTAATGAAATGTTACATTCCTTTCTCATTTCCTTTTGTGTATATCCTAAAGCTATTTTCTTTGTGATTACCGTAAGGATTATATTTGACGTCTTAAAGTTATAACACTTTAATTTGAACTTATACCAGCTTAACTTCAATAACACTCAGCAACCTTTTTCCTTTACAAATTGTCCACACCCTTTTTGGTTGTTGATGTCACAAAATTATATCTTCATACACTGTGTGCCCCAAAATATAAACTACTAATTATTTTAACTGCATTAGTTTCATAAACTATGTAGAAAAAAAGATTTGGAGTTACATAACAAAGTTATAGTAATACTAACTTTTACACTAATATTTTTTTTCATAAATGTAATAGTCTCTCAAATTTTTTCTTTGATCTTTGAACTTTTTATTGGTCTCCTGTTCCCCACCAAGGGTTGCCCCACTTCCCTTTCCTTTAATGCCTCAGCACTTTGGTGTCATTGACCTCAGACACCTCTTTGCCATTCACAACCCTGTGGGTAGTGGTTTTTTGGATAGATTGTATGGAGTGGGTATTGTCCAGGGCATCACCAACATTGAAGTCCTCCTCTTCTTCCAGCAGGCAGAGGTATGTGGCAATCTCAGCCTCCAGCTCAACCTTGATGTTCAGCAGGACTTTACATTCTTGGGACTGGTGCTGCCTCTCTGCCTGGGTCCGGGCCAGCTCTGACTCCAGGTGCGGCAGGATCCCATCGAGCTGTTCCACCTACATGGCATGGTGTGTCTCCACCTCCCTCAGGTTCTTCTCCAAACTGGCCTTCAGATTTCTCATGGAGTCCAGTCATTCTCCAAGGACTGGACCATATGTCTCAGCTCTATGAGTGTCATCTCAGCAGCTCTCATCTCAGCGATCTGCGAGAGGATCACAGCGGTGCTTCCCTCAGTCTGCTGGGATCAGTACTTGTCTAGCTCCTCTCGGTTCTCTCATCATACTGGGCCTGGATGTCCACCACAATCTTTCTGAGATCCTGAGATTTGGGGTATCCAACTCCACAGCCATCCCAGAGTTGACAATCATATACTAATTACTTCCTCATCATGGTTTTTCACAAAGAGCAACTCCTCCTTGATAGCGTTTATCTCTCCAACTCCAGCCAAGTGATATGGGTGCCACCAGTGACCTTTCAGCTGCCATTGATGTCACTCTCCACAGACTGGCACATGGTCAGCTCCATCTCATACTTAACTCTGAAATCATCATCAACAAGACAGGCATTGTCAATCTGCAGAATGATGCAGGCATTTGTCCACAGAACTTGCAAAGATCTGAGACCTCAGGTCCTCAATGGTCTTGAAAAAATATCCCCAGTTTCTGACCTGGAGTCCCTTCATCTCCAAGTGATCCCAGATTTTGCTCTCCAGTCCCTGATTATCATCCTTCAGGCTCCTCACCTTCTCCAGGTAGGAGGCCAGGAGGTCATTTGGCATTGCATAATCTCCTTCTTGCTCTGGATGCCCATTATGCCCACCAGACCTCTGTTCATCCCTGTGGCCAAGCTCCCAGATCTCCAGATACCCTGCATCCTGGTGGAGTGGAACATGGAGATCTGGCAGCCTGAGCCCGCAGTGCCAGCATAGATGCTGGCCACACTGCTGGTCAGTCAGACCTGGTGGCTGGGTGACTGCATGAAGCCAATATTTTGTGGAGAAGCTGAGAGAGTGCTGAACCTCATGTTGTTCAAGGAAGAAGGTGAGAGGCCAAGAGTCAGGTTCAAACAGCAGCCTGTAATACTCTCTTAAATCAGGTTTAAAAAAAGTGAAGTTATAAGCCATTCTTACAATACCACTAGCTTTTATAACTGCCCATGTATTTACATTTAGAGAGATCTTTATTTCTCCATGCAGCTTTAAGTTACTGTCTAATGTCTTTTCATTCTACTTTGCAGGGCTCCCTTGAGCATTTCTTGTGGGTAGGTCTAGTAGGCATGAACTCCTTCAGCTTTTGTTTTTCTGGGAATTTCTTGATTTCCCTTTCATTTTTAAAAAATATTTTTTATTTATTTTTATTTTAGAGAGAGGGGAAAGGAGGGAGAAAGAGATGGAGAGAAACATCAATGTGTGGTTGCCTCTCACATGTCACCTACTGGGGACCTGGCCCACAACCCAGGCATGTGCCCTGACTAGGAATCAAACCAGTGACCCTTTGGTCAGCAGGCTGGCACTCAATCCACTGAACCACACCAGCCAGGGCTGATTTCCCCCTCATTTTTGAGGACAGTTTGCCAGATATATGATTCTTGATTATTTTTTCTTTTAGCACATTGAATATATTTCCCCCACTGGCTTCTGGCATCTGAGGTTTCTGATGAAAATCTGCAGAAAATCTCATTAAGGATCCCTGTTGTGTGATGATTGGCTTCCCTCTTGCTGCTTTCAAAATTTTCTCCTTGTCTTTGGTTTTTGAAGTTTGATCGTTACATGTTTCTGTGTGGATCTATTTGAGTTCATCTTATGTGGAATTTGTTGAACTTCCGAGGTGTTTATATTTATGTATTTCAACAAGTTTGGGAAGTTTCTGGCCATTGTTTTCTCACATGGTCTCTCTGCCTCTTCATCTCCCACTTCCCCTTCTGAACTCCCATGATGCATATGTTGGTTGGCTTGATGATGTTCCACAAGTCCCTTAAGCTCTGTTCACTTTTCCTTAATCTGTTTTATTTCTGTTCTTTGGCCTTGATGATTTCCAGTGTCCTATCTTCAAGTTTAAACAATTTTTTTTCATTTTTTAACTACAATTGACATTCAATATAACTTTAAAGTGTATAACATGGTGATTGGGCATTTATATAACTTATGAACAAGGTTATTACAATATTACTGACTATAGTCCCTGTGCTGTACTTCACATCCCTGTGACTATTTTTTCTTCATTTAAAAAAATTCTATTTTATTGATCATGCTATTACAGCTGTCCAGCTTTTTCACCTTTGATCCCCTCCACCCATCCCCCTCCACTCCCTCAGACAATCCCCATGCCACTGTTCATATCCATGATTCATGCGTCTAAGTTCTTTGGCTACTCCATTTCCAATACTGTCCTTTACATCTCCATGGCTATTCTGTAACTACCTATTTGTACTTCTTAATCCCCTCACCTCTGCACACATTTCCCAAGACCCCCCCACCATCTGGCAACCATCGAAACACTCTCAAAATCTATGATTCTATCTCCATTCTTCTTGTTTGCTTAGTTTGTTCTTTAGATTCTTGTTGATAGATATGTATTTTTGGCCATTTTTTTGTTCATCATTTTGATCTTCTTTTTCTTAAATAAGTCTCTTTAACTTTTCATATAATAATGATTTGGTGATGATGAACTCCTTCAGTTTTTTTCTTGTCTGGGAAGCACTTTATCTGCCCTTTGATTCTAAATGATAGCTTTGCTGGATAGAGCAATCTTGGTTTAGGTCCCTGCTTTTCATGACTTTGAATATTTCTTGTCAATCCCTTCTAGCCTGCAAAGTTTCTTTTAAGAAATCAGCTGACAGTCTTATGGGGACACCCCTGTAGGTAAATAACTGCTTTTCTCTTGCTACATTTAAGATTCTCTCTTTATCTTTAGCCTTTGGTATTCTATTTATGATCTTGTGTCTTGGAGTGGGCCTCTTTGCACCCATCTTGTGTGGGATTCTCTGTGCTTTCTGGACTTGCATGTCTGTTTCCTTCTCCAAGTTAAGGAAACTTTCTTTCATTATTTTTTCAAATAGGTTTCCAATTTCTTGCTCTTTCTCTTCTCCTTCTGGCACCCCTATGATGTGAATATTGGACCTCTTTAAGTTGTCCCAGAGGCTGCTTATACTATCCTCATTTTTTTTTGGAGTTTTTTTCTCTCATTTCTCTGATTGGTTGTTGTTTGCTTCCTTATGTTCCGAATCATTGATATGATTCTCAGTTTCATCCACTCTACCCTTGTTTCACTGTAAATTATTCTTTATTTCAACTACTGAATCCTTCATTTCTGACTGGATCTTTTTTATGCTGTTGAGGTCATCACTAAGTTCTTTGAGCATCCTTATAACCAGTGTTTTGAATTCTGCATCTATAGATTGCTTATCTCTCTTTTGTTTAGTTCTTTTTCTGGAGTTTTGATCTATCCTTTCATTTGAGCCATGTTTCTTTGTCTCCTCATTTTGGCAGCCTCCCTGTGTTTGTTTCTATGTATTAGGTAGAGCTGCTTTGACTTCTTGTCTTGGTGGTATGGCCTGATTCAGTAGGTGTCCTGTAGGTTTCAGTGGCCCAGCCTCCCCTATCACCCAAGCTAAGCACTCGAGGTACATCCTTTGTGTGAGCTGAGTACACCCTCCTCTTGTATTTGAGATTTGATTGCTGTTGGCATATCTATGGGAGGAATTTACCCAGGCCAGTCAGCTGTAAGGATTGGCTGTGACCACTCACCAGCCAATCCTTTCAAGCTGCTCCCCAGTGCTGGAGCTCAGAGGGAGTGTGTCTGAGTAGGTGAGTCCATGTCTCACCCTCTGCCCTCTGCAGAGGATCAGCTTTGTAGAGGTAAGGTGGTGGTGCTCCGACATAACCTGTAGCTCTCCACTGAGTATGCTGGCCCTGGAGTTTGCCAGGTGGTGCAAGCCAAGGTCAGCCCTACCTGTGTTCTGCATGGGAACCACCCTGCCTGAGCTATAAATCAATCTGACATGGCTATTACTTGTACTGGGCTTGGAGATTCCCAGACAAAGCCAAGCTGTGAATCTAGGCTGACTGCTGTTAGTGCCAGACCTGGAACTCAGTGAAGCCAACTGTTGCTTGTTTGAGAGGATTTAGGAATTTGTGCGGCATGAGCCAACACCAGCCATTCATACGGAAAGGCAGCTTGGGTGGGCCTGTAAATTGGGTCGGGAGGAGTTTCTGGAGATATCCAAGGTGGGTCAAACAGTGTTAGCCAAGTTGATGCAGTCTCACATATGGCACCTACTTGCCAGTTTTGTGGGGGGGATGGTTTAGAAAAGGGACAATGGGCTCTGCTCACCCTGATGCCAGGCACTGCAGTTCCCCCCTGTATGCCACCGGTGCCTTTCAAGCTGATCCCAGTGCTAGAGCTCAGAGGGAGGGAGTCTGAGTAGGTGAGCCTGTGTGTGGGTTCTTTAAGAGAAACTGCTTGGGGCCCCAGCAGTTTCTTCCACCAACCCAATCCCTTCCACTCGAAGCCTCCACTTCATGGTCCAAGAGCTTGAGTTTCACACTATAGCCTGTAGGAAGAAGAAGGGCAAAGAATAACACATTTTCCTTTGGGGGAGACTTACTCTACATCCCTCATGACACTTTTATCTTATTGGCCAGAGCTAGGTCATATGGCCACAGCCACCTACAAGGGAGACTGGGAAATGTAGTTTTTATTCTGATACAACCATGTGTCCAGCTAAAAATAAGGAATAGTATTTCTAGCGAAGAATAGGAGAAGGGCAACTAGTGGCCTCTGCCAGTGCTCTCCCCTTCCCTATACTCTTCTCCCCTTCTCCAAGAAGCCTTCTCCAGTACCTCCTAAGCCTGTCTTCCTCTGCCCCACAGCTTAGAGAGTCTGACCTCTATAAGGGGATTTTTGAATAAGAAAAAAAAATATGTTGGATATTTCCAGAAGAAAACTATGCATTGTTTCGATGTGCTCTGTACATTGTTTCTCATTTTCCACAAGTCTCAATCAACTCTTTTTTTATAGCTCTGTCCATTGTAGATGACAGATAGCAATACAAAATAATTTTTGTCTATAATCATGAAAATAAATTGCCCACCGGAGATTCAATTGACTCTACCCTGCCAATGAAAAAGCTGGTTTTACATTTCTAATTTTTTTAACATTCCTTTTTTCAAAAAAGATTTTATTTATTTATTTTCAGAGAGAGGGGAAGAGAGAGAGATGGGGGAGAGAAATATCAATGTGTGAGAAAAACATCAACTGGTTGCCTCTATATGTGCCCCAGCAACCCAGGCATGTACCTTGACTGGAATTGAACCAGTGACCTTTTGGTTTAGCAGGACAATGCCCAACCCACTGAACCACACCAGTCAGGGCTAAACATTCCTTTATTCCATATAATTTGTGCTTTTTGATTCTCCAGTGAAATGGTTGTGACATCTACCAGGTTACCTCACTAACCTTGAATTAAACACAATTTTTAACATGTGTTCATCTTTATATGAGAGTCATGATTTCCTGTTTCTTTTTTTTTTTTTAATTATTTTTCAACCATATATGACCTGACTTGGTAAAGGGGGAATCCAGCCAGGTGTTCCAGCAGGACAGGAGTCAGCCCGGGCAAAAACTCAGAGCGGCATTGGGCGCTAGTTCCCTAACCAGGGAGATAAGGGGCAGATCTGGGGCCAGGTTTCCTCTCTAGGGTACCATTATTCCCAAGAGAGAGAGGCCGGCCCCATGCAGGGTATAGGTGAGAAGGGGAGAGGCAGGGCTAGAGGTATAGAAGGTGCACAGTCTAATGCAGCAGGAACATCTACTCATCCTTGCTCTGGGCAGGGGCTCACAGAATGATTCTGACCCTGTCAACCTGCTTGTAAGAAGTGAAGGGACATCCTGGATACCTAGGTAATGAGGAAGTGTGCAGGACTGTAACCCAAGACCCTTACCAAACCCTTACCAAACCCTTGGCTGGGTCCCTGAGGTAGCGAATCCAAATCTGGAGGCTCTGGACTGCGGCTGGAGGGTGGAGGAAGGTCTGCCCTCCCTCCTGGCACAGGAGCTGGCAAACCTGTAGATCTCTGCTAAAGCTGTTCTCTGCCTCAGCATCCTCCCTGGAAGAGCGATGAAGCTGAACGTTTCTCTGTTTCCTGTCTCACACTGCTTCTCCCATCCCTCGGAGCCCACAGGTGGCTACCTCAACAAGCAGGGCGAGGCACGGGGGAGAGAGGGACTCAGGGCTGCAGCCGGGCTGGGCAGCGGGCCGGGACTGAGGTCAGCAAGGCAGGCTGGAGACTTTGTGGGATTAAGAATTTGGCCAAGGGTATGAAGGGTCCTGGGCGCCCTCATACTCTTCTTTCTGTTCGTCCTGTGAGCCCTCACTCTGTCCTCGTCAAGTGGCCATGAGACAGGATAGTAAGAAGCTAAGAAAATTCCTTGGCAAGTGGAATTGGTAAACTGAGACAGCTGAACACAATGTCCCAGCAATTCAGAGCCAGGTGCAGAGGGTTACCAGCCCGGCAGGGGCAAAACTGGGAAAACAAGGACCTCCCTCCCAGGGTAACCATTCCTCCCTGGTGATGACGTCTGGGCCTCGGTTGTATTTTAGCTCCAGGCCCCCCAAAAGCAGCAAAACCAGGTGTGTGATGCCAGAGAACTGATTGGAATGACTGAAGACTCTCTGTCCTGTTACCGACTACTCAGAGGAGACCAGGACCCTGAAGGGCATGCCTGGAGAACAGATGAGTACTCTGCTGAAACCCTCCCCTGAGACCTGCCCTCAGACTCCCAGCTGCAAAAAAGGGATAAAAGCCTCGACAAAGGATCCAGCAACCAGCCTGCTCTCCCTCTGGGAAGCAGCCTGAGCCATTCCCTTCCCCTCTTCTTCCCCCACTTCTTTCCCCACAGGCACGCGTCTCCTAAACTTGAAGGCAATGGGCACTGGGCAGGGGTAGCTTGTCCCAGCCTAACCCCCTGAACCTGTCCCCAAAGCCCCCTTTTCTCTGACTTCCCAGTGAGCTAAGGCAGCCCAATCTTGGCTCTCCCATTGCTTCTTGTATGCTAAGCCCTTCCTTGTTTCACTGTCCTCAGCCTTAATAAATGCATCCTCACAGTCACCTGGACTCGTGTTGTGAAATCTTTCCTACATGACATCAAGAACGCACACACTACAGCTGGCCCTGGACAGGCCCACTCAGGCCCAGGCCCCTGTCCAGTAACAGCCAGAGTCCTCAGACCATTACAGCAACTATTTTCTGAGAAGCAAAGTAACAGGATAAAGGTCTGGATCCACAGGCACTTACCAAGGGGCATTAGTTCTACTCCTTCTCCACAGAGCGATTTGGGAGCTGGAGGCAGACCCAGCTTTGCACCCATCTCTGAAGCTGGAGAGGCCTTCCCTCTGCAAGGTACACAGGCAAAGCCTGCCCTACTGTCCACATGTCTAGGCAAATATCTGCCTGGTCAGCCCTGGATGGCCTGCCTGTCCTGTTCCGCCCCTTGGGGTCTTGCCCACTGCTGTCCAACTCTCCAGGACCCTTTGGGTCTCCACATACCCCCTCCTTAGGTACTGAACTAGGGACACAGGATCACCGCCAGTGCAATCCCATCCTCCTGCCCTTGGGAGCTGAGCAGAATAAAGCCCTGTGGAAAGACACTCCCCCAGTTGTCAGTAAGAGAGGGCTCCAATCTGTACTCAGCTGTGTTAGGGAGGCGGCATGGAGGAGGCTTCGGCACTCAGGGGAGGAGGGGCACTGCCCAGCCTGGAGTGTCAGAGAAAGCCGACGGGCTGGAGCTGGTCCATGAGAAGTGGAATAGTACCCACCCCTTGGTGCGGGGTCCTCACCCCATCTTGAAGTTGTGGATCTTCTAAAAGTTCTTTTATTAAAACCTTGTTGATCTGAGGCTAGAATTCTTGTTCAATTTATTTCAGGTGCTAGAACGGACTATCTCAGGGGTAAGGAGGACCTCCAATGGGAGGCCAGTACAGGAGAAGAGCACTGAGAGAGCCCACATCTAATCCAGCTCAAATGCCAATTCCAGCACTGACCCTGTCATAGACTGAACCCCAACCCTGAGCAAACCCTAGGCTCACCCCAGACCCGGGCTGAGACCTGATCTCCAGTTCTTGACTGAGCTTTTTCTGTAAAATTGTTCTTGATCAAGAGGGTAGAAAGAGCATGTGTCCAGCTCCTCAGGCTACTGGAGCCTGAGCCCAGAGCCCTCACCCTGCTGTGGGGTGGCCTTCAGGCATGTTTCTGTCCCTCATCCCATCCCAGAGAGCTCCTGCTTTGCTTATTGCTGCTAGGTGAACCTCACCCCTGAGCGTCTCTAACAGGGGTCTAGGTCTTCCAGAGCCCTGCCACAGCACGGGTTGTAGGTCAGCCCGGCCCAGATGGCAGCTGGAAGATGCAGTTGTTCTATGCTGTGGGTGCCTTCACTATTGGACTGGAGCCAGCAGAAAACCAAATCTTCCCGGCCCTAAGGGTGTCTGGGAAGGGGATGGCCTGTCAGGCTGGGCAGGGAATGGGCAGAGGGTGCTGACACAGCTCTCGCCCTCCTCTGTGGGGCACTGACACCTCTGGACATAGAGGCTTCCTGGCAACACCAGGTCTACCAGGTAAGACCTGGGCATCAAGGCAAGGGAGACAGAATGGGGGTGCTACACTGGGTTGATTGGCAGGATTGGAAGACCTTATAGAAGGGCTGTAGGAGATTGGGGGGCTACAGAGTCAGGACTGGAGGCAGAAGTTGCCAAAGACCAGAGCCTCCCTTCCTACCCTTGGTTGGGGGTGGGGGTGTCCCATTCCCCCAACTGACCAGGCATGGACCCTTAATTTCTGCACCCAGAAGTGGTTCAAGAAGGTGTGCAGATAGGGGAGCACAGGTTTACAAAGCAGATGATTGAATAGTGCTAAAGGGCTGGGCTGGGCTGGGCTGGGCTGGGCTGGGCCCGGGAGTTGTCTGATCCTGGGATGAATTGGGGTGTCAGTGAGTTGTGGAACATTTTTTCCCTAGAAAAATGGTACTGGGTAGGGAGAAGGGGAGGGTGAGAATCCGGCTGCAGCTCTCTCCAGTTTGAAAGTCACTGACTGTCATGGAAGTCCCACAGGGGCCGGGACCTGGTGGGAGAACTTTGACAGAGCTGTCAGCTTCCTGCGGCCCCCAGAGGTGAGGAGTGGAGCAGAGTCTGAGCACCAAGCCGGGCTCCCATGGTGCCACCCCCATTTCCATAGCACCCACTCTTCAGGCTGCCCAGCTCTTTCCCATGTCTGTAGGAGCACGATCAAGGCCCAGGAGGAGGCTCTTGGCAAGACCCCACACCATTTTGGGCCTGCCCACCCACTTGGGGGGCCAGTGAGGAGGGTGTGGAAAGGACCCCTGCACACAAAGCCCACCACCTCCACGCCCAGCATCCTGTCAGACCTCTGACCAGGATCCCATGTAGGCGTGGCCTGGGGGTGGCCTGAGGGGCTGTTCTCTGACCTGCCCTCCTCCAGGTTCCCCACGCAACCTGATGGAATGAGAACAGGGACTAAACAGCAACACAAGCTCGGCTATGGCTGCTAGTATCCGCACTCTCTGGTAAGTCCCATCGCACCTGGACACAGAGCTTTCACCGTG
The DNA here is from genome assembly GCA_004026545.1 of Mormoops blainvillei. Classification (NCBI taxonomy): domain Eukaryota; kingdom Metazoa; phylum Chordata; class Mammalia; order Chiroptera; family Mormoopidae; genus Mormoops; species Mormoops blainvillei. The sequence continues at coordinate 53,889 of PVJD01000356.1, read as the reverse complement.
GTTAGCGGCTCTGCCATGATCACAACTCTACCATGACTGCCACCATGACACAGCTATCCCCACCCCGCCATCAGCACCAGCATTCCCCCCCCCACCTGCCTGCACCGCCTTTGAGACCCTCAACACCTCCATGAAGAGCACCCCACCCCACATTTGAAGACTGGGCAGGAGTTTTAACTCTTCCTCTGTGGGTTTTCAGGCCCTAACCTCTCAGGTTATAGGGCAGGCACAGAAGGTCCCCGCTCAAGAGGGTCTGCAGCCCAAGAGAAGGGCTTTGCTGGAGGTCACCAGGTGGGTCAGCAACAGGGGCCCGAACTGTAGGACAGAACATGCAAAGGGGCTGGCAGGGCAGCCCTGGGGCCTCTGGAGGCTGTCAGCGACCTGTATCACACCACTGGGCAACAATGCCTTCTTGATGGGGGACTTGAGGCCGTGTCTGCCATCGGATTCTGGAGGCTTGGGAGCCGAGCAGGAGCCTTCAGCATGGGCAGTCAGTGGCTTCCTGCTGCCAGCATTCTCCTGGCTGGTAAGTGCAGGTGGGCAGGCTGCCCCTGGGGGCCTGTCCCACATCGCACTCACTCACCCAACGGGGAGGAATTCTCCTCCTCAGTGAACTCCCATGGCCACCACATCAGGGCTGACCTTCCTTGATCTCATGGCCGTCTGGCTTTGGTCAGGCTTAGGGAACCTGGGACAGGGCCGAGGTCTCCTGAGTTGCTCATGTTGGGGCTCCCTGAGGGCACTCAGGGCCACCCACTTGGAGGAAAGTGGCATGGGGCCAGCTGCCCATGGGGCTCAGTGCATACTTATAGAAAGTTGTGGTATTAACCCCCAAGATTTTCAGAGATGGTTCCCCATCCTACCCATCCCTCAAGAAGCACACCGTGCTTTGGGAATGTAATAAGGTAATAGACTTCTTCTGTGATGGAGGTATGAGCAGCACTTCCCAGCATCCTCATGCTGGCCTGGGCCACACTGGAGAAGACTGGGAGGTGCCCTGCAGTGGGGCAGAGCTGGGATGTGAGAGAAGAGAGGGACCCTGAAATATGCCTCTTTATCTTCACAGTCCCCCTTTCTGGGGTCAGGGCAGCCTCCCCCTATCTCTGGTGGGCTAGGATTAAAAAGGGTAGGCTTCCACCAGCACAGCTCAGTGATTTGGGAGCAGAGCTGGGGCCAGGGTTTGGATCTTTTCAAGCCCCAAAGGAGGGAAGACAGGTGTCTGAGAGGCTGTGGGGCAATCCCACCCCAATGGGCAGTGGGCAGCTGTCCTGGTGGCCTCAACTTCTGCCCTGCCCCTTCCTCCAGCTCATGAAGGCCTGGGCTGACCTCCTTTGATCTCTGGCACATCTCTTTTTGAGGTGGCAGTGAGAAGAAACTCCTGGCAATGTGCTCCTTGGTGGCAGTCCCTGTTGGACTTTCTCCCTCAGCTGAGAGGGCAGGAGGGACTCCTGACCCAAGGGCAGGAGCCCCTGGCCTTGGATCCCCACTCAGATCAGCACGCCCCTTTGAGGTTTGTTGGGGCCTCAGGCAAGGCCACACCCGGACCAGCTCCCTCAACAGTGACTGAGCCTGCAGCCCACAGGGCCACTGAGTCCCAGCCAGCATCCTTTGTGGCTGAACCTACAGAGGGGACCTTGGTCATTGGATCTCCAGAGATTGCTGCCACTTCACCCTTGCAGGTATCTCAGGGTTGGGCTAAAGTCCAGTCAGGTCCCTGGGTTGTCTGATAGTCTTTAATGCTGCCCCTGAAACCCTGAGGACAACTGTCACCTCTGGACCAACCTGTCAGCCAGATGGAACATCCCTTGCCCCACTACTCCTGCACCACATCTAGATCCCTACAGCTGCTGGCCTGGCTCATGGGCAGATACACTGTCCCCAAAGCCCGGATGCCATCTGTATCAGGGGCTAGCAACTTTGGGCCGGGGGCCTCCCCACTTCTGACAACTGCTCCATGGGCCCCAGAGAAGACTGTGTCCTCAGCATCCCAGGGCCTCTTGTGTTTACATCAATTGCTAACAGGCTGGCTGCCACAGAGCCTCTTCCCCCTGGAGCCCCAGGGCGGTCAGGGCTGAACACAGACTCCCAAGTCCTCACAGTGGATTGAGAGTCACCCAGAAATGGTCCGGCATGCAGCCTGGGCCCAGTGCCCCATGGTCCTTCAATGTTGCATTGCCCTCAACAGCACCCTCCTCAGCACTCTTCACGGTTGTCATCGCCACTATCTTCCTCGTCACCTGCACTTCTATCTTTGTTGCTGTCACAATCACCTCCCTCACCACAACCTCTGTTTCAGTCACCAACAATATCTCCCTGCATCCCCAGAACTACTCCAGGCCCTTCAGTGTCCGTGCTGCGCCCCACCCTCCCCACCACGAACCACAGGCCTTCCTTCTCAACCACATCTCCAGCCTCCCCGTGGCCAGCCACCCCTGGTGGTTACAGGGCCAGCCTCTTTTCAGTGGACAGCACAGCTTGAGCCAGCAGTCAGTCCCTGGCAGCCCAGCGCCCTCAGCAGCCCGCTCCCTCAGCTGTACCTACCACTTCCCTTCTGAACGCACGGTGCCCTAGGGGTGCAGCTCCCACCTAGTCCTCTTCTCTGCCTCATCCTGGCCAGGTTGTCTCAGTTTAAGGCTCAAGATCCTCCTTCTCAGGACCCAGGGGTGTGGCCTACTCCCTGACCTTATGGCCAGTGAAGCCTCCTTGGTGGAGCCCAGGAACTCTGCTTCCCTGGAATACTAGCTGCTGAGTGAGAATGTCTGACTACAGGTGAGACTGTCTTCCTCCACTGGTTCTAGATGCCACCCCCAGCCTGCCCTGCCCAATTACTTTCTGAGCATATCAGGCCCAGCCACGCCTCTGTGCCTTAGCACATGTTGCCCTGGACCAGCTCATGCCCTCCACTGCCCTTTCTGCCTGGCGAAGTCTGCCCATTTGGAGAGATCTCCCTTGCTGACTCAGACCTCCTGTCCCCACAGTCAGCATCTCTCCCTCTGGCCTTTCCCACACTGTCCTACCCCTGCCTGCCTCCCAAGACCAGAAACTCCCTGAGGGCAGCGCGGCCCAGAGCTGTGCACACCCAGGGGCTCTGGGAATGTTCAATGAATGGGTGAATGAATGAATGAACACGCATCCTGTGCCTCTCCTTGGGTGTGCAGAGGGGCATGTGGAGTGGGAGCCTAAGAAGTAGAGACCTAAGACTTTGTCCCTTGAGTTGTTGCAGCAGGGAGGGAGAGCCTGGGCAGAAACACTTCCGGGGAGTGATGTGGAGAGAGGACTACCCCAGGTTGAGACCCCACCCTCCAGGGCACTAGACAGGGATTTGAGGATCCACAGTATGGCTGCCTGGCATTCCTTTTTTGCCTGAAGCACCATCAGGGCCATCAGGTCCTCAACACTCCCCTCCATCCTGCCCCCCATGCTGCCAGAGCTCCCAAACCAAACCCATCTCCTATCTTGGAACCATGGACAGAGAACGTGTCCTGGCCTCTTCCCTGTCATGGAGTGAGAGACTCGATATGAGTCTCTATCTATTAGTTCATTTGTCCATTCACTTGACTAATTCCTTTATTCATAAAACTGACTGAGTGCTACCATACCAGGCACTGTGCTAGGTGCTGAAGGAATAACAATGAGCAAGGCAAGCTTGGCCCTGCCCCAGGGAACCTGCAATCTGGAGGAGGAGACAGATATGAAATGAAGGAATAGTCTGGCAAATGCAGGTATAACTGAAATCATGATAAACTACATACAGGAAAAGTATAGGTAGGAACAGTAGGAGACTGATTTGGGGTGTGGGGTTGCTCAGAGAACACCTTTTTAAGAAAGGGGAATTAAAAAAAAAAATTTATTACCTAAGCACAATTGATTAAATCACCGGCCATTGGTCATTTAACTCAATCTCCAGCCCCTCTGCCCTTCCCTGAGGTCTGGGGTGGGACTGAAAGTTCCAGTCCCAAAAGGGGAATTCTAACTGGGATGGAGAGAAGGCAGTCAGGTGAAACAGGCAAGGGCTTTCGAGGCAGAGAGAACAGTGTGTGGGAGGACCCTGAGGGGAACAGGTGGGCAGAGGTGAAGGCTGAGGAGCTGATATGGAGAATAGCATGTGGCAGGGGAAGGAGGGAAGAATGGGAGACCAGTCAGGAGGAGGTGCTGTCACCCCAGTGAGACATCGAGGTCTGGGTCTGGACTAGGGTGGCAGCTGTGGGGATGCAGGACAATTGGGTTGCAGAGTGATTTTCAAGGAAAGAGCAGAGGAGGAAAGGCCTAGCTAGGAAAGCTGTGCATTTGGAGGACAGCTGGAACTACCTACAGTTTTCAGTAGAGGGTGATAGACAAGTGATCTCTGCAGCAGTAGGGGAAATGGCTTGGGTGGCCCCAGGCAGTCCAAGTGGTCAGTCTAGAAATAACGAGAGTGGACTGAGGGTGAGCTGATGCTGTGGACAAGTGAGGTGAGGGTCATGACAACCATTCGATGCCTCTGCCTGTTCTCTGCTCCAGCCCATCTATTGCCAAGGCTTTTCCAGATTCAAGGGCGTTTGTATCCTGCCCTTCAGATGAGCCAGCAAGTTTCAGGATCTACAGCTCACTTGACAGCCAGTCTTGTCTTTGCAGGCCACAGGAACGCTCTCTCAGCTGCCCAGCCCTGCCAGTCATGCCCAGCCCTGCCCAGCCCCCGCCATGTCCAGGAGCTCCTTTGGGGCCAGGAAAAGCCCTGGATAGGCAGTCAAGAAGCCCACACCTGATTCTTCCACTGGCTGTGCTGTGTGACCTTTCATGACCTGCCTGCTCTGAGCCCCAATTCCTGCTGTAGGATTTGAGCAGAGGTGTCAGGCATTGTATGAGTGGCGGAGAAGGCAGGGCCAGGAAGAGCATTAGGGCACTTCCCTGGGTTCAGAGGGCCTTTGGATTACATGTAAATGAATGCCTTGGGGTGGGATCCTTTCTGGTTCTGTCTCAGGGGATGCTGGGAGAGACCCAAAGTCAGATTTGCCAGTGGACACCAGCCCTATAGTCTCATGTGATAGGTTGAGAATTTCTCAGTCATCACGGCCCCACTTGATTTGTGAGCCCAGTGAGGGCCTTCAGTCTTATAGGCAAATCCTTTCCAGTGCAGAAATTTAGAGGTTTGATTACTCCCAGTGATGGGGAGCTCATTATCACTACCCAGCTTGTTAGAAAGTTTCCCCTTTCAATGAACTGAAATCTCCTTCTATGACTTCCTTGCCCAGGGTCTGAACAGAACTCTTGTCTCCCCAACTCCTGGGTAATACAAAACAGGTACTCAAGAGATGGATTAAAACAGTGAGTCTGGATCCTGAGCCTGCTGACTTCCAGGTCTCTCCCCACAAACTCCTTCACCCCCATGCTGAGGCCAGCCTGCCTCCTCAGGGCATGGCCCATTGATCCGTCTCCCACAGGCTTTCAGAGATTTCTCAGGTGCCCCCCACCCAGAGCCCCTCCCACTGTGATGCAGTCAAGGATGTTTTTGTCAGTCTGGCTCAGGCTGGCTTCCTGACAGCTCACAGCCAGCTGCTGCCTAGCTAGGCGATCCTGCTCCGGGCTCTCCCCGGATGGGATTCACAGGATTCCTATTAGAGCCAGCTGACTGGGAACTTGCTTTCCCCGGGCACCTGCTGTATGTTCTTCTGGCTACACAGTTACAACCCTCCAGGAAAGGAGACAGTACCCCATTTTATTGAGGAGGTAGCTGAGGCCCAGACGATGATGTCACACAGGGAGGCTCTTCTTTATGCAACCCCTGGCTTCCTCAGTGGACTTCCCTCCCTCAGGACATTGGCTGACTCCTGCACCTGCCAGGTCTCATCCTGCCCCAGGGCCCTCCCTGCCCCCGCTGGACCCTGGTGAGGATGTGGCCCTGTAGCTGAGAATGGCTTCTTTGTGTTTGGTCCTGGGGCCCCAGGCCCCTGTGCCCATGATGTTCTCTGGACACTGTACACAAGGGGAAAGCCGCAGGCAGACGGTGGGGAACCTGACCTTGAAAAAGAGCAGCCTTGCCTCTGACCATGAGTCTTCGTCCTGGCTGGCACCCTCCCCAGATACCTCCGCATCGGGGATGGTAAGGGGCTCCCCTGAAGGGTCCAGCTCCTGCCCTGGGCCTGAAGCAGGGTGTGGCGGGTGAGGATCCACCCTGACCAACCGGGCCCTGGACACCATCAGAATCCATCTCGTGGCCATGAGTCCCTTCCTGCCCTAGACCTCATGCCTGTCTCTGCCCTCTTTGTCCTGCTGCAAGAGAAGATCCCCTGATGGGCGAGGTGGCCTGTTGCTTCCCCTCAGAGGCCTGGGACGTCTGGAGGAGAAGATAGACATAAATACCCAGAAGAGAAATTAGTAAGTTCTTCTTTGTCTCCTGTTATAGCCTTTATTTTAAAGTCTATTTTGTCTGGTAGAGGAGGAGAGGGAGAGAGAGAGAGAGACACACATGAAAGAGAGATCGAACCCCCAACCTAGGTATGTGCCCTGACCGGGAATTGAACCCCCAGCCTTTTGGTATATGGAACAGTGCTCCAACCAACAGAGCCACTTGGCCAGGGCCACCCTATGTCTTTTGATTGGAGTATTTAATCCATTTAAATTTAAAGTAATTGTGGATAAATACATAGTTATTGCCATTTTATTATTCATATTTTAAACCTTTTCTTCTTCTTCTTCAGGATGTGTTTTTCTTACATTTCTCTCACCAGATCAGGGAAAGATAAAAATAAAACCAAAAAGTCATAAGTTTAATCATCAGTAGGACCTCCTCACATCAACTCTGGAAGTGAGCCAGGTAGTGAGTGGCATTCTCCCACTAGTCAGATGAGAGCAGGGCTCAGTAAACCTTTTGTGTAGGGGGCCAGAGACGAAATGCTGTAGGCTCTTCAGGCCGCAGTTCTCCGTTCCAGCTGCTCACCTCCTCCCTGTCGTGGGACGGCAACACAGATGCCTTGGATACAAGTGAGTGTGGCTGTGGCCAGTACAACCTGATGGACACCATAATTTGCACATCACAGAGCTTTCTTGTGATGGAAATATTTTCCGACTTTTGATATTTTTCAACCATTTAAAAATGTAAAAAGCTATTCTTAGCTGACGGGCCATACAAAAACAGGTGGTGGGCTGGATTGGGCCCTTGGACTAGCTTTGGCCAACCATCGGGTCCTCTGCAGAACTTCGGCCAAATGGTGGTAGAAGAGTTCCAGAAAGCCCATGGTGGCTCTGGATGACCTTAGGCTCAGAGCTGGTCTCTGGAGGCTGGAAGAGAGGACCTTCCTGAGTGCGACCAGGTGGTCCCACCCCTGATGTTCATGACGATCCTCCTGCCAGCTGGCCCCGCTGGCCGCCAGGGGGGACGCATCAGGGCTGCACCAGCCCACGCCCTTGTTCAGGACCGTATGCCCCAGGGTCTGCACACCCTGCAGGAAGCTGAGGGCTCTCGGTGGAGATGGTCACCCAGGCCTCGGCTGGTGCCTGTCTTTCCCTGAGGCCCTTCCCCTCTATCTGTTTCCTCTGTCCGCCTGTCTCCCCAGGCTCAGTTGCCTCGCCGCTCCTGCTTGCCCTGCCTCCAAAGACTGCCTCCCCCGCCACCTTCCCTCACATCCTCCTCATTTAGCCCCTAGCAGGCTGTCCTCAGGGCCGAGGCCTGGCCCTGTCTCCTTCTGGGAACCCTCCAAGGCAGCCCCAGCTCCAGCTCTCTGTTCCTGCAGCACTTTCTGGGCCAGGACCCCATGCCTGGGACTTCTCTGCAGGCCTGGCTTTGCCTTCTCAGAGATCTGTGGTCTGGGAGGATGGGGACCCATACAAGCCATCCTCAGGTTGGCCGGGTACCTCCATCCCCAACTGTGCCGTGGTTCTCATCGTCCTGTTTATCAGCCTCTCCCTTGTTCTTGGGAGTGCCTGGCTGGGCCTTGGCTCTTCCCTGGAGAGGGGTGGGGCGGGCTGGGCCTTTGACCCTCTGAATCAAGCTGAGGGGTGAGCTGGCGCCTTTACACTCACTCCACCTGAACCCTCTGGCTGGAACTCAGGAGTTTCCAGCCAAGGGGCTCAGCCTGACCCCAGCAACTTCTCTTCCTTTCGCAGGTGCTGAAGGGTCTGCTTCTGAGTGTTGGGCCTGGGAGTCTGAAGCCCCACCCCTCATAGTGGCTATATGTTGAGGCTCCCGGGGTGGTGGGGTTGCGGAGGCTCGGGGGGTACAGGGGAGGACCCTCTTCAGATAGCTTTGAGGCCAACTCTCCCCACTCCCCTGGGTATTTACTCTGTGGGTGGGGTCTGCCCTCTGCGCAGGGCTGGCAGTCGCAGATGGGAGTTGACAGAGACCTGGGGGTGAAGCCAATCAATATGCCCAAAAAGCTCAAAGAACTGCCATGGGGGAGACCCAGAGTGGTTAAGCAGATTCCTCTAAATAGGCTCCTTCTACCGCTGCCCATTCCTGGCTGCTCTCACGTGGCCTCCAGAAATGACGCAGCCAGGGGAGGGAGCTCACAGAGACAAAACTTAGAGTGCCCGTGGCCAGGGACTGGGATAGGGAAGTGAGACCTAGGTGCGGGAGCTTGCCTTCCTCACCTTGCCTCACATGAGGACCAGTTAGTGTCACCTCCAGGCCCTAGGAGAAGTAGGGACACATGTGATCCCAATTCAGTTTCCCCCTTGACACCGGGGCCAGGCAGATGTAGGGGAGGGCAGGCAGCATCACTCTAGGGTACATTCTGTTATTCCACACAACTGAATTTTGCCCCCCATCCTCTGCCCCCGAGGGGAGCCCTCACACTGCTTGCGCCCTCCAGTGAAGAAACCCAAATCCAAGCCTCTCGTCCTCCACATACCTGGCCCCACCCTCCATAGGAAGAGCCGGCAGCCATTAGCTGGGGTCTCCCAGCAAGTGGCCCTTTCCTCCTCAGGCCCCGCTGCCCCCAGGACTCGGCTCCCAGGGCTGGGACAGGGACAGGATGGGGGAAAGCAATACCCATCACCCACACTGGGGAGACTGACTGAGCTTTACCTGCAGGCTCCCCACACGCAAAGTGGTAAAATTTGGGAAAATACTTGTTACCATGTCAACGCTCACTGGGACCAGGCCCTGTCCAAGTGCTTCACATACTTGCACAAGTCTCCCACCTCTCCACCTCATTTACAGATGGGAAACTGAGGCTGGGAGCCACCCCACCCCCACCCCCACCCCAGCACACACAGCCAGGCAATGACAGAACAAGGACATAGGTCCAGGTGAGGGGTCCTCGGTCTCACCTTCCCCTCGTGCTGCCTTCTCTCCCTGCGGTGACAGGGATCATGCTGAGGAGGTAGGAATGCCAGCCAGTGCTCACACATGGGGCACAGGGACCACGGAGGGAGCAGCAGGGGGAGAAAGGGGCCAGGGTCCAAGCAGCACGTATCTGCCCCCAAAGACGGAGATATTGAGGGTCCTCGGTCAGGCCCTGGAGATGCCCGACACTGTGGGCCCAGGGAGCGGAACATGGCAACAGGAGGCTGGCCTCCCTCCTCTGGAGCTTTGTGGGGGACCTGTGTCTCCATAGAGGTCATAGGACAGGGAACAGCTGGTTCCCCTGCTCCTGGCCTGCACGGCGGGCCTGGAGGTATGGTCCATCTTAAGGAAGTGGAACTCCTGTCCTTTTGGAGTATGAAAAATTAAATGAAAAGGAACGTTCAGGAGTTGGTATAAAAAACTGCTTTTGTTTCTAGACATTCATTTAGACAGTCATCCAATGTGAGGGCACAAGATGCCCAGAGTGGAGCTTACAGGAGGAGGGGTGAGGGCAGATGACTGCCAGGGCCAAGGATGGGAATGGGGGCTTCTTTGGGCAGCCTCAGGCCAGCTTGGGAGCTGGTGGCTGAGGTGAGGCCTGGCTGCTACGCAATAAAGCAGACGTGCTGGGTGTGTGGGCTATGCCAGGGAAGGCGCAGGGCCGCGAAGGCTAGTCAGGTTCACAGAGCAGACTGTCCCGGCTGAGAGGTCTGAGACTGAGGCCAAACCCAGTGGCCTCTCACCCGCCTGTTGGGGTGCGGGCTGTGGCAGGCACGACAGGTTTGGCGATCTTCTAAGGCACAACTGGGAGGAAAAGGCCTTGATCTACAAAGCTCCAACAGCCCCTGGGCCCACTGGAGAGTAAGAGCTATTTGGCAGCAGTAGTGTAGGAGATGGGCTTTGAACCCAGGATCCGGACAGGGCAGAGGACTCCAGTGTAGTCCTGCCCCAAAGGCCTCCCCACCTGCAGGAGAGCCAGCAGGTCCGGCGAGGGGACCCAGGAGCCCAGGGCCCAGACCAGACTGAACTCCGCCCAACACAGCAGCTGGCACCAAGACTCCAAAGAGGGTCGGCAGGAAAGTCACCATGGAGGGGTTGGCTGTAGCTGGTGGCAGGTCCTTCTGTACTTCTGGAGAATGCAACCTCTCATTTCTACCCCCAAGGGCCCCTGACCCTGGCCCCGCCCCCAAGGCTCTACCCTGATACATGCACATATCCCAGGCCAGCCCCTCTCTCCATGCACTCACAACTTCTGACTACATGGTAGCGCAGGCCAGGGTGGAGGAGGAGACCCTGGAAGATGCTTCCCCAGCTGTCATGATGTCTAAGACATCCCCATTATTGTTTCTCTTCTTCAGGAGGAGGAAGGGTATGTCAGCATAGTTCTCTTAGGCTCCCTCCATGACAGCCCGTGGAGATAATCTGCTAGGGAAGGGGGCGGGATGACCGGGGACAGAGCCTAAGGGCTGAGGCTGAGCTTTAGTTCCTGGACCCCACAACTCAGGCTGTGTGAGCCTCGTGGGAGGCCTTGGGTGGAGACAGAGGCCAGACTCCCCCAGTGAACGCGGCAGGTTTTGGGAGGCACACGTAGTCCAGGGGGGAGCACAGGGAAGGGAGCCCACACAGCTCACGCGGCATCTCAGGAGGTGATACAACAGACCTGCAACACTTAAGGAGAAAGGGTCCGCCTGGAAAGGTGAGCCAGCCAGATGGCCGTCAGGCTGGTGGAGGGGGCCGGCAGACCAAAGGGCCTTTCTTTTCTTTTTTTTTCTTAGGATTTTATTTATTTTTAGAGAGAAGGGAAGAGAGGGAGAGCGGGAGAGAAATGTACCAGAGAAACATCGATCGGTTGCCTCTTGCATGCCCCCAACTGGGGACCTGGCCTGCAACCCTGGCATGTGCCCTAATCGGGAATCAAACATGTGACCTTCCAGTTCACAGACCAGTGCTCAATCCACTGAGCCACACCAGCCAGTGCCCGAGGAGTCTTTCTTAAGAAACCCTTCCTGTGAGTAGGATGGAACACACAGGCCACACTTCCTACTGCCCACCACCAGCGTGACACAGGCTTGTGTACCTCTTAAAGTAGCCCTGGAGCTAAGCAAGCCCCATTCTCCAATAAAGGTAGTGCTGTCTTGATCAATCTCCCGCCATCGCCTTCAGAACTCAGTTCATGCTAACAACCAGGCTCTCATCAAGTACCTGCGGAACAGGTGCTATTATCTGCGTCTCACAGCTGGGGATGGGGAAGCATAGAAGTTCAGTGACTTACTCAGAGTCACAAAGTGACAGGGCTGGAGTCAAACCGCCGCCATCTGACTCCAGAGCCTGTCTTCTTCACCACACATCCTGATGGCTGGAATTTTACAAGAATCTGAACCAGGGAGGTAGGAACACTATACCCACACACACCAGGGAACAAAGCATTCAGCCCTAGGGTTTGGGCGATGGCAGTGCAAGGCAAGCCAGTTCAGCCCCAATTGGGTCAGTGGTTTTCCAGGGTCTGAAGGCCAGGGAGAGTCCTGTGAGGCCCATCTGTGTGACACTTACTGGGACCAGTACCTGCAAGGGTTTAGGGAAGGAGCTCAGCCCCACTGCTGCACCTGTAAAAGAGGGAATGTCCGACAGTGGGGCAAAGGTGTGCTGGCCACTGTAATGACAAGGTATCTTCAGGCAGAAAGATGAAGCTGGCAACCCCACAGAACACACCAGAAATTTTATAGGGTAATTTACTTATGGGACGACTGGGTCTGAGTGGAAGAGACGAATGATCCAGCAATTCTGAGCAACCCGAAAGCAGGTGCAGCCCCTCTGCCTCCCACAGCATTCCAGATTATTCTCCTCTGCAACCCCTGTCACTGTACTTTCTCTGTGGTATAACTCGGGCACTAATGACTGACAAGACAAGGGGACAAAGGACGCAGTAGCACCGGGGCCATGCCACCCGGTGGTCTTGTGATAGATGATGGTTCATGATACCCTTACCAGTCTGATGTTTATCTTGGTTGTCGTGCCCTTCTAGCCGTTACTAATATAAGCACTTATGGTTACATTTTAAGGAACACAGATCGCCATCAACTAGAAGGCTTTGATATGCTTGCTAAGGACAAAGGTCCAGCATGAAACTTAAAAATGACGTGAAATCCTGGACACAGAGATGGAGTTGGAATACTTCTATACAGGGAAGCAAGCAGGGATGGGCACCCCACCTCCAGCTGACCTCAGGGAAGCAGGCGGGAACAGATTTCTTGCCTAACCTTCCTTCCTCCACCCCCACGCCCCCCACAAGTGACCTGCAGGGGAAATGAAACAGCCACCCATCAAACCATTGCCAATGGGAGCCACTGGGGCTAGGTCCCAGAAGGAGAGCATGACCCCTGGCTGCCTACTGAGGCAGCCATGTAGACAGTGGACGTGATGATGCCAAGTGGCTCTATAAACTTGTTGTTGAAGATAATCAAGGAAACGGGAAGACAGTCACGGCCAGCTAAGAGCCCAGTAGGCACGGCAGGGGCCAGCGGCAGGCAAAGGTCAGCTGGGCCCAGACCTGGCCCCTGAGGAATGGCAGGCAAGGTGAGGGCATCAACTTCTGCGGCACCTAAGGGGACGTCCACCAGACATGGCCTTGCACTGGGTCCGCAGGAGCCCCAACACTGGCCCGAGGTAGGGGGGGTACTTGTAGCCACAGGTAAGGTCTAAGTACAGGGGGCATTATGCCAAAAAGAGACCACAGAGTCCAAGAGTTTAAACACGTGACACCATGGACAAATCACCTTGTCCTGGGATATCTTGTCCACTTAAGTCAGACCCCCTATTTCTACCCTCAGCTCACTGATTGAGGCTTGACTCACTGATGTCAGTGCCGTGGGGAGGAGCTGAGCCCCGCCTGGGACATGCAACAAAACTGTGTCTTGAATCTGCCAGAAGATTCACTGAGGACAGAAGACCCACATGCCCAGGGCCCAGGAGCCGCAGGCTGAGTGTCCATTCTGGGGTTAGAAGGTGGCCAGGGCAGCGACCCAAAGCTCCAAGGGGAAACTGCGGTAGCTAAAGCCTGCCTTGGAGTGGCAGCCATGGGGATGGCTCTGCACAGAATCCCGAGGGCCGAGATGGGGATGCCCAGGGGCGGGGGCCTGAGCACCTCTAGCAAGGTGAACTCAAGGTTCCAGGCTCCTGGACCAGGAAACCCACGAGAGCCCCCTGCCCCAGGCCAGGTTTTACACCTGAGGGATGCCTTGTCTAGTCTAAGCCACTGGTGCTATAGCCCACATGCCATCCCTCCTCAAATGAAAGAAGAGTTGGCAGGAAAGGCAGGGCTTGAAGACACTCCCCCCGCCCCCAGCCTCCTAATCCCTCCCGTCCCTTACCAGATGCGAATAAAGGGATGGCTGTAAGCGGAGGGATGTCTTCTGCAGGATGCGGCTGCCCAGGTTCTCTAGCAGCTGGAGGGGAGGGGAAAGCCTCAGATGAGTGAGGTCCCACTGTGCCCCTTCCTGCAGGGTGACTTTGGACAAGCTACTTCCTTTCTCTGGGGCCAGGACATTCACAGGGGAAGGGGCAGATTAAGAGGTCCCAATCCTGGAGCCAGAGCTACCCCCAGAGAGGATAGCCTATGGAGAGAGTCTCTGTGTTGGGATGCCCCATCCCCCTGATTCTGCTTCTGTGCCCTGGGCAAAATGTCCTCCCAGCTAAGAGGCTGTAGGAGGCAGAGGGGCTCCACCTGCTTTCGGGTGGCTCAGCCAGTTTGAGTTGGCCTTCATCACGAGTAGGGCACCGATCCCAGGATCACCAAGGTTATGGACAGTTTCTTGGGCCCCAGCTGCTCCAAGTTATACCCAGCAGGGCACAAACCAGATGGGGTTTGGGGAGAAGCTTGAAAAGGACCCCCAGGCCTCCCTGGGCCAAGCCTTGAGCTTCGCTTGGTTACTGTGGCTCTGACCTGGGGCAACCCCACACTAGGCTTCCCAATCTCCCCCTCTGTCTCACAGGGATGTGGATATTGTCTTAGAAGTTAAATTAGGACTGAAGGAAGCAGGGCTCTGGCCTGTCCTGGAAGGTGAGGTTGGGCAATTGAGGGCCTTGCCCTGTGGAAATCACCACTGTCTGGATCCTAGTGTAGACCTTCGTATGCTGTCCCCTAAAGCCCAACCCCAGGGATACTTCCTACCAGGCTCATAGTGTAGATTCAGCCTTACAGAAGCCTACACCAAAAGCTCCAAAGTGAGGGGTGTGAAGGCAGGGGACAGCCCTTCAGGAAAATGTTCTTAGGGGCAGGAAAGGTTTGAGCTGAGCCCCAGGGCAAACAGAGGAGTAAGAGCATCTTCAGGGCTGCCAGGGAACCCAGGAGGGACAAAGAATGGGGGTGGACATATTCTAGAAGACAGCAGGCATCATCTCACCTACCACTGGGGCTCACCATGGTCAGGTCCACACGCCAGAAGTGGTCATCCACGCGCCAGCACACCTTGGTACCGGAGGCCTGAGCTGGAAGGCGGAACCTGCCCCTGTACCTCCACCCGGCTCTACACCCAGACCAGCCTCTGCCTGTAGGGAGCAGGTGTGGAGAGGACTCAGTCAGTGGGCATCAGTAGCAGTGAAAGCCCAGGCCCTTCCCCAGCCAGGAAGGGGCCTGAGAGGCTGGCAGGGCCTATGCTGGGTGGGGCTCCATCACCTAGGCCTAGTAGCCCCACCCAGCCCCATGGAGCCAAGAAGACTTACTAGACACAAACTGGATTTCTATGAAGCTGGGCATGGAGAACAGCACGCATCTGAACTGAGGAGAGCAGACTGATAAGAGGGAGGTCTTGAAGGTTGGCATCCACTGGGCATGACCACCCAGGCAAGGGCTGGTCTTGACTCTGCCATTAAGAGTTGGGCCACGGAGGGCCCATTCCACCTCTTTGCCTTAGCTGACCCTCTTTAAAAAAAAAAAAAAAAGATTTGATATTTATTTTTAGAGGGGAAGGGAGAAAGAGACAGAGAGAAACATCAATGTGTGGTTGCCTCTCACCCACCCCCTACTGGAGATGGGGACCTGGCCTGCAACCCAGGCACGTGCCCTAGACTGGGAACCGGATCAGCGACCCCTTGCTTTTCAGGCTGGCCCTCCATCCACCGATCCACACCAGCGAGGGCTCAGTTGACCCTCTTCGGGGAGATAATTGCATATCATGTGGACACCAGAGCAAAATAAAGCCATCAGTCCCACAGGGAGACAGGGGAGTATGTCCTACCAGGGCAGTGTTATGCGCCCTGGGGGCAGAGGAGATGTGGGGAAACCTGCCTTCTTTGAGGGCCAGAGAGAAAGGAAGATTAACAGAGAGAGGGACCCACAGACATTCCGCCTCAGGCCTCCTTCCACCTACCCCCAAGCCAGGCTTCTCCCCATATCTGTCTAATAACGCAGATGGCACTACTCTCCTTACTGCCGGTATGACTTTCCAGCTGAGCTGCCAGAAGCTGCCAGAGCCTGGACTCATCAGGAACTGTGCATAGGTGACATGCACGAGACGAAAGTGGAGAGGAGCATGGGAGCCCTGGGGGTAAGACCTGAGGCCTCTAGCATGGTACCTGTCTTCCAGAACCAATTCAACACCAACAAGAGTCCCCACTTTGGGGTGCAGTGAAGAAGGAAACTTTATTCAGTGCAAAACAGTTCAATTGTGATACAGCACCAATGCGGAAACGGCCGGGCTGTGAGGCAGCCCTGGGGCCAGGCCCCGTCCAGCCAGACAGCTCTGCTCTGCTCCTCCGTGGTCTGCTTCGCGCTGTGCTTCGCTCTGCTCTGGGCCAGTCTGCTCTGGCCTGTGCTGGTCTGCCCTGCTCCGCTCCGCTCCAGCGAGACGCGTTCAGTGTTCCAGCTCAGTGAGGGAAACACAGTCTTTAGTCTTTGATGGAAAGGAAGCGTGCACTGCCTAAGCCAGAGGGAAGCTGGCTTATAGAGACAGAAGTCCCTGTCCCTGGTCCCTGATTAGTCTGTCCTCACGCAAATAAGGACTCCAAATCCTCACAGTTTGATTGGTCCAAAAGGCACTTTCCTGATTGGTCAGAATAGAACTACTCAGAACGATCGGTCCAGTGCAGCCCCAATGGGATGGGGAAAGCCTCACTCATATTAGTTGAAATAGGACTCTAGGAACTTCTTTGTAAGAGCTGGCTCAGAAGGCAGAAACAGTGCAGGCAGGCACTTCAGTGCAGAGGGTGCGAGAGGCCCCTGTGTAAAATGGTTGCTAGGCTCTGTTTTTTTATAAATTTGAGTCCAGTTAGCCACCAGGAGCTTTTCTTGGTGGGACAAAGGTGTCTTCTTTCTCAGGGTTCATGTCAAGTTCTAGGCCAGGACTAGGGCCAGGGTCCCCTCGGGGGCAGAGGACATAGCGGGATGGGACACAGGCCACCCAAACATCACTGGGGCTCTGGGCCTGCTGGCCAGCTGGGAAGACAAACAGAGAGGGGCTCTGCTTGAGGGTAGAACTAGGGCTGGACTGGGGCAGTCCCATCTTCCAGTTAGACTCCTGAGCTGACAACCTTCCCACCATGGTCAGGGAGGAGGGGACCTGTAGTCTTCCCACAGTCCCTGTTTCCTCCTGCCAAAGAGAGCTCCTAAAGGGGCGGAGAGATATCGGGCACTCCTCCCCGCTGGCTGCGTTCTCCTGGGGTGGTCACCACCCCTAAGTGAGTCAGAATGGGGGTGATCTCAGCAGCCATGGTGGGAGGGGAGCTGGGTCCCTGGGGCAGGACACCCCTAACAGGAACATGGCAGGAGCTGTGAGCATTGGTTCCTCAGGACTGAATGAGTCCCTCCCTCCAGGTAGCCTTGGTGGCACTCCTGCTTCCCAGCTCAGCCCAGCTAGCCAAAGCCTGGTGCCAAGCAGCCTGTCTGCTTGGGAGGAACATTTTGAGGGTCAATAGATCTCTGTCCAGGAGGTTAAGAGTCCACTCTGTGGAAGGGGCAGCAGTCAGTAGAGGGGGGTCTGTGGGTTGGGGCCTTGGCCTGGGTCCCCCAGTAGTCAGGGGCCATGACAGGCAAAGTCCCCATAGGTGAAAGGGAACAGGGATTGGGCTGTAGCCCTCTGAGGTCCAGGGCACTAGGTTCCAGAGGGGTCCTTGGGAGGGAGGTCAGTGAGCAAGGGAGTGGTACGGAAGCCTTAGCACCTCCTCTGCTGGGGTGGGCTCGGCTGGAGAGTTAGGGCCCACATCACAGGTGGGTCTGGGGGTCACGAGAGAATGGGGCTACCTGCTGGGGCTTCATTGAAAGTTGGTCTGTTGTACAGAGCACGGTACCAGTCGAGCCAGGAGAGGCCTCCTCACCAGTCCTGAGGAACACTGAGGTGGACATGGGGCGTGGGGCCAGTGGTGCCCATGAGGCTAGGAGAGGGGTAAGCTAGCTCCCAGTGAAGCAGCACTCACAGGTGTGGAAGAAGGCTCCAGGCTGGCAACAGCTGGAAAGGACTTGGTTCCCAGAAGCCAGGGACCTGGAATGCCCGGTGGGCTGGGAGTCAGTGTTGAGGAGGCACCAGGCAGGTCCAGTGAGGACCAGTCCTGTAGTAGCTGGGGATCCTTGCCACCTGAGGGACTCGAGGGCACTGGGTAGTGATAGGCAGGGGTGGGGAAGACCTGGCCTCTGTAAGCTGGGTCCTGGTATGTCCTCGGGCCTAGAGGTGGCAGGCTCAAGGGTGGCGGGGAGGGTTGGACAGAGCTACCCTGGATCTCCCACGTGGGGGAGGTGCCAAGCACCATGACATGGCAGGCAGAGCCCAGGTCCGAGGGGGACCCGGGTCTCCTAGAGTAGGAGCAGTCTCCAGGGTCTCTTGCCCACTCAGCGTGGCTGGGAGCCTAGACTCCACTTGAGGGCACTTCAAGAGGAAGGACCAAGTTCAGCAGACAAAAGACTGGCAGAGGCCCTGTCCCTCTGATGGAGTGAGGGGGGGGGGCGGGAGGTTGGTCTGGGAGGATTGTAGTAGAAACAGCGGCCCTGCTCGGAATCCCAGGCTCTGAACTGCAGGTAGAGAGGAGATAGGAGCTACGGTGAGGGCTTGGAGAGGAGGCTGCCCTAACCCCATCGCTCCACTCTGAGAAGAAAAGGGCCTGTACATGACTATCCTGTGGCTAGAGGAGAAAGCAAGAGACCCCCCGCCAGGCCTGGTAATCATAAGAGGGGCTTCTTGAGGTCCTTCCAAGCAGCTCAGGGTCTCAACACCCTTTTCCCAGGAGCACACCCTCTTCTCACTGCCCCAAGAAGACACTGGAGCTTGAGAGTTGGGTCTCTCTAGGACAGAGGCAGGGGTGCTGGAGGCACGGGGAGCAGATCAGGCTAATGCAGGGGATATCCGATGAGGTGGATACCCCCAGTGATGCAGGAGCCTTGAAGGCAGCGGCTAGAATGCTCGGGGTTGGTGTCCCTACGGAGATAGCAGTGTACTCAAGGAGCTCCCCATCTGCCTGCCAGCTCCAGTCCAGTCCAGGGACTGTGTCCAGCCTAGGAGGACAGAAAAGGGGCTCTGCTACACCTACCCTGCCCTGGAGCCCAGGAGGATTTGGCTGGGGGCTGCTCCTCGGGCTTGGGGACTAGAGGAGCTACCAGGGACAGGCCTAGACAGCAGCCAGAAGCAGGGCTCAGTGGTCACAGGCTGCGGCACCCCCATAGCTTTCCTCCTACCCACACTTGCCTCAGGGTTTTTCAGCTGGGCCTGGGGCCTCAGGGGCAGCAGAGCCGCCCCATGGGCTGGAGGCACCACCCCCGTCTTACGGGGCACTGTGGGGTCAGAAGAGACAGTCAGGTCAGTTGGGCCCTGCTCCAGCCCCCTGAGGGGACTGAGGGAAACCCTTCAGTGAGAACAAGCCAGGGCAGGAAGCACCTGGGTGTTAGCAAGGATGTTGATAATCAACTCCAGGCATAGCCTTGCTCTCCATCTCCCTCTGGAGCTGTCGTCTCACTCGCCTCTCTTCAGGCTCAACCCCTGTCGGCAAAGCCAGCTGGTTGGGTCCCTCAGCCTTTTGTACTGGGCCCGGGTGCCAAGCAGGGCCATCAAGAGGCAGGACCTCATTCAAGCTGGAGCCTTGAGCAGAACCCTCCTGTTATTAGCTTAGGGAAAGAGACCCACATGTCGCCTAGCAAAGCCACCCGAGGCAGATAGCAAGCCCAGCCAGGGCGGGGCAGGCCTGGGCTCGGCAACCGAAGTGGAGCAGGCGCAGGCCTTTCGGCTCCTGGCCTCCCAGCTGGCCCAGAGCCCTCAGGACTGGCTCGGATCTGGACGCAGCTCCTGACTTGATGTGACAGCCAGGAAGTTCCTAGACCTCTGTCTCCCCATCTGTGACCTAGAACAAATGGTCCATGGCACTCAAAATACGATCCCTGAACACCTCAGAATCACTTTGGCTGTTTAAAAATTCAGATGCATGGGCCCTGAAGACCATTTTCCAGATGATTTTGTTTGAGAAGTCCTGTCTGAAAGCGGCCCTGCCCAGGAGCTGAGGATGATTCCAGGGGAACTGTGGGGCCGGAGAGACATTCAACAAAGGCTGAGTGGGCCCCACTCATTTGAGGGGTGGGGGGGCACCAGCGCCAGCACACCTTCGTGGCCCCCAGCTCTTAGACATCAGCACTCGCCAAAGAACAGAATGGGCTTTGTGAAAAAGCGAGGGGTGATAGCACTGCCCCCCTTGGGCCCTGCCACCTCAGGCTGAGGACCCTCAGGACACTCATAGTTCTTCCCTTAGCAGAGCCCTCAGATTGAGGCTCCCAGGGGAGAGGTGTGCCACAGGGAGCAGCCACCTCCTCCCACCATGTCCAGCTCCACAGGACTCTAACCCGGCCCCTGCACCACTGTGGTCCTCTAGGGTACAAGTGGACAGATGCCCGGGCCTCAGACCCTGCTCTGTAACCATGGTAACATTAGCACAATGTATGCCTGTCAGGGAAGAGGCACAACAGGTGTGCAAGGAAGGGTGGAGTGGGGAGGGAGAGGAAAAAGGAAGGAAAACGGAAAAGAAAGAAGTTAAGAAACAGCCAAAGCCAGTAAGGCCCTGGTGGCGAGGTGGTTGAGGCTGTCCTTGGCCTGGGAATTCAGAGTGATTCCGCCTATGTTGCAATCCTGTTTCTTTCTGTTGAAGTAGCCTCAATTCTAACTCTACACCTGAGTTTTCTGTAGACAGGGATCACACCCCATTCTCCAGGTTCTGGGACTGAACGAGTTGATGTGCAATAAGCTGAAACTGGAACCATGTCTTACGGGCTCACCCCTTCTGTTGAGTTCCCTGTACACCAGACACATAGGGCACCTCCCTCTCCCAAACACCCCTCTGGGTCTCTGCACTGCTTGCTGTTCAACTCACACCACCCTTCACACCTGCTTTTAGGTACCTCGTCCTGCTGCTCTTCAAGACCCATTTCAGGCAGCAACTCTTCTGCGGCCCATGACACCTTCTCACCCCGACTAGAACAGGCCCCTCCTGAGCCGCCACAGCACCCTTTCCCCAGGTTGCCACTGTGGTGACCACGCTGTATTGGGGTTGCCTGTCTCCCGGCCTGTCCATTACTGGGGGGTGAGTGCCACCCTTTCAAACCCTGGTCCGGCGCAGGGCCAGGCCCCAGCGGTAGGAGTCACAGTGCGGCCTGGTAAGGGAGGGGTGGTGTAACTGAGCTCAGTGAAACCCAAGGTAGGGTCAAGGCCGGGCAGGTCTGACCAGCCCTAGTGACCTGGCCCCTGAAGCAAGTGGAGTGGAAACCACGTCCAGGGAGTCACTTCAGCAGCTTCGAGAAGAAACCTGTGCAGCAATGGAGCCCTGCTAAGCCGTGGGAGGGGCCGTCCCTCCGCAGGGTAAATCGCCAGAACGGGGAGTGGAGAACAGTTCCATTCTACTTAGGCCTTGGTGGACACATCCTGGTTCCTAAGACGGGTGGTATGCACGGGCCTGGAGACTAGCAATTCTCACCGAGCAGTGGGCTACAGATCAGCAACCACTAGGGTCTGTAAGGGTCTCAGGGAGCTTTCTTGAGCAGGTAAGTGGCTGCCCAGTAGGAGATGACCAGGGCCCACATGACTGGAGCTAGCCCAGACGAGGCCGCTGCTGGAAAGCCATCTGGGATAGAGGAGGGGACAGCTGCAACATTCCAGTGAGGGGCTAATTGCCTGGTGAGGACATAAAAACCTTCAACCCCCCCACACACAGTCAGATTCCAGATCTCAAACCAACCCACAAGCTTTAATGTTTAATGGCCTGCCCCACAGCCGTGGCGAGCTTGGAGCGTACCACAGGACTAGGGACCTTGACGGGAGGAGTCTCTGCCACAGGTTTCTTCATGCTCAAGTCCAGTGCCGCCTCCTCCCTCAGTGAGCAATGCACCGTCAAAGGGGCCTCCTGGGCAGGTGGAGTCTCCAGGGCCCAGCTTATCAGGCTCTGGGTTATATAGCACTGCACTGCAAGGAGTGGCCCGCAGCAGGTCTGGCTGATGGGGCTCCAGCTTGGAGAGGTCCAGGGTCCTCGGTCCATATCTGCAGAGACCTTCCAGCAGAGCCGTCACTCAGCCTGTCCCTTCTAGTCGCTAAAGATGCCTGGCTTCCAGGAAACACACAACTTTCTTGGGATAATGCACTAGATGAGGTTGGTAGTTCAGGGTAGTCATGATATCAATTTAGGACAGGCCTGGGACATCCCAGGGGTAAGAACAGCAGGCCCAGAACAAGGATGCCAGCCCCAGGCTGTACCCCTGCACCCCTGTAGCAGGGGAGAGGAGGGGCAGACTCCCTCAGGGAGCTACAGGCTGGGGTGCAGGACCCAAGCCCAAACACTGGGGCTGTAACCCCAAGCTTTCCTGGGAGAATGACTCTAGAAAGTGTGGGAGACACTGTACCACTTCAAGATAACCCAATCTTCTGACACAAAAACTTTCTGGAGGTTCTGTCTGCCTCAGCCTCATACCCCAGGCCCTAGCTGGGACCTGGGCCCCTGCCCTGAGGGGAGGCAGAGAGCAAACCATGGCGGGGTGTCAGGCACTGCCCCCACCCCCCATGAGGTAGGCTGTGTCACCGTTTTACCAACAGGACCTAAGGGCTCAAGGGAGGAGGGGCTGCCCGATCACACAGCAAGAGACGCAGGGGCCGGGGCCGAGCCCCAGCTGGCGGAGCTCCAAAGCACACACATTTTCTCTAAGGGTGAAATGGAAAGCAGTCCTTTCTAATGAAGGCCCTCAGGTGAAGAGTCCAGGAACTCCCAGCCCGGTCAGGCAGGGAACAGGGCGGAGGGCTGCGTGAGAACCGGAGCAACTCCAAGGGCATATCCACTGCGCTCCTGGGCAGCTGGCCAGAGGAGCGGAGGGGCAGAGAGAGTAACTACCAAACAGTAGCTGTCCAAACAGCACCAGCCACTAGTGCTACAGGTGATGGCTCTGGCCACTCAACAGCTGTGGGCGGGGCGAGGGCAGGGCTGCTCCTGAGGCCTTGTGGCCCCAAGTGGGCAGTGCCAGGCCATTAAGCCAGGCGGTTGCCAGCAGCCTTCGGCAGTGAGTCCTCAGTGTAGGGCTAGATGGGCCGGCGCTGGCATCGGGGGCAGGTGAGGCACTGTGGGGCCCTCCGCCAGCTGCTGCCTCTGCTTTCTCCAGGCCAGGGGTTGGCGGCTCCCTCCCCAGCTTCCTGGCCTTGGGGGTGGGTGACTTCTGAGCCAGGGATAGGCTCTCTGGCTCATCTCTGGCCATGGTGTGTTCTGAGGAAGGCACAAATCCAGCCTCAGTGTCAAAGTCACCTGGAAAATAAACACAGAGTCATGCTATAAACCCCAACACCCTCAGGTCCTATTTCCTGGCCTCCAAAGCTATCTAGTCCAGTGGTCCTATTCTGTCCCAGGCCAGGATGGCCACAGCAGGGTCACAGAAATCATGACCTTCCCCCCTGAATATGCTGGCCAAACTATCAAGCTGAGAGGGCGTGTTTTTCCCTAGGTAACGCCAGAGCTCTACCTAATGAGGGCACTACTCAGGAGAAGCTGTTTGGTGCAAGAACAAGAGGAAGGGGGCCTGACAGAGAAAGGGTCATGCTTCACAGAGTGCCATCATTTTCTGCCACACTGCCACCGGGGCAGGAGCCGAAGCCACACAGGGGCGGCCCTGAAAGCGAGCCCAGCGCGAAGAGGGTGGAGGGAGCATCAGAGGGCATGGGAGGGCTCCTGACCAAAAGCACAGCTACTTGGAAGACAGGCTGCTCGGGGAGCGCCATCTTCAGGACACCACGGAAGGGTGGTACCACAAAGATGGCAGAAGGACCTAAAGCTCAAGAAAGTAGTGGGGATGGGGGGCACTAAAATCTAGCTAGCTACCGGAAGCTAGGCCCCTTTCATTTTCTCAACAGGCCCCAGACTCTTGCAGCCCCAGTCAGAGCAGAAGGGGACCGTGAAGTGCCTTGGGTTCCACGGGTCCAGCGGGCAGCCCAGGAAAAATGGACCTATCTATCTCTGGGCCCCAGAAAGCCCAACGGTACAGGGAGAAGGTAGGGCTGGGCAGCCTCTGCACAATGCACAACATCTCTGTCTCTCTGTCTCTCGGAATAGAACACTCCCGCTAACATTCTTTGCGCCCCATTAGGTCAAATGCCCCAACTTTGTAAGTGCTCAGGGGTCAGCAATGCTCATCGCCCAGATGCCAGGCTCCACATCTGCCCCTCACTTCTTCCTCCCCTTCTCTGCCCGACCTGGAGCCTGGATCAGGTGAGGGCGCAGGGCAAGGTTGCTAGGGGAGGGAGGGGGCGAGGAACGGTTCTGAGAGACACAGCCTTACAGAGGCTGGGGGTGAGAAGGCAAGGGAGCAAGAGAAAGACAGAGCGGGCCTTGATTTGAGATCTCCTGCGGTAGAAGAGGTGGCAACAGGGACCAATGGGCACCATCACCAAAGTCCTGGAGGAAGGGGTGAGATGGTGCCCACCAGGAGATAGGGCACAAGCCCCCTAAAGGGCAAGGGCGAGGGTGAGGCCTCTGAGCTGATCAGATGGTGCTCTGAAAGGCACAGTGCACGCTGGAGAGCAACGTGCACTAGTTGGGAAAAACAAACCACAAAACAAGACCCCAGCTTACTGGGACACTTTCATGAAAGCAAATACCCGGGAAGACTGAAAACTGTGCATTCAGAAGGCAACAGTGTTGGGAGTAGGGGGGAGACCCCTGCTGGGTTCCAGGAAGGAGGCACTGGATGAGAGGAGGTGCTGTTTTCAGGTGGGAAATTAACTTAGGGGAAAGCCCAGGAGTGTGGCCCGGGAGGAGTTAAGGGTCAGAGGGACACCAGGTGCGGAAGTCCCAGAAGTGCAGCATACTGTCAGTTATTTGCAGCTGGAGCCCAGAAGTGGGGAGGCTGGGAGAGAGAGACATGGGTAAATAAGCTCAGATAATAAACAGGGCCTGGGCAGAGCCCACGTCCAAAGAAGCCCACAGTAAAGGCAGAAGGAACAGCAGAGGAGGGAACAGGGATCTGGAGGGATTCGGTGCCAGGAAGGCCAAGAAAGCATTTCCACGTGGAGTAGTTGGCATGTTCAGAGGCTTGCGGAGGAGGCTATAAAGGCTGTCATTGCCACTGGGGGGTGAAGAAGGACGGGGGCGTCCATAGAGCCCACCCTGGAAGGCTAGCCATCCCCCCGCCTTCGCCCACCCCTCCCCTCCCAGGTTCTAGGGCTTCCCTGCCCTTTCCAGAGGCCCAGGAATCCCTCAGCCCCTGGCTGTGAGCACTCATACAGCCCACACACCTGTCACTCGCTCACACAGCTTTCGGTGGCGACTGGGGTTGCCCCATGCTCACCCAGCTGGCGGCGTACACAGTCACGCCACTGCAAGCCCAGCAGGTCAGGGTATATGTCAGGCAGCTGGCGCAGTGCCAGTAACTTCAGCATGCGCGAGGTGCAGCCACGCAGGGCTCGCTCCCGCAATGCCCGCTCCTCTGACAGTGTGGTGGGTCGCAGCTCCACCCGATGCTCCTGCAGCACGTGGTCCACAGAAGCGGGTGGTAGCCTCGGGAAGAGCCGCTCCTTCACCAGGTGGATGGGCACAAAGATGGCGCCAGCCCGCACCACGTGGGGGAAAGGGCACTGCTGCGTGCACACAAAGCGCTGCAGCTGGGACAGCAACTTGCCCAGCAGCCCCTGCACAGCCTGGCCATCCTGCCATGCTGCCTGGCCCCAAGGTCCGGCCGTCTCCAGCCATTCACGGAGCTTCTCTGGTGGGGAGTGGGCCACTGAGCCTGAGATGGCATCACACAGGGACTCATGCAGCCCTGCAAAGTACTGCTCTGGGGAGTCCACTGTGACAGGGGTAGAAGCTGGAGTTGGAGCCTGGGCCGGAGCAGGTGATGGCGCCACAGTAGGGGCTGGGGCGGCCACAGATACAGCTGGAGAGCTGGGCAGTGCCACGTCAAAGCAGGTCAAAGCAGGCAAGGGCTGGGTGAGAATATGTAGTCCAACGGGCACGGAAGTAGAGGTGGGTGCAGGCTGGTCAGAGGCAGGGACTGACGTGGGCAGTGATGGGACCATGGCTGCAGGCAAGGGGGCTGGTCGGAGAATTTTGAATTTTCGAAACATGAAGGCCACGGAGCTGTGGAAGTTGGTCTTTGGGGTGGCCTCTGTGGTCACTGGCACCCCAGGCAGCTCTGAGACTGTGCTCCCCATGCCCGGCACACCCACAGCTACAGGGAGCTTGGACTGCACCACAGGACTAGGGACCTTGACAGGAGGAGACTCTGCCACAGGTTTCTTCACCGTCAAGTCCAGTGCCGCCTCCTCCCTCAGTGAGCAATGCACCTTCAAAGGGGCCTCCTGGGCAAGTAGAGTCTCCCTGGAGTCTTTGTCATGGCTGTCCTTGGGGGCCGGGGTTGGGTCAGGCTCAGGTTCGGCCTCCAGTGTCTGCACATCCAGATAGTCACGGTAGGGGGCCAGGCTGAAGACGTTGTCGATAATGGGCATGGGTGGAGAGCCAGGGGACAGTGTGTCCTGGTTCTCCGGAAGAGACCGGCGCTCCTGGGCACAGGATGGGAGTGCTGGTGGGGTGCGGGGAACTGGACTATCTCCAATGACAATGGGTGCCCCGGGGTGCTCTTTGAGCTGGGGCTGGAGCAGCTCTTTCCGGCAGCTTGGCAGCCACATGGGCTCCTGAGCTTCCCGCACTGGCTTCTCTGTAGGCCTCACAGGCTCCGGGCATGGCTGACTGGCAGGCACAGGCTGGCACGCTTGCTGGACGGCACCGGGCTGTGGCACACCCTGAACACTGTTCTGGGAAGGTGGTGTCCCTCTGAGCCCTGGGGATGCTCCATAGAGAACGAGGTCATCCCGTGCATAAGGAAAGCCCAGTGACTGGGGGGCAAAGTCTAGTGGACACCGTGGAGCAAGAGGTGGCTCCACCCTGAGGCCTGGTGAGGATGCTGGGAGGGGGACAGAGGGGTAGGAATAAGTGTCCAGCCCCAGTGGGGGCATACAGGGTGTCTGGGCTGTCTGGTGCCTCAGGTAGGGGCTGTTCAGCCCTCCAGCCAGGTACCCAACTCTCTTGTGGGCTCCTAGAGGCTGCAGTGGGGGCACGGAGCTGTAGTTGCTCTGCTTCTCTGGGTGGTGACAGGCTGGAGGGCAGGACAGGGCCTGTGGGGGCGGAGGAGGTGGGTAGTGAGAGGGCACTGTATCCTGGTAGGCTGGTCCCAAGGGTTGGGACAGCTGGGTCCAAGGACTGGGGAGTCCCTCCGACAATGACTGCTTAGGTTCCCCAGAGTAAGGACCTGCATACTTGGAGGACAGGAAGCCCGTGCTGTGGATGGTCTGATACTTGTCCAGGAATGCCTGGCACGAGGAGAAGTTCCCTGAGGAGTCTCTGCCAGGTCCCCCAACTGGCATTCCTCGCAAGAAGGTGCCATCCAGGGACTGGCCCTTGCCAGGAGCCAGGGTCAGAGAACAAGGTGGGTCGGCTGGGGGTAACAGGGTCCCAGTCATCAGTGTCCAATCAACATCCAAAGTCCTCTTTGCTGCCCCTTCTCCCAGGCAAGCCGAGAGTCCATAACACAGAGGGCTGCGATAGACAGGTTTGGGTGCTGCCAGCGGCGGGCCTGGGTAGGAATGAGCCTGGGGACTGAAGGGCAGGAGCTCAACAGGGCCGGAGTCCTGCACCTTCTCAGAGCTTCCTGCTGGTGGGCGATAGAGCAGACAGCTGGTCAACAGGTTGTCTTCCCGAAGCGGGGGTCCTGCTATGCTGGCAGAATACAAAGGTGGGTATGGGGTCCAGGATGCCAACCGCTCAGACCCTGCTTTGGGAGCACCCTCCATGGGGCAGGAGAAGTAGGCACCCTTATAGTTGCAGGGGTCCTGGCTAGCAGCAGAAGAGGCCAAGCTGTGCCGGGGTCCAGAGTCGGCTTCTAGACGGGGCAGCTTGCCGTACATCATGGGCCCCAGGGTGCCCTGTGGTCGCTTCTCCGCCATCACTGTGAAAAGGCTTCAAGCCGTCCGGGGCCCCAGCTACTCCACTGCTGACCTGGGACAGAGAGGGAGACAGACATGGGCCATCAGAAGAACAGGCTACAGGTAAGCAACAGAGGGCTGCTGCTCTCGCTGGCTCCCTGCTGCGCCTAAGAACGTGGCACTCAGAACATGCTCAGCAAAGACTCTGTGAACAAAGGAATGAGTGCATGACATAATGCAGAGGTTCCCAACTTTATATTAAGCTGCAGAAGCCTTTGTTAATGAATTCTTATGCAGCAGCCTTACAGATACTCCCCCACCTCCACTCCAGGAGCCCCTCTGTTCCACTTTCCTTCACATGCCTCCCAAGACTGCTTCTCTGGGCTTTGAGACTTTGAGGACACTTCACTGTGAGGATCACTTTGTTGGCTACTCCCCTCCCCCATATATATATATTTATTTATTTAGATAGATATATATATATATCCCATTAAACCCCCAGTGATTGATGAAAGAGATTGTATGAGAGGCAGCCTCTGACCTCCCAGGCCAAGCTCTTAGTCAAAAGTCCCAGAGTGACTCAAGATGCCCACTGCAGCCAAGATGTGGAATAGGGCATTGTCTACAAATTCAGATTTCCTATGACACTCTATTTTTTAAAAGATTTATTTTATTTTATTTTATTTTATTTTGTTTTGTTTTGTTTTGTTTTGAGAGAGGAAGGGAGGGAGAAAGAAAGAGAGGGAGTGAAACATCAATGTGAGAAACACTGACTGTTTGCCTTCTGCAAGCGCCTCAACTGGGGATGGAGCCTACAACCCGCACATGTGCCCTGACCTAGAATCAAACCAGCGACCTTTCAGTTTGCAGGACGCAGCCCAATCGACTGAGCCACACCGGTCAGGGCCTGTAACACTCTTTAGATCTGTTTTGGAAGAGGGCTGTAAATGCAAAGCAGCCCTGATACACTGAAGGAGCCAAGACCAAAGAATGAGGCAGACAAGTCTAGCCTGTCAGTTAATGAATTTAATAGGAAACTTCTCTGCAGAAACACAGTCCTGGACAGCAGGAAGACAATGGATCTCTGCACCTTCCTCCCTCCCCAGACCACGTGCTTATATTTCCTACGGAGGGAGAATGTGTGGGTAATCAAAGGGATCAGGTTCCAGGGGGCTCTGGTGCCAGAGCAAGTTTAGAAATAGGTAACATTGAGAGTGACTCACCCTGGAGAGAGAACTAATGAAAATCCTGTGATTAGCCAAGAACTCTGTGCACATATTCCAGAGCTGACCTGGGGAAAGAGGAGGGGGGTCAAGGGTCTGGATTCACCCAGATGTGAAGACAATAGATTACCCTTAAGCTGGAGTCACTTAATGTTCCACATAAGATCTGACCTGCCAGGCTTATTAAAAAATGACAAAGCCACACCTGGAACCCAGGTCCCTAGGCCTAGGGCAAAACAGGTACTGGGCTTGTTTCCAAAGGGTGGTCCCCCAGGACAGGTGGCCAGGTGCATCACTTTGTATAAGCCACACACCCCCACCCTAGCCCCACCCCTCCCACCCTAGCCCCACCCCTCCCACCCTAGCCCCACCCCCAACAGGAGAATCACGGCTGTCCTGCAGATGGTGCTGTGGCACCAGCAGGAAGGTCCCAAAACTTAGGGGAGGAGAGCCTGTGTCTTTCCCAGTCCTTAACCTGCAGTTGGCTGTTCCCACGCACATGGTGGAAGCACAGCACCAGGACAAGCAGGTGGGGAGGTGGCAGGGTGTGAATGTCCAGGCAGGGAGCCTCCAGGGGCAGAGACTGCTAGTCTGCAACTACTGGCATTGCATTTATGGTAAAACTACGTGCCAGAGAGATACTATGGCCCACAAGCAAAGCCAAGCAAAGACTGGAACCCAGGCCCACAGAGGCCAAGTGTGGGGCTCCTCAAGGCAGTACGCACACGATGACCTATGAGGGGTCATGGGGCCAGTCTCCTAGGGCCACACTGACCTCCCTCTGTGTCCCCCAGCACCCTGTTCCCCCAAACCTCCAGATGGCTTAGACAAAATAAATTAGCTCAATCTTGCTATGATTAGGCCATGAGCCACGTGTCACGGGTTTCTCTTACTAACAAGCCAAGAACAGCCCCCACTCCCAGCCCTCTCCTCCCTTCTGGCTGGTAGCCAATGACAGTCGCAGACTCAGTGTTAGACCAGCATATTTTGGGGTCAGGAAAAGCCAAAGGAAGTATGGGAACCAGCGCCCACTCCTATCCCAAGGAAGCCAGGTGGGATCCTCAGAAAGCTGGCTCATCTAGCCAGAAACTGACACCTCAGACCAGCCTAGAGAAGGGATGTTCCAGAGAAGGCAGGAAGGGGCAACAGGACCACAGTATCGACAGCAGTGCTCTATGCTACAGTCTGCATCCTGGGGGAACACAGCTTCGCAAGAAAGGGTGGTATGGCCCTGGGCAGGTAGCTCAGTTGGTTAGAGCATCGTCTTGATATGCCAAGGTTGCAAATCAAGGTTTGATTCCTGATCAGGGCACATACAAGAATCAACCAACAGATGCATAAATAAGTGGTACAACAAATTGTTGTTTCTCTTTCTCTCTCTCTCCCTCTCTTTTACTTCTTCTCTCCCTCTAAAAGGGTCATTTGGTTGTGAGGTGCTACGCACCCCTCTGGCCCCGCCCTCAGGAGCTCTGGAGTGAATAAGGGCTGGCTCAGTCTCATCTCCCCTAAATGTTCCCTGGGGCCTCCTCCACAACCACTCCCCAGTCCCAGGAGTCCTTCTCTCCTGGGCTCTGCCCACTGTGTGCCTTTGCCCTAGAGACTTCCCGAGACAACCCCCGCCCCCCAACCCGGGACCCAGCCTAGAAAGGTGAGGCCAATCCTGGGACCCTCAGGAGCCTCTAGGAGAGAGGAGTCTCCAGAGAGCCATCAGAGGACTATGAAGTGTGTGGAGGTGACCTTACTTCCTGTCAGTAGGAGATGGAGAGCCCAGTATACACTCCCTCAAGTGAGGCCCCTCTCCACTCATGACAGGTGCCTCCTTTCCTGACATACACAAATCTGAGTTGGCAAACAAATGCTTGGAGAAAGATGGAACTTCAGGGAGCAGGGTCTCATTACTCTTTTGGCCGCCACAGTGTTTGCTGGCTGAGGCTGGAACTGGGCTGGGAGGACCAACCTCAGCCAAGGCCCAGGGCAGCGTCCAGACGAGCCCACCGGCGCTGTGCCGTCAGGGCCCTAAGCAGCCAGGGAAACACAGATCTGTGGCCCAATTCCCTCTTCCACCTCTAGGGGGGAGTCTCTGGATGGACGTCGGGAAAGACCAGGAAGAAGAAGCTGATCCTACCCAGCTGTGGCCAGCGTCTGGCCTGTCTCAAAAGACTGAATAGGGTCCCCTCCCCCTGTTCTCACACTTCCCCCACTTGAGGTTCTGGGACGCTGCTATCCCTAGAACCGAACCTGGGCAGCCCAGGCTACAGTGAAGGCACAAGGGTCGCGGGATTGGCCTTCACCCGCTTTCCTCTACCTGCCCTGCCCATAACTCTGATGCCTGGGGCCCTCAGCCGCCTGGCTTTGGGGCTTCCGGGTGTCCTCCATGCCCTGCCCGGCGGCACTGGGGCTCACGTGCACGCCAGCAGGCTGATATACAGGCTGCCGCCACGCAGGCAAACCCGTGCCTGCAAGTACGTGCAAGGCCCACATCTGCACACATGCCCCTCCAGAATTGCGTTCTCCCCTCGCTCAGGCCCCGGCACACGTGTGCACGCACGCAGGCCCGCTCATCGAGCCCCACCGACCGACTGGCCCAAAAGACTGGCGGGAGATCCGGAGCAGGGGGCGGCCCGGCCACAGAATCCAGGCAGCCACCGCCTCGGGGCGATCCCGCCAGCCTGGGCAGCGGCCAGGGGGTGAGTCAAGCCGTAGCGAGGAAACCGCAGGGCCGCCCCGTCCCAGCAGGGCGCGTCCATGGTTCCGCGGCGCCTCAGCGCCCGCCGCCCACCCCCCATTCCCTCACACAGCTCCGCCCGTATGGTCCACGAGAGCCAGGCCCCGCGGGAGGCCCGAGGGCTCGGCCCCGCGCTCCTTCTCTCCGGCCCTGCGCCGGGGCCCCGCCGGAGCCCCAGAGCGCTACCGGCCCCGGGAGCCTCGAGGTCCAGGGAGAGTCGGGGCAGTGGCGCGGCCCGGGACCCGCAGCCCTTTTGCTGGGGGCCGGCGGCAGCCAGGAGCCACACCACCCTTGGTTCAGGCCCGGCGCTCTCCATTCCCCGGGCCCGCCGGTAGGGGCGCCCTAGGGCAGCGCCGCCCACCCCTTCCCCACGCGCCTCCCGCAAAGTCGGCCCAAGTTTCCACGCCGGCCAAGCGGCCGAGCTCCTACCTGCAGGGCGTCAGGCGGCCCGCTGCTGCCGTCCGGAGCCGCGGCCGCATCCTCTAGCGCCGCCGAGGCCGTGGGTCCTTGTCCCGCTGGGCCCTGCGCGGGAACTCGCGGTGAGCTCCGAGGCTGGAGCCTACCTCCTCGCGGCTGTTCGCGCCGCCGCCGGGCGCCGTCTGCGGTCCCGGCCGGGGAGGGCTGGGGGCGGAGCGGGGGCGGGGCGGCCAGCGCGGTTAGGGCAGAGCCCGGCAGCGCTTCTAGGAGCCTGCGCTCCCCTGGGCCCAGGGTGCCGAGGGCTTCCGTGGGCCAACCCTCCGAGGACCTGGCTGCGAGCGCGTTGCACTGTCTGGACCCTCCGCACACCACGAACCATTGCCGGTCGCGCCCGTCACACGCCTTCGCCTTCATTCAGTCACTCCGTTAGATTATTCATTCATTGTTACTTTCTAGCTACGTGGCCCTGTGCATGCCACTTGACCTTGTCGAGCTTCGGTTTTTATAATTTTAGTAAAACTGAAGTTATGTCATAGTGGTTGTGTTGTAAGGCTTAGAAGAGGTTGTATTAAAATATCTGGCACATAGTAGGTCCTCTGGCTCCCTTGGCTAGTATTAATGGCATTAGGGGCTGAAGAAGGGCTCCTTAGTCTCAGTGCAGCCAGTGAGGACAAATTCCAGACAGAGGTACCTCAACTCTTGTTAGGGCACCACACCTGTTTGAGGAAGGGGTGATTTTCCCACCCCTGTAATGAGCCAGGAATGAGGGTGGGAGGGGGCCCCCGCTAAGTGAACTGAACTTTTTTGGCAAATCTCCCTCAATAAAACAGGCCTGAGCATGTGTAGCCTGAGAGGTGGGATAGGGTGAGTATTCCCAGCCCAGAATGGTATGTTGCCAAGAGAGAGGCTGGAGGGGTGGAAGGGCTGTCCCCACTTGCCCCAACTCTCTGGGCCACCTGATTTGGAATGAGAAGCCCCTTGGTGCTGCTACCTTCTCTGAAGAAAACGGGTCAGTTCCTGGGCTGCCTAAGAACTGGGGACAGGTGTGTACAATGGAGGAGGGGGGTGCAAGTGGACATGCCAAAGGTCAGAGAGCAAGTTCATGGGGAAAACCTCCCAGGCCACCTACTCAGATCCCAGAGGTCAGGGCTGCCTGAGCCAGAAGGCAGTGCAGGCCTGAAGCCCCAGGTTCCAAGAGTCAGGAAGCTGTTGGAGCAGTTAAGAGTTGAGGAGGATGGGCTAGACACTACAGGTAGGAGTAGAAAGAGGGAGTGGAGGTCAGCTGGGAGGAGAGGAGAAGGTATCACTTAGTTGAGAGCTGGAGGGACCTTCGGAATAGGCTGGAGAGATCTGGGGAGCAGAGACTCAGAGATGGTTGGGGCTTTCCCAAGGTCGTACCTTAGCATCAGGAAAGCGCATCCGTGTGCTGAGGGCTAGTGGTCACAGCCAAGCCTCAGGTCACAGGCTGTTCTTCCCTACTCTTGCTCCTCACCAACTCTGCCCCCCTCCCCACTCCTCCAGCACACCACTCCTTTGTCCTGCTATTTAGGGAGTGGAAGAATGGCAGTGTTCTATCGAGGTCTAGGACTCTCAGATTTTGTGCTCAGGTGGCCTGGTGTTCTTTCCAATCTCTCTGAGCCTGAGTGAGACCCACCCAGGCCAGGATGAGCCCAGTAAGACTCACTCCACCGAATCCTGTCTTAATTCAGGACACTCACAAAGGCAGCAGCTCACTTAATCAGGGTCTTGTCCATTCCTTTTCAGCATAACTTAAACACGTGGAAATATAAAAGAAAGGACACAGGGTGGGGGACTTGGCAGCCATTTTGTAACTCTGAGCCTCAACTTCCTGATCTACAAAATGAAAACCATGAGATCTACCTCACAGGCCGAGGTGAGTGTCAAACAAAATCAGTGTGGGAACTTGCTTATAAACTGTAAAAAGCTCGGTAGAGTGTCAGCTGACTATCAGTTTCTGAAGGCCCTGACCTTGCCCTTTTCTTCTCTACCCCAAGGGCCGCATGCAGAACCTATGGAGAGAGGCGGCTATCAAGCCTTTGTTTGATAACTGGAGGTAATCAATACAACGTGGCTGTCTTGTCTGTTTATTAGGCTGTGGTGTTAGAAAAAATGGCCTTGAGGTTGGAAGGAACAGTCTGTCCTTAGGTGGGCTTCCTGGGCAGAGTTAACAAAGAAAAGTAGCTTAGAGGAGTCTGGGAAGGAGGTTTCACACTCACATGCACACCACACCAGGCATGCACAGTCTCCACAGGCACACATCCCTCCTCCACCCCACCCCAGACACAGACTCCTCCTGGCTTCCTGGAAAGGCAAGGTGAAAGGTCAGCTCCCCAAACCTTAGCTTTTCTGGGAGGAGTATATTTTATTGACTACGCTATTACAGTTGTTCCATTTCCCACCTATATCCCCTCTGCCCTATACCCCATTTCTTCATCCCCACACCTCGTAGTCCATGTCCATGGGCTGCACACACCAGTTCTTTGAAACCTTAGCTTCTTAATGTGACCAGACCTGCTATTCACAAAACTCTTTCCTTCCTTGGAAGAGCTCCTTCTCACCCTACAGATGAGGGAGATGGGGCACCAGCAGACACACCACAGGTGGAGAAACGGAGAGGTGTGGCGCATTTCCCCAAGACACACAGCAATGCTCTCCCCAATCCTTTCAGACCCAGCTATAGACATTGCCTCCCCCATGAAGGCCCCCGGACTGCTTTTACAGCCTCTCTGACCTCTCTACTTCCTCCTAACAGATGAGTATCTCAGTGTTGGTGGATGGGCAAGGCAAGGAGCTCCTACCTAGAGCATGGCCCTGTGCCAGTCACTTGATAAACATTATGTCAACTAATTCTTACAACAACCGTATGAGGCAGGAATTTGAAAACACATAAACTGAGGTTTGACCTACTGAGTTGTGTGACCTTAGGTAAGCCCTTTGACCTCTCAGTTTGCTGCTTGGTCAAATGGGCATGATTAGAACATGTCCCAGGACTTGTCTGGATCCAGTGAGTTCACAGATGTCTCTATAGTAAGCCCTCACCCAGTGGTAGCTCTACAGGAGGAGGGGTGAAGCATCTGGCCCACATAACCAAGAAATGGAGTAGTTTGGATTTCCCGCCAAACCCTTCGAAGAGAAGGCTCAGGCACAGCTTGGCGGTCAGGAACTCTCTGCTGTTGAAGCACATAGAGCCTGAGGGTTGAACTGCACCAGTGACCGGCAGTGTGGGCTCAGAGCACGTGGGTTGGATAGGACCTGGGGGTGGGTCGGGGTCATGAGGTCGGATCGGAGTGAGGTGAGCCACTTCCAAAGCTGCATGGGCTTCTTTCTGGAGGGAAGACTGGGACACAGTATCCTGTTGCCTTGCTACTGTGAGCAGAGAGTAGAGTGGGGAGCCCCACCTCACCTCCAGAGGAATCCAGTGTCTCAGCGGGGGATCCCAAAGGCAGAGAAAGGGGGATGGGCCTCCCTGGAGGATGGTGCCTGCCAGCCCACTGGCTACAGAAAAAAAAAGCAAAAATAAAACCCAACAACAACCCACATACGCAATAATTTGGGCCACTAACCACAGGGAAGAGGGGCACTCTCTAAGTAATTAACAGCCAGTATGGGTTGACTGACCTTCCCATCTTTCCTCCCACCAAATACTGAGGACCCCCAGGCTTTGTGCTGGCAGCGAGTGGGCCCCAGCTGCCGTTTTCCAGTACAGTAAAAGAGACAGATGGAAGAGAGACCAAGGCACTCCAGGATAATATGTGCCTGTGTGCCGATGGGGCCGCTGCAGAAGCCTGAGGAACAGGGGCTAGGCCTTGAGTTAAGAGAAGGTCCTCATTCTGGCTGTGCCAAGAGCCCAGCCACTGAGGGGTATGGCTTGGTACTGGAAGCAATGGGAAACATTCCCTGCCTGTCTCCAGAGAGGTCGTTCCAATGTCCATATGTGACCCTGTCACCCCGCCCCCAGCTTGGAGCCTCCCAGGGCTCCTCAGGGCCCCCCTCTGGCTTCTGCTCCTCTCCCTGTTGCTGCCGCAGTCCCCAGCGCTGGCCAGAGCTGGGTTATACCTCCATGCTTTGGAGTGTGCTTGGCCAGCTCTTCCTTGGCTAACTTCTCTTGACCTTCAAGGTTCGGCTTAGGTCCCTTCCTCCAGAAAGCCTTCCAGAGCTCCTGATGGCATTTAGTCGTCTCTTCTGAGGCCTCATAGCATTCTGAACTCATCTCCGTACTAAAATTTCCTGATTGCAAGCCTGGCTCCCTACCAGACCGTGGAGGGCCCTCCTCTGAGGCACAGCCTGCGTCTGTCTGAGCGCTGGGACTCCAGTGTCCAGCCCAAGGCTGAGTCAGGCCATGGTTATGGAGTGCAGGGTTCATGGCAAAGGAGGGCTGTGCACATCTGAAAGGAAAGAGGCAGAAAACCCTTCCCAGACCCAGTGATGAGTACCTGAAAGGAGCCTCTGCTTCCCAAAACTCCCTACAGCCCCTGCACTCACCCTTCCAGCCTCTGAGGACCCAGAGCACCAAAACTCAGATCAGCAACAGCCTGCTGCCAGCCCGTTTCAACATGGGAAAACCGAGGCCTAGACAAGGGCAGGCATGTGCCCAGGGTCTGGGCAGCCAGGCCTCCCAAAGGCCTGTCCAGCCTACACACGAGCTTCCTTCTTGTTCTGATGCTGCCTCTCCCTCCTCCCCTCCCCCAACCTAGGAAGGAAAAACACCTGGCTGAGCTCCACCTGCATGCCTCATGCTGCCTGCAAACCCATCCTTGGGGGTCCCCAGCCTGGGGCTGGGGTTTTGAGGAGAAGGAGAGGAGAAGCCCCTATGGAAAGGGGAGAGGCTGATGCATGTCCCCCTCAGTGTTACAGCAGGCTGCCCCCTCTACCCCAAGCCTGGACTTATGTCAGCCTCCCTTATCACCTCTTTTCCTTTCCCCATCCAGGACCTCTCTCTGGGGACCTTCTCCCCCAGCCTCTCTGCCCTGGGCCAGCAGCATAGCTGTTCCCAGGATGGTGATTTCGGTCTGAACAGTCTGTACCCACAATTCTGACTCCTTCCCAGTGCCCGCCTTGCTTCAGTTGGCCTTTGGCCTCTGTTAGGAATTACTTTCCCCTGGTTCTCCAGTTCACATGTTTTTGTGGGGGGGTGCTGCAAATCCAGCCCCTCCTGGCCCTGTCCTGGTCTCTTCCACCAATTCTGGAGCACCCTCTCCTCCTCCCATGGGTAGACGGAGTAGACTGTCCACGGAAGCCTTCCTAAGGCTGGTTGGATAGTGGGGTGTGGGCCAGGGCATTGCTGCTGCGCCCTCGGTAGCAGCCCACTGGGGTTTCTAACACTTAGGGCTGATTACTGAACAGTGGCATCAGAGGGCTCAGTTCTGGCTTGGGGCTGACACGGCAGCTGCTGATGAGGGGGAGGTGTGCAGCCAGGCCAGCTGAGGCCAGGATCAGGGTAGAGAGAAGCCTCATGCTCCCAGAAGGGGTGGGAGGCACTGCTTTGGATCCTTCTTGTCATTATCTCATCTTAGACTCACAGCCCTGCCCAGGAAACGGGTCTCCAGGGTCCTCCCACAAACACCCACACTCAGAGCCCTCAGGCTTCTGGGAGGCTGAGTGGTAGTGGAGAGGGACACTTTGTCCTCTTCAGGGGTTGGGCTGTTGCCCTGATGCCTGCCTGACTGCCACCCTGTGGCTTGAGGTACAGACCAGAAGAAGTCTGATTTCCAGCGCACAGGGCTTAGGCTTTGGGTCTAAATCCTGCTTTGCTTCTCGATGGCTGTGTGACCCTGGACATGCTGATAGCCTGTCTAAGCCTGGGTTGCCTCACCTGTAGAATGGGATGGTGGTCCCTGTCCTGTAAGGCAGTGCACAGTGTAGGAAGTACTTGGTAAATAGAAAAATGAATTTTAAAAAAAGAAATAGAAAATAAACAAATGAAAAAGTTAAAAGAAATTTTGAAAAGCTCTGACCAGGTAGCTCAGTTGGTTAGAACATTCTCCCAATAAGCCAAGGCGGCGTGTTGGATCTCCAGTCAGGGTGCAGACAAGAATCAACCAATGTGTGCATCAATAAGTGGGAAGCAAATCTCTCTCCCTCTCTCTCATTCCTCTCTCTCTCTCTCTCTCCCCCCTCCCACCCAAATCAATCAATAAAATTTAGGGAACAAAAGTTCTCGGTGCGGTGCCTGGCACTTTCCCATACACATCATTTACTTTCTCCAAGCCGTTGTGCACTCAGCCTCAAGCTTCCCACAGTGCAAGGGGGCATGACTGCAACCAGCCCACACATGGGCCACTCAGCATTGCCAGGGAACCAAGAAACATGTCATCTTCACATTCAAGAATAGCCTTGTGCCTCAGCCCTGCCCCTCATCCGCCATCCCTGCTGACTTCATGATTTTTTAGCTTAACACTCATGTAGCCTTTACCAGGCACTGTTTTCAATACTTTACAAATATTAATGTGTTTAACTTATTCAATCCAGTTAATGGATTAAATGAAAGAATGCTGAGGTGGACCCAGGGAGCTGCAGGGGACAGGGGCCCAGGCATACCTCCCGCTCATGCTGGAGTGGCTTAGGCTGTGCTACTGGGTTGGACATCAGTTCTGCCTCCTGACACAAAGCCAGCCTGGGGTGGTGTGGCCGTGGGCAGGTCAGAGTTTCTGGAAGAGCAATGATAGCTAATTAAAACTTCACTGCAGTGACACCCTCTTGGGACCAGGATTGCCTCAGTTAGTTTACTTGGGGAGAGCCCCTAATTGGACCCCTGGGCCCTAGTAATGATGCAAGCTCACCAGGTAGAGGATAACAGGCAAGGAGGGAGGGATAAAGGGGGAAGGAAACTGGTTGGCAAAATAATAATAATAATAATAATTCTCCCATTGTGAGAGTAGTGACTTGGGAGTCCCTAGATTGCCACTTAATTGCTGTGTAACTTTGGATTAGTTGCTTGGCTTCTCTGAGCCTCTATTTCCTCATTGAAAAGTAGAGATAATAAAAACTCCGGCCCTAGAGGGTTGCTGTGAAAAGTACCCAGCACACTGCCTGGCGCAGAAGTAGGGACTCATAAATGGGTCCTTACTTATTATCATGTTATCAAACCAGGGTTACTACCAAAGGTTTTTCATACCGTAAGCTCATCTAGTTCTGCTAGTGTCCTGGGAGGGAGGAGAGTGGGGACAAGCACTCAATCAAGGGAGGTGTTTAGCTTCCCAGCTTTCTCTCTTAATGACCCGGGTCTGGGCCCCGGGCCCTGTGAGCAGTGCGGAGGAACAGCAACAGGGGCCGTGGGTGCCACAGGAGGTCAGGCAGAAGGTCGTGGAGCAGCCTGGGTTGCAGACGGAACCCAGGCCCACAGAATGGAGAGGACTTAACTAGTCAGAAAGGGGCAGAGGTGCCTAGCACGGGCGGCAGCCTAAATAATTTAAAAGCCTAGAGACCAGGCAGAGAGTACAGAGTGTTCAGAAGCCACAGGCAGCCAATAGGACTAGAATTGGTGTGGGCCAAAGTGAGCGACAGCCACACTCTACGTCGCTGAGACCTGGGGTTTGGCCCTAGGTGACCGAAGTCACCCCTAGGTCCAGAGTAGGCCGTGAAGAGAGGAATATGGAGGAGGGAAGGGGATGTTACCTGTTTCCTTTCTGGTTGCAGGAAAGTGGAACTCACTAATTCTTCTGCCCTCTGTCTGGA
The DNA here is from genome assembly GCA_004026545.1 of Mormoops blainvillei. Taxonomy (NCBI): domain Eukaryota; kingdom Metazoa; phylum Chordata; class Mammalia; order Chiroptera; family Mormoopidae; genus Mormoops; species Mormoops blainvillei. The sequence continues at coordinate 14,166 of PVJD01000356.1, read as the reverse complement.
TGTCAGTCTCGTCCCCCAGCCGTGAGGCCTCTATCATCACAGAACACAGGTCCTTCTCCCAGGGCTCTTCAGCCCCTTTGGGAGGTCACACAGGCCTGTTCTCCTAAGGACAAGGTCCAGGCCAAGGTCCTGACTAGGGCTGGAATGGGGTGAGCCCAAGACCTCTCCAAGATGACCCAGCTCAGTGACATAACCCCCGTTCTCACAGGTTGCCTTCAACAGCACCCAATCCATGTTTGCCTGGGCTGCAGCAGGCCTGGGCGCCCCAGGGCACAGCAGCGGGCCTTTCTCTTCCTTGGTGCTCCTTCAGAGCGGAGCACACTGCCTGCCAAGCACTCAGTGAGCCCTTCCAACAAGTGTGGTCTCAGAACACAAGTCCTTTTGGGCCAGGGCCAGGGCCAGGGCCAGGACCAAGGTGTGGAGGAGACCAGGATGCTTTTTATTTTTTTTAAGTTAAAAATTCTTCCTTTATTACACAAAGCCAATACAACTACTTCTAAGCTCAACTGTATGTACGTCTCTATATTGTTCAAAGTCCGTGTGCCTGTGATGTTAAAGGCAATCACTTCCAAGTGTCATCAGGTAGCAGCTTTCTGTGGGTGTCATTGTTTGTCATACCTGCTTCCCATTTCATGTGCAGTTGACGAACTGCTCTAGGAAATTAAGAAGCTCTTCCAGGCCCCAGAGTAAACATATACCTCATGTTCTTCCACACCTTTTTTTGCCAGCAGCAACTAAGTTCTGAAGAAGGCACAGTTAAAGCTATCACAAGTGTCCCAGCTTATCACTATACTGTTTTATCATCTTTATTAACAAAGTATATTACAATGGAGCCCTGATTTGCATTATAATTAGTTCTTACAAGATATCGCATATCCTCCTGAGGACACATTGTGATTCCCAAAATGCAAGGTCACTCTCAGAACAGTCTCCCAACCAGTAAGTGCAGAGCTTGCCACAGGTGTGAGAAGTTGTTTCCTGCACTGCAATTATGTGCTTGAAATAGTGTTTTGTGAGATCAGTGCTGACTAGAAGTGTACACAATTCTGAGAGTCTTCCTTACACTCTGGCAAAATTAAAAGACTGCCTGACTTAATCTTACTGTAGTTAGTATCATTACATGTTGTGAGAATTATTTTCCATTGTTTAGTTTAGCTCGAGAGAGAATAAAGAATTTGAGCAAAAATTACTACCAGATTATGACCAGTTCCCTAAGCTAAAGAAATAAAGTAATTGCTGAGATTAACACAAATACAGTAATTCTCTTCATATGACCTTGTACTGTTTTGCGAACTGCATTATTAAAAATCATGAGCTCAGTTGGTTGGGCGGGATCCCGCAAAGCGAAAGGCTGCCCGTCTGAATCCTGGTCAGGGCACATACCTGGGTTGCGGGTTTGGTCCTCTGACTGGACACGTAGGAGAGGCAACAGATCAATGATTCTCTCTCACATGGTTGTTTCTCTCTCTCTCCCACCCCTCCCTTCCCCTCTATTTAAACACTATTATTTAAGTAATAAATAATAAATAAATTATTTATTTAAAAAATAAATAAAAATCACGAGCTTAGTAAAAATCTTTACAAGCCAACTCATCAAAACAGACATTTGGCAATAAGAATTTAATTTTACATCAATAAAACTTTAGACTTTAGACAGCCCTGGCTGGCGTGGCTCAGTCGGCTGAAGCATAGCCCCTACACGCATAGACACGCACACAAGGCCTGAGGGCTCCACTCCTGGTCAGGGCACATACCTGGGTTGCAGGTTCCATCCCCCGTTAGAGCATATGGGAGTCAACCAATTGATGTCCTCTCTCTCTTTCTTCCTTCCTCCCCTTGAAAATCAATAAATATATTTTTTAAAAAATTTTAGAACTTTAGATTTTATATTTATTTAGGCTGTTCGCACATTTTTATAGGATATTTAGTTTGCTCTAACAGATGACAAGATAGCTCCCCATCAGTGAGACCTTGGCCTAAACAGATTTGCTTTACTTATATGGCTAAAGGGTAACATTAGACATGAAAGGTTTTGATTTGTGGCACTGAACGATGATCTGCACAGGACATCCTTCAAAAGCTACAATTAAAGCCCCACCTAGCTTTTCAGCAACCTAAGCCCAATTGAGGTCTTCTAGCCCATTTGCTTGACATTCGTGTTTTATGCCTTGAAATTTATTTTTGATTGCATCCTGGGAGCTCACATAGATCATTTCACTTTTCTGAATTCCTTGGTGTCAAAGCTCGCATCGTACAAAGCATAGCAACGGTCTTTCTCAGGAAGCATTCCCAAAATGCTTGGAAGGATCAGTGAGGGTTACACCTACATCTCCAACCAAGATCTCTGCGCCTTCTACACTGTTGTCTGCCTGGAAACAAAAAATGACAGCCTTCTTTCTTTTCTTGGTTTCTTCTGATATGGAACACTTGCTAACTTTCATGTCATAAAAAATGTGACATAGTTCATCATCAACTTGTACTCCTTAGGCCATCTTTGCCGCTGTGGGGGTCAAAAGGGCGCAGGGGATGGACTCTATGATCACTGAGTCGGCTGAGCTTCCTGCAGCAGCAGGACTGAGCCAACAGGCGAGGAGGTGGGGGCGGGGGCAGGGGGAGCCTTCCCGGGGGCAGGCACGCCTCTGACCCGAGCAAGGAATGCGCATGTCACATGCTGCCACTCAGGATGCATTTGAAGGCAGCTGGTCAGCCCTAGTAAATCAACCATTTATGAACAACCACTGCCTGCTCTGGCCCCTCTGCCAGCAGCCCTCTCCTGTCATGCAGTCCCTACCTCCTGTCAGCCAGGCCATCTGTAACTCACTTGACTCCAATTAGCTAGGTAATTAGCACCTCGTAAGGCCTGCCTGCCTTTGCACAGCTCCTCTGGGAAGGGGGTTTCAGGAGGTCTCCGTGACTTCATGGCCTAGGGCTGGGGAAGTCCAGGCAGGCCAAGGGGTCAAGCTGCAAGGCCCCCCCGTACCCACAAGTGCCCCCCAGCATTCACTGATACGGGTTTCCCGGCATAGGGCAGTGGTGCCAACTGACAATCCCCTCAGGGACCATGAGGCAGAGGAACCCCACTCAAGATAGGGCTTCTCCTAGCAACTACCAGAACCCTGTCTCAGCACCCACATACCTCCTCAGCAGCTCTGCTTATTTGGGGACCCCTGGCTGAGCTGGGATACCAGGGACATGGGCAGGGCAGTGGGAAGGATAGGAGGACAGCCAAGTTCCCAAGGTCCCCTAGGGAAAGAGGCAAAAATTTGGGGTCAGATCAGGGAGCTGAGAGGGGAGTGGGGATGGGGGTGGCCTATGGCAAGTGGGAACAGAGAAGACCTCTTGCAAAAGACATGAGACAGTGTCAGAGAGTGTGTGGAACCACAGCAAGTGGAGTGGCTCTGGGATCAGGGGCAGGCCAACACATTCCCTGTCTGGGCTCAATTTTCCCACCTTTAACAACAGGACGATAATTGTGAGAGCCCCAGGTTCCAGAGAGGATTACAGGAGGCTGGGTGTAGGGGAGCAATAGTACAATGGGGGTGGGAGACAGGAGGCAGTGGCACCCAAGCCATGGCGCAGGGAGTGAGCATCAAGGGGAGCCACCTCTTGCCACCCCCCACCCACCTCCAACTCAGAGCTGCACTGGCCCAGGAGAGAGGTCTTGATCGGAGTCTGGGTCCCACCAAGGCCTGCTCAGGCGTGGGGAGAAGGAAAGCATGTCAGGCCTGGGTAACCAGTGTGAAGGCCCAGGGGACACAGGCTGACAGGAAGCCAGCCTGCCCCCCAGCCGAGGCCCACATACTGAGGCGACCTGGGAATGTGGTCAGTCATGGGACTCAAGCCCCAGCTTCAGGAGAAGCTAATAGCGTGCGGCTGGGGAGTGGCTTGGTGGGGGCAGGGCCTGCTTTGTGGGCGAGTCTCCTGCTCAGTCCAGAACAGTCCCACTGCTGCCTCACTGTTGTGGCTGCGCGTCCCCTGTCAGTGCCTCCTTCCTTGAGATAACCACTGCCTTCACAGGGATGCTCTGGTGGAAATGAAAACAAAAACGTCGAGACACTTAATCCAAGCCCAAGTCCCAACTTGCCACTCAGGGCAAGGTCCTTTACTTCTGTGAGCTCCGGAGTCCTCGACTGAGGGACGACGATCCCGGCCCAAGCTCATGGTAAGCATCAAGTGCCCGGTGTTCCCATGCACTTGAATGGTCCTGACAGGCAGAAGGCTCCCAGGGAGCCCGTGTTCCTCCTCCTTCCTCAGAAGCTCTGGGAACCCCGAGAAAGTGTGGGATTGAAGTCCGCTTTCCCTACTCTGGAAGAGAAGTTCTACGAGTCAAGGTGGGAATGCCAGAAAGCCAAAACCACCTCCCCAGGCTTTCCTCCTTCCAAAGGCTCAATGCTGGAGGGGAGCGGTAGACAAGTCCTTCCAGTAACATCTCCTGTTTTCAAACCTCTGGCTCCCAGCCCTCTCATAGCTGCCCCTGGCCCAGCTCACCTCCCAGTTCCTGGTCTTGCCTCATTCCTATCCTGATTCCGAGGCAACAACCAGGAAACACACCAAGACATTTTAATATTAATATTAAATGTCTCATAATATTAGAGACAAAGGCCTTGAGATGGGTTTGTTCAATTAAGGGCAAGGGATGCTGAAACTTCGTGGCTCCTTGTCTCCGGTAGGCAGTCAGAAGGGCCCGCTACCCTGGCATGGCCTTCCTCGCCCATGATAATCTGCCGAGTGGCACCCTCCAGAAGTCCGCAGGGGCTTCCTGTGACCCACACAGAGGGTGCTGTGTGCTGACCACAGCCTGAGCCCTGCCTGCGGTCCCTGTTTGTTCCCAGAAGGAGCAGCATGAAGCCCTTGAGGGCAAAGGGTTTGTAAAAACATTTTACAAACTGGGGAAACTGTGCCCACTGCTCAGCCATCTATGGGGCTGTGGGAGGTGGTAGGGAATGCTGGTGAACCCAAGAAGTGGACCTGGGCTTGGACATGAAAGGCCTGCCCAGCTCCCTGGGGCCCACTTGACCATAGCTCATGTCTTCTGTTCATGAACAGCCCTCTTTATTTCTCAGTGAAGTATGGCCTATTTGCATTTTCCAGTGTGGATGTAAAAAGGCTCTATGGAACGTAACCTCATAGGGTGGTCCGATCATAAATTCCTAACTGGGCAGGTCATGGTGAAGGGTCACACTCCAGGCCTCCAAAAGGTTTATCTTTGCCTTAAGCAAGCCCTGTCTGTTGTTCCTGTGCATCTAGCTTAACATGACTCCGAAATGCCAGGAGTAATCCTCTTTTTCAGATCCCCTGGAGGTGTAACCACCCTCCAAGAAAGCACATGATCTTGTTAACTATCCTGTACCCCAATCATAGATTTTTCACCACTTTGCTTTCTCTTACCTTCATGTAATGTTTCTTACATTCCCTCCTCAATTCCAAATGTATAAAAAGAATACAAAACTGTCATTCACCTGAGTATTTGAGGTCCTGCTTCCCAGCATATCATCGGCTTGGCTCACATAAACTCTTATAAAAATTCTCCATAGGTTAGACATTTTTAAGTCAACAGTATGTCATGAGATTAAATTAGAAAACCAGTATATCGGGTATATATGTCAGTAAAAAACAATAGGAATGAATAGGTAAACAAATGTACGAACCCTTGAGTCTACTTTTTTTTTTTTTAAGGTTTTATTTATTTGAGAGAGAGGAAGAGAGGGAGAAAGAGAGGGAGAGAAACATCCATGTGCAAGAGATACATTGATTGGTTGCCTCTTGGCATGCCCCCAGCTGGGGACCTGGCCTGCAACCCAGGCATGTACCCTGACTGGGAATGCGAACCAGAAACCTTTCTGTTTTCAGGCCAGCACTCAATCCGCTGAGCCACACAAGCTAGGGCTGCTCTAACTTCTTTTAAAATAAACCCTAATTAACGAACTCAGAGGTTCTATTGCTCATATCGTGTCACTTGGGACTCCCCTTATGGGCCCCAGCTATGTGCAATTGAGGTCCCACATACAGGACACATTTGCAGAGGCTGCATCATGAGTCAGGAAGAGTCCTGCCGAGGCCCTGTGGGGCTTTCTCTGACTCAGGAAGATCTAGAGCAGCAGCCCAGGCCCACACTGTGGGTGGGACCCAAGGTGAGAGGGGAACTCAGGAGTTAAAGATTTTAGCTTTAGTTATAGTTGATAAGCTTAAGTGATTAATGCATGTGGAAGGCTGTCATTCCAGGAACTGGAATACGTGACCTACATGACTCCAGGAGGCCAATGAGCAATTCAACCTTTGTGCCTGGGGTCTGCAAGGGATTGAGATGGTGTCTGAGCCACTGTGTTCCAAAGAGGAGACATCCATGACGCAGATAAAGAATTGTTGATCAGTAGATAAAGAAATACTAGGAAAATCGCAGCTGGACTGCAACTCTTATCTGATTAACCTTTTTCTAGACTCCTTACCCTTTTCTTCTCCTTATAAAAAGGTTGGCTTGAGATGAGATGTTAAGATGGTTTTCAGAATACATAACCCATCATCTGTTTTCTCAGATCACTGGTATCTGAACAAAGTGCCCATAAAGATTCAATCCTTGCTTCTACTTATTGGTTCTGGTAGCGAAAAGGAGCATGAACGTTGACTGTTCCAGTTTCAAAAGGGCCTCAAGCCTTCAGCTTTCAGTAGAGGCTCCATGCATGGCTGCTGCCAGCCCACATGGACTGGGAAGAAACGCCACAGGAAGCCTGACCTGTAAGCAGACCATGTGCTAGATTTCCGGAACTAGATGCCATTTTGGCTTGATACCTTGTGCATTGCCTAGCCTGCAACTGGCAGAAACCCAGTGACCGCCCCCTCCACCAGTAACTCTGAGGATGGTTGTGTGACTTATGTTTCTCCAGGCAGACTTCTCACCCTGGAGTTCACCCTGTGCCCATGGCCTCCAGGTCCTCTCCTACCCAAGCTGGAACCCCACTCCCCACCTCCCTAATCCCCAGCCCCTTAGCCCCTCAGCTGACTGGCACAAAGCAGTGTTGGTGTTAGGCTCTGGCCTAAGGTCAGGATGAAGGAGAAGAACATCATCCCAGCTCAGCTCAAGCAATGCACACAATTAAACGCTGGCCATCAGCTGTTTCCTATCCTGCCATACCTCACTGTTCTTCTTGGGTTCCAGTCCCCGCCCATCTGAAATGCTTGTTTTCCCATCCTCATTTGTAGCATTTTTTACCTCCATGCCACCCCTGCAAACCAGATGTGTGTGCACATTTCTGAGCCCTCCCAGGCACCTGTCAACTCAGGCCACAACAACCTTCAGCCGCAGTTTATCTTTTAACAAGCTGTACCTACTCGTAGACAGCGCCCCCTTGCCTACCCACTTAGAGAAGTGGACAAGGAATGACAGAAAGATTTATTCTTCTGGGATTTTTTTCCTTTCTCCCTATGAGTTTGGTCATGTTCTCACCTCATCATTTTTAATCTGTTAAAGTCAACCTCAGACATATTTTAGTTCGTGAGCACACGTCACAAGTTTATCATAAACTGGTTAGCAAAGGAACCAGTCAAGGAAAACAACACAATAGCTTCCTTCAGAATCCTGGGTGAATAAAGTGATTTGGAGCATAAACACTAAAGCCAGACTATCTGGTTTCAATCCCTGTTTTGCCCCTTTGTAGCTGTGTGACCCTGAGCAAGTTTTCTCACCCATGAACAATGGATAATAGTAGTACTTACCTCATAGGGTTGTTATTGTTGTGTCTGAAATCCAATTGAATTCATATGAAATGAATTAATCAATGTACGCTGCTAATACAGTGTCTGGCATACAGTAAGCATAATCTAAGAGTGATAGATATTATTATGAGCAAGTTCATATAAGAGAAGGAAAAGGAATGTAAGATACAGTTGTTTAACCATGTAGGTCTGGTTAGCTTTAACGGCCTGTAAATCTGTCACTTTTGTATCAGCTGTGTGTGTTAAACCTGGGTCACACCAACCGGGACTGCCCTTCCGAATTACCAGGTATGAGCTCTATTACTAAGAAACACCAATTGCAGAAGATTTTTGTTGTTTTGTTTTGGTTTAATTTTGAGTCTGGGATCTTTCTTTCCTAGACCCCAGCCTGTATCCCTGAATGATTATCAGGAGCATCTTATAATCAAGCAGATCCTGGGGAATGGGAGGTGACAGATAATGAGTGAGCTGAGTTCCCAGAGCCATGGCAGGCTCCAGAACCCTCTGTCCAGCCTTCTGCTGGCCTGAGTGTCCTGTGGAGGAGGGGAAGCAAGGCTGCAGGAGAACTCAGCCGGGCTGAGCTGGGAGCCAGGAGGAACTGGGCAGCTTCCCAAGGGCTGGCACAGTGCCTCCTCCTTCTCCATCCCCGACTGGCCAAGCTGCTCAGGACCTGGCACAGAGCATTCAGTTAATAAAGCTGTGTTGATGTTGCCTGGTAGAAACAAAGCCAAAGATACAAGGTCACCTGACATTTAGTAGTTCTATCCAATAGAAATAGAATACCAGCCACATTTTATTTTTTATTTTATTTATTTTTATTTTTTATTAGTTTATTACAAAAGAAAAATAATTCCCAAGGACAAAATTCCTAAACCCTTTTGCTGCTTTAAATTTTTTAAATTTATTGACTGTTAGAGAGAGCAAGAAAGAGAAACATCGATTCGTTGTTCCACTTATTTGATGCGTTCATTGGATGCTGCTTGTGTGTGCCCTGACCGGAGGCTGAACTCGCAACCTCAGCACATCGGGATGATGCTCTATGGCCAGGGCTGCCACACCTTTATTTATTTTCTTTAAAAAAAATTTTTAGTAGACACAAAACAAGTGAAATTAATTTTAATAATATATTTTATTTAACCCAGTTTATTGAAAATATTATTTCACATGTAATCAAATATGAAGTTATTATCTTTCATTTCATTTTAAAGCTTTGAAATCCTTTGTGTATTGTACGCTTCCTGCACATATCAACAAAGACTAGCCACTGTAGGGGAGGAAAAAACTTTTCCTTTTGTTTTCAGTTACTGGGGCCTGTGAATTAAACTGACAAAAGGCTGATTAAAGGGAGAAAAGAAAGTGTATTTCATAGGTACACAAGAACCAACAAAGGAAGTAGCTGGCTCATTTAATGCTTAAAGGCTTACATGCCTAAGTTAGGAAAAGGGAGGGGAAAGAAATGGCTTCTATGGGAAAAACAAATAGATTTCTTTAGGAAGACAAATGGCCTTTTGGGTGAACAGACTTAAGATAAGGCTTGTGATAATGTTTGTCTATAAAGTAGGAATGGTCTTTCATCTTCTTCAAGCATTAAAACTCCCCTGGAGAGGGGATTCATGGCAGTCTCATTTCCCAGAAGTTGCTGCTTTTAGTCAGATAAGGGAAGCCCCCAGGAGACTTTACTCTGCTTTTGTTAAATCTCAGATGTCTTCAGCTTAAAATAATCTTTATGCCAACTCTGGGATTCCGAGGACGTCCACACCACATTTCACGTGCCCAACAGTGGCCACCGTATTGGATTGCGCAGGGGCAGAACCGCGGAGTCGCAGGGCTGCGCAGCCCTGGAGGTCCCAGCAAACCCCCCTCTGCTGCCTCTCTGACCAGCGCTGGCCTCTACTCTGAGGGTCTCCCAAGCGCCGGGTGCCCAGCTTCCTTCAAGCAAGCTGCGAGGTGGAAGCTGTCATCTTGAGCGGAAATCGCCCTCCTGGCTGTACGTCCCAATACCTTTCCCAACTCTCGGGGGTTGGGGGCATGGGGTGCGGCCGGAACTGTGTTTCATTTCCCCAGACGGTCGGTGTCCCGCAGCGCCGTGGGGAGAGGGCGGAGCTAGTGCACTACAAAGTCGTCCTTGCTCTGCGCTGCGGCTTCTTCTCCGAGGCCCTGGAAAGGAGAGCCAGCGTCCTGCGCGCAGCCTTTGAGAGCACTCGCCACCCCTCCAGGACAGAGAGCCCGGGTCCGACTTCCAGCCCACCTCTGCCACCCAGGACCGGGCTCTGGGCAACCTCTTCCCCCCTGGTTGGGAGGGACAGATCCTGCGCGGCCGCGGCATGGCTCCCATTCTCGAGCTGAACCAGGTTCCAACCAAGTCCCAGGGGCCTCCGGAGAAAACTTGGAGACCTTCCTGTCCTGGCGGCCCGGGGAGGGAGGCACCTCGCCAGCCTCTGCTCCTTGGCCATCGCAGCGGGGGAGGCCGCGGGGACCTGGCCACCGGGGCGGGAAACTCCCGGGAACCGTGATGTAACTCGGCGCCCGGCTTGCAGGAGAAGCCCCCAGAGCCCCCGCCTGTTTACCGTAGCGGGGAGTTGATGAGGTGGAGCCCCAGCCGCCCCCTCCCGGTGCGCCCCGCCCCGCCCACGGAGCCTCCTACCCCTCGCTCTGGGAGTGCGGACAGTCCTCCCGGGGATCCGAGGGTCAGGAGCCCTCGGAGGTCGCTTGGCACGGCAGAGACTGGTCCTTTTTCAACCATAGACGCTCTATGACCCAAAGCAGTGGCGGTGCCAAGGGGTATGTCAAAAAGAACTTGAGCCCCCAAAGCAACTCAAAATACCATTTAAACCAAGTGAAAAGCCGGAGCTTGCTATATCCAGGAGGTTTCAAGACAAAGGCCCTCCGATCTGAACGGACCAGCATCTCCAACTACAGTGATGCCAAGACACCCCGCTCCACCACCCCCGCATCTCTCTAATCCTAGTTTCCTCCTTTGTACTTTCGGGAGCACGTTGCCATGACAGTTTCCGATTCTAGGCCTTGTGGGGAGCAGTTCTCTGCGCCCTCCAAAAGTCTGCCTCGGGGGAGAAACTCCAGCGTTTCCCAGGGCCCTTCCTAATTTGTTAGCATAGAGAGAAAGTTTGGCCTTGATTGGGAAAAGTTGTTAACACTCTAGAGGGGTGAAGGGAAGAATTACCTGGGACCTGGGGTTCAAGGTGACCTCCAGGCTCTGCATCCAGTCAGCCGCTGCCCAGGCCTGGCTCGCTGGAGCCAGTGGAGGAGAGCAGGAGGGCCTGTGCTCATAGCACCCACCCTAGCTGAGCTCTCAGGCCAGACACAGGCCTCCCAACCCCAGGGGAGAGGCAGAAGTGAAGACAGTGTGTGGCGGGATGACAACTGGTCTGAATGGAACCCAGGGTTGGAACAATGCTGTGCCCTGTGCCCACTGCCAGGGTTTTCTCTCCCAGACTCTCAGGACCCTGGTGAGGCAGGTGAACTGAGTCCAGATGAGGGATATGATACTAGCAGAGATCAGGGTAGCCCCAGGTCACCCTGGGTGACAGAGCTGCAATTAGGACCCAACCCCATGCTTCCCAGTCCCTCATGCTTCCACTCCTGAGAGGGCAACAGCCCCGTGGGCAGGAGCAGGAGGTCAGGTCTGAGCTAGGCAAGGCCGGAGGGTCTAGATTTGGAGAGGGTTTGGGGTGGGAAAGGCTCCCTGAGCAAGGAGGTAAAAAGAAAGGGGAGGGTCCCCTGGGGAGACGACAGCTTGGGGAAGCAATAAGAAGTGAGGATATGGGAGGTCTGGCCATAGAAGAGGACCCTGGCTGGTGTGGCTCAGTGGATTGAGTGCCAGCCTGTGAACTGAAAACTGGGTTGATGGCCACATCCCCAGCTGGGGGTGTGTGACGTTTGTCTCTCTTTCTCCCTCCCTTCCCCTCTCTCTCTCAAAACAAACAAACAAACAAAAACCGAACCCCCCCAAAACAACAACAAAAACCAACAAAAACAAAAACAAACAAACAAACAAACAGACCGGATGCATGATCAGGCACTGTTGATGCTGAAACTAAGCTTGTTGGTCCTGCCTCCACTTTAGGCTCCCATTTCCCAGGCCTTGGGCATGTTCTCTTTCTCTGTGGGCCTCAGTTTCCTCATGCGTGAAATGGGGTCAGCTCCCTGTTCTGTTTATAACTGAGAAGGTGCTTTGTGACTGGGCCTTACATACTTGAGTGTGTGAGAGGCTCATATATAATTGTGACAAAGAGATTGGTGTCAGGGGAAACCTCTCAGAGGGGTTTCTCCCTCCCCTGATTCCCTGGCCCCAGAGGAAGAGAACTCATGCACTTGCTCCCCCCAGCCCTGCAGGCTTGTCTGGGATGCCCCTGGGCTTAGCAAATATTCGTGCCTCTGATTCAGTTAGTGGTTGCTGGAATGTGCTGTGCTGTGCCCATTCTTCCATCCTTCTACTTCAGGCTGTGACGATCCAGGAAGGAGACAGAAGTGCAGGGTTGGGACTTCTGGGTTCCCTTCCCCAGCACCCCCAACCCTCACCCTCTGCCTAGTCCTCCTAAGCCCCATTGTCCTAATTTGTTCCTGAAGTTCAGAACCCTGGGCTAGGCACTGTGCAGAGACAAGGGACATGTGGCTCTAAAGAGCCTCTTCTGCCCTGGCTGGGTAGCTCAGTTGGTTAGAGCATCGTCCTGATAGGCCAGGGTTGTGGGTTCTATCAGGCAAGAGCACATACAAGAAGGAACCAATGAATGCCTAAATAAGTGGAACAACAAATTAATGTTTCTATCCTTCTCTCCCCCTTCCTCTCTCTAAAATCGATAAATTTAAATTTTCAAAAAAAGAGCCTCTTCTAAGAGCCAAGACTTTAGATCCAAATGTGAGCTCAGCAACTGTCCTGCTGTGTGGTCTTGGGTGAGTCCCATTACCTCTCTGAGCTAGTTTCCTCTTCCCTGAAATGGTGGTGAAGTGGTTTGGGTCAGTGCCTGGGACTTAATAACCGCTTCCTTCCCTAGCCTTACTAACATGGCTCTGTATTGTCCCTCCAAGAGTTTGGGCCTGCCCAATTTAGTCAATAAAAATAACAAGAGTAAGAAGTTTCCAGTATTACTGAGTACTCTGTACAATAACGTGCTGGCTGATGTATAACAATTAGCTCTAAAAGAAAGTCCTATTTTGCACATTTGCCTGATTTCTGTGTAGTTAATATTACCGTGTGGCCCTTTCAAGCTTTTGCCATAACATGACTGAGTGCAAAGTCAAGAGCCAATGAGCTAGTTCCAGCATGACACTGCAGACAGGACTGGGCCATGTCCAGTGCAAAATGAAATCATAGGATCCCTTGTTCAAAAAGCAGGAGAAAGCTGTTTCCTTTATTCTGGATTATTCTCCCAAATCCATGATGACATTATGTTTGTTTGTTTGTTTGTTTGTTTGTTTGTTGTAAGGGCAATGTGGTGAAAAAGGAAACTTGAAGTGCAAAACAGCTCAATGTTGATACAGTATGGCTGTGAAAACAGCATGGCTGTAGAACAGCTCAATTAGATATAACATAGCCATGAAAACAGCACTGAGTGAGGTGGCTCTGAGGTGAGGTGGCCCTCGGGCCACGTTCCTCTCAGGCTAGCCAGCCAGACAGCTCTGGTCTGCCCTGCGCAGCTCCACTCCGCTCCAGTGAGACATCTTCGGTTTTTCACTTTTGGTGTTTCAGCTTCAACCTGGGAAATGCAGTCTTCAGTCTTTGGTGGAAAGGGAAAGTGCCTCTTTTTATTTATTTAATGTCATACTCCTTCCTGCACAGTGATCCTGAATACTCTCAGGACAAGTGCAGACCCTGACATGTCGGGGTGTGGTGGGGGTGGACAAGCCCCAAGACTTGGCATGCACATATGGGCCCCTTATAGAAGATCAAGAAAACAGGGTTGTGGTCAGAATTAACCAAAAAGTAAGAGCTCACTGTATTCCCACCGGCCTGCAGTCCCAACCTCCAAGCCAGGAGGCTCAGCATCCAGATGGGAGAGGGAGAGAGGCTTGCCCTGTCCAAGTTGCCCCACCGAACATGCTATATTTGGTGCCAGTCAAGGGAAAGGTGGCCACTGGTTGTGTTATGGGTGAAACTCAGTTCTTGCCAATGCAGTAAAGAATTACAGATTAGCAAGTCTAGTAGCACGCAAGCAGGGATTATTAGTGGTGCATTCTCATGGAGGAAACCAGGCCTTGCCAAGGTGGGGGGGGAAGGCGTAGGCTCGGGTGGCAAAAAGAAGGGCAGCAAGAGCGTCAGGTCCTCCGTCTCGAAGACTCACATCGTTGGCGGGATGGGGGTGAGGGAGTTACATATTGCTTGGTGGGTAAAGGTGGTGCCAGCTCCCCTGGGGAGGACGCGACTACCCAAATGTAGGTATGTGTGAGGGCCTGTTAGCCCAGAGTTCTTAACCTTGCCCCAGGCCACATTTGGTCATC